>JAKDEW010000085.1:1282033-1433364 GCA_021963965.1 Artemisiospiza belli
CCAATTAACCAACCCCCAGGACCCCCAATTAACTGCTAATTAACTCCTAATTAACCCATGGGAAACCCCACAAGGACTCCCCCAATTAACGCCCAGGAACCCCCAATTAGCCAACCCCCAGGAACCCCTAATTAATGCATAATTAACTCCCAGGAATCCCCAATTAACCAACCTCCAGAGACCCCCAATTAACCCCTAATTAACTCCCAGAGACCCCCAATCAACCCCCAATTAACCAACCCTCAGGAACTCCTAATTAACCCCTAATTAACCCATGGGCACCCCCACGAGGACTCCCCCAATTAACGCCCAGGACCCCCCAATTAACCAACCCCCAATTAACCCCTAATAACTCCCAGGGAGCCCCAATTAACCCTCAATACCCAATTAACCCGCAGGGGTTAATTACCCTCCACACCCCCCACAGCAACGCACCCATAGGGACCCCCCAGTGTCCCCTGTCCCCATTCCCCTGAGCCCTTGGTGTCCCCAGGTGTCCCCCCCCGTGTCCCTCAGGTGTCCCCCCAGTGTCCCCAGGTGTCTCCCAGGTGTTCCCAAGTATCCCTCAGGTATTCCCAAGTGTCCCTCAGGTGTCCCCAGGTGTCCCTCAGGTGTCTCCCAGGTGTCCCCAGGTGTCCCCAGGTGTCCCTCAGGTGTTCCCAAGTGTCCCCAGATGTCCCCTGGATGTCCCCCAGTGTGCCCAGGTGTGCCCCAGGTGTTCCCAAGTGTCCCTCAGGTGTCCCCAGGTGTCCCCAGGTGTTCCCAAGTGTCCCAGCTGTGCCCCAGGTGTCCCTCAGGTGTGCCCCAGGTGTCCCCAGCTGTACCCAGGTGTCTCTCAGCTGTCCCCCAGTGTCCTCCAGCTGTGCCCAGGTGTGCCCCAGGTGTTCCCAAGTGTCCCCAGGTGTCCCCAGGTGTATCCCAGGTGTGCCCCAAGTGTCCCCAGGTGTGCCTCAGATGCCCCCAAGTGTCCCCCAGGTATCCCTCAGGCATCCCCACATGTCCCCCGGCTGTGCCCCAGCTGTGCCCCAGGTGTCCCCAGGTGTCCCTCAGGTGTTCCCAAGTGCCCCCAGCTGTATCCCAGGTTTATCCCAGGTGTCCCCAGGTGTCCCCAGCCGTACCAGGTGAGCGAATCCGGGCGCTTTGATCTTGCAGCGATAGGGACGGCTGCTGCCATCGGAGACCAGGTACACCCCAAACTCACCCTGGGGACAATGGGGACACGATTGGGGACAATGGGGACAGGGTGGCTGCTGCCATCGGAGACCAGGTACACCCCAAACTCACCCTGGGGACAATGGGGACAGGATTGGGGACAGGATTGGGGACAATGGGGACAGGGTGGGTGCTGCCATCGGAGACCAGGTACACCCCAAACTCACCCTGGGGACAATGGGGACACGATTGGGGACAGGATTGGGGACAATGGGGACAGTGTGGCTGCTGCCATCAGAGACCAGGTACACCCCAAACTCACCCTGGGGACAATAGGGACAATGGGGACACTGCTGTGGACATAGGGACAATGGGGACATGGGGACAAGGTGGCTGCTGCCATCGGAGACCAGGTACACCCCAAACTCACCCTGGGGGACAATAGGGACAATGGGGACAATGGGGACAATGGGGACAGGGTCAGGGACACACTGACATGGCTGGGGACACGGTGACAGGGCTGGGGACACGGTGACAGGGCTGGGGACATGAAACTTGGATTGGGGACATTGGAACACAGGGATGGCATTGGGGACGCGGTGCCAGGGTCGGGGCGGAGTCGGCGCCAGGGACAAACACGACAAGAAGTGTCACCTTGGGGGCCTCGATGGCCGTGTAGGTGGCCCCGGGGTGGCACCTGGTAGCCCTCGGTGTAGAGCTTGAAGTGATGGATCAGGGACTCCATGGACGTCTGTGGGGACAGGGGTGGCACCGCAGAGCTGGCACCCGCGCTGGGGCAGTGCCACCTGCCCTGGATGTCACCTGCCCTGGATGTCACCTGCCCTGTGTGTTACCAGCCTTTGGTGGCACTGCAGCACTGGCACCTGCCCTGGGTGGCGCCAGGCTTTGGTGTCACCTGCCCTGAAGGACTGAATGGCACTGCAGCACTGGCACCTGCTCTGGGTGCCACCTGCCCTGGGTGGCACTGCAGCACCGCCACCCCTCCTGGGTGGCACTGGGCTTTGATGTCACCTGCCCTGGGTGGCACTGCACCAGTAACAACTGCCCTGGGTGACATCAGGCTTTGGTGTCACCTGCCCTGGGTGGCACTGCAGAGCTGGCACCTGCCCTGGATGGCATCGGGCTTTGGTGCCACCTGCCCTGGATGGCATCGGGCTTTGGTGCCACCTGTCCTGGGTGGGCACTGCAGCACTGACACCTGCCCTTGGTGCCACCTCTGCTGGGTGCCACCTGCCCTTGGTGCCACTCACCCTCGTTGCCATCCACCCTGGGTGTCACCTGCCCTCAGTGCCACTGTCCCTGGGTGCCACCAGCCTTTGGTGCCACTTGCCCTGGGTGCCACCTGCCCCCGGTGCCATCTGTCCTGGGTGCCACCCGCCCTCGGTGCCACCCTCCCCGGGTGCCAGCCCCGCTCTGGTGGCTCCGGGCGCTGTCACCTTCATCTCGGCGCGTTTCGGGGGCGACACTTTGGCGTCGTCCACCTTGATCTCGCCGGGCGGCATCTTGTTGAGGCACTGCAGGATGATGCGCAGCGACTGGCGCATCTCCTCCACGCGGCACAGGTACCTGCACCCCAAAAATGGGATTGGGGGACCCAAAAACAGGTATGGACACCCTGAACCCCAAAACCCAGATACTGCACCCCAAAAATGGGTATGGGATCTGCCGTGCCCCGAAACCCAGCCATGGGATCTGCTGTGCCCCAAAACAGGGACTGGCGCATCTCCTCCACGCGGCACAGGTACCTGCACCCCAAAAACGGCATTGGGGGACCCCAAAAATTGGATATGGGACACCCTGAACCCCAAAACCCAGATACCGCACCCCAAAAAACAGGTATGGAACACCCTGAACCCCAAAACCCAGATACTGCACCCCAAAAATGGGTATGGGATCTGCTGCGCCCCAAAACTGGGACTGGTGCATCTCCTCCACCCGGCACAGGTACCTGCACCCCAAAAATGATACATGGGATCCTCTGAACCCCAAAAACGGGATATGGGATCTGCTGTACCCCGAAACCCAGCCATGGGATCTGCCGTGCCCCAAAAATGGGACTGGCGCATCTCCTCCACCCGGCACAGGTACCTGCACCCCAAAAACGGGATTGGGGAACCCCAAAAACGGGATATGGGACACCCTGAACCCCAAAACAGGGATATGGGATCTGCTCCATGTGGCACAGGTACCTGCACCCAAAAATGATACATGGGATCCTCTGAACCCCAAAAACGGGATTGGGGGACCCCAAAAATTGGATATGGGACACCCTGAACCCCAAAAATGGGTATGGGATCTGCTGTACCCCGAAACCCAGCCATGGGATCTGCCGTGCCCCAAAACTGGGATATGGGATCTCCTCCACCCGGCACAGGTACCTGTGCCCCAAAAACGGCATTGGGGGACCCCAAAAATTGGATATGGGACACCCTGACCCCAAAACCCAGACACTGCACCCCAAACATGGGTTATGGGATCTGCTGTGCCCCGAAACCCAGCCATGGGATCTGCCATGCCCCAAAACTGGGATATGGGATCTCCTCCACCCGGCACAGGTACCTGTGCCCCAAAAATGATACATGGGATCCTCTGAACCCCAAAAACGGGATATAGGACACCCTGAACCCCAAACATGGGTATGGGATCCGCTGTACCCCGAAACCCAGCCATGGGATCTGCCGTGCCCAAAACTGGGATATGGGATCTCCTCCACGCGGCACAGGTACCTGCACCCCAAAAACGGCGTTGGGGAACCCCCAAAAACGGGTATGGGACACCCTGAACCCCAAAACCCAGACACTGCACCCCAAAAATGGGTATGGGATCTGCTGTGCCCCAAAACAGGGACTGGCGCATCTCCTCCACCTGGCACAGGTACCTGTGCCCCAAAAACGGCATTGGGGACCCCCTGAACCCTACACAGGTACCTGCACCCCACAAACGGGATACGGGATCCTCTGAACCCCAAAAATAGGGTATGGGATCTCCTCCACGCGGCACAGGCACCTGCGCCCCGAATTTGGGATTATGGGGGATCCCCTGCACCCCAAAAATGGGATATGGGGGATCTGCTGTGCCCCAAAACCGGGTATGGCATCTGCTGTGTTCAGCACAGGTACCTGGACCCCAAGTTTGGGATATGGGGGATCCCCTGCACCCCAAAACTGGGATATGGGGGATCTGCTGTAGCCTAAACCAGGCTGTGGGATCCCAGAGGAATGGGGGGCTCAGGGAAAGGGGGATCCTGAGGGAACAGGGGAACCTGGGAGGGGTCTCAGGCTGGGGGTCCTGGGGGTTCCAGAGATGGGGTTCCACCTCTCCACCCCAGGGCAGGTGAGGTACAGGTGAGGCCATACCTGTCCCCATGTCCCCCGAGGCCAGGTGGGTCCGTACCTGTCCCCCCATGTCCCCCCCATGTCCCTCTCCCAGCCCAGGTGAAGCCATACCTGTCCCCCCATGTCCCCCTCATGTCCCCCCAGGCCAGGTGGCTCCGTACCTGTCCCCCCATGTCCCTCTCCCAGCCCAGGTGAAGCCATACCTGTCCCCATGTCCCCCCAGGCCAGGTGGCTCCGTACCTGTCCCCCCCCATGTCCCCCCAGGCCAGGTGGCTCCGTACCTGTCCCCCCCATGTCCCCCCAGGCCAGGTGGCTCCGTACCTGTCCCCATGTCCCCCTCATGTCCCCCCAGGCCAGGTGGGTCCGTACCTGTCCCCCCCATCTCCCCCCAGGCCAGGTGGGTCCGTACCTGTCCCCCCCATGTCCCCCCAGCCCAGGTGGCTCCGTACCTGTCCCCCCCCATGTCCCCCAGCCCAGGTGAGGCCATACCTGTCCCCCCCATGTGTCCCCATGTCCCCCCAGGCCAGGTGGCTCCGTACCTGTCGTAGCAGTCCCCGCGGGATCCGATGGGAACGTCGAACTCCACCTGGTCGTAGACGTCGTAGGGCTGAGTCTTGCGCAGGTCCCACTTGATCCCGGAGCCCCTGAGCATCACCCCGCTGGGGACACCCCAAAAACACACCTGAGATTGGCCCCGCCCCCAAAAACACACCTGAGATTGGCCCCGCCCCCAAACCATACCTGAGATTGCCCCTGCCCCCAAAACACACCTGAGATTGGCCCCGCCCAGTGGGGACACCCCAAAAATGCACCTGAGATTGGCCCCGCCCCCAAAACCACACCAGAGATTGGCCCCGCCCCAAAACCACACCTGAGATTGGCCCCGCCCCAAAACCACACCTGAGATTGGCCCCGCCCACTGGGGGCACCCCAAAAACACACCTGAGATTGGCCCCGCCCACTGGGGACACCCCAAAACCACACCTGAGATTGGCCCTGCCCCCCAAAACACACCTGAGATTGGCCCCGCCCACTGGGACACCCCCCAAAACACACCTAAGATTGGCCCCGCCCCAAAAAACCACACCTGAGATTGGCCCCGCCCCCAAAACCACACCTGAGATTGGCCCCGCCCCCCAAAACACACCTGAGATTGGCCCCGCCCCCAAAACACACCTGAGATTGGCCCCACCCACTGGGACACCCCAAAACACATCTGAGATTGGCCCCGCCCACTGGGACACCCCAAAACCACACCTGAGCTCAGCCCCGCCCACTGGGACACCCCAAAACCACACCTGAGCTGGGCCCCGCCCACTGGGACACCCCAAAACCACACCTGAGCTGGGCCCCGCCCACTGGGGACACCCCAAACCCACACCTGAGCTCGGCCCCGCCCCCCTGCAGGGCGGGGCACACCTGGGGCTCCCCCTCACCTGAAGCCGTAGTTCAGCGCCTCCTCGGCCGAGATGACGCCGATGTCCACGGTGCGGTTCTTCCAGATGCGGTTGTTGGTCAGCATCTGGGGACAGAGGCACAGCTGGCACAGCCGGCACAGCTGGCACACCTGGCACCTGCCCTGCGCTTCTCACCTGGCCCTGGCACTGTCACCTGGGGCTGGCGACGCTCACCTGGCGCTGGCACCTGTTGCTTGTCCCCATCATGCGTCTCCCGCGTTAAAACCTGTCCCTGTCACCTGTGCACCTCTCACCTGGCACTGGCACTGTCACCTGTCCCTGACATCCCTCACCTGTCCCTGCCACTGTCACCTGTGCATCTCTCACCTGTCCCTCACATGTCTCACCTGTCCCTGGCACTGTCACCTGGTGCTGAAAATGCTCACATGGCACTGGCACCTGTTCCTTGTCCCCCTCATGTGTCTCTTGCACCAAAACCTGTCCCTGTCACCTGTGCACCCCTCACCTGTCCCTGACATCCCTCACCTGTCCCTGCCACTGTCACCTGTGCATCTCTCATCTGCCCCTGGCACCCCTCACCTGTCCCTGCCACTGTCACCTGTGCATTTCTCATCTGCCCCTGGCACCCCTCACCTGTCCCTGCCACTGTCACCTGTGCATCTCTCACCTGCCCCTGGCACCCCTCACCTGTCCCTCACACCCCTCACCTGTCACTGTCACCTGTGCACCCCTCACTTGTCCCTGCCACCATCACCTGTGAGCCCTTCACCTGTCCCTCACCTGTTTCTGCCACCCCTCACCTGTCCCTGTCCCCCTCCACCCCCATGTGTGTCACCTCCTCCCCTCATGCAGTGAGGAACGACCCTGTCCCTCGCAGGTGACAGGTGACAGGTGACAGCAGCCTGGCTGTCCCCAGATCCCCCCTCACCTCCTCCACCTCGTCGATGCGGATGGAGAAGTTCTTCACGAACTCGTAGATGTCGTCCATGAGCCCCAGGGGCAGGTCCTGGCACAGGTGGCACAGGTGGCACAGGTGGGATTGGGACAAGAGGGACGGGGGGGGATTGGTGGGATTGGGACAGGTGGGATTGGAGAGATTGGGATTGGTGGGACAGGTGGGAGAGGTGGGATTGGGACAGGCGGGATTGGTGGCACTGGGATTGCGACAGGTGGGATTGGAGGCACACACAGGACAGGTGGCATTGGTGGGACAGGTAGGATCGATGGCATTGGTGGCATTGGGATTGGGACAGGTGGGATTGGTGGCAGTGGTGGCATTGGGATTGGGACAGGTGGGATTGGTGGCATTGGTGGCATTGGGATTGGGACAGGTGGCACTGGAGGCACACACAGGGCAGGTGGCATTGGTGGGACAGGTAGGATTGGTGGCATTGGTGGCATTGTGATTGGGACAGGTGGGATTGGTGGCAGTGGTGGCATTGGGATTGGGACAGGTGGGATTGGTGGCAGTGGTGGCATTGGGATTAGGACAGGTGGGATCGGTGGCAGTGGTGGCATTGGGACTGGGACAGGTGGGACAGGTGGGATTGGTGGCATTGGGATTGGGACAGGTGGGATTGGTGACACAGATGGGATTGATAGGGTGCGGATTGGTGGCATTGGTGGCACTGGGATTGGGACAGGTGGGATTGGTCGCATTGGGACAGGGACAGGTGGGACTGGTGGCATTAGTGGCACTGGGATTGGGACAGGTGGCACTGGAGGCACACACAGGACAGGTGGGAGCTCAGGTGGCACCAGGGATGTGGGCAGGGGGTCCACACTGAGCGGGCCCAATGGGGATCCCAGGGATTGGGGGAAACCAGGGCAATGGGGTGCCAAGGGTGCCAGGGATGGGGGTGCCAGGGATGGGGTCCCAAGGGAATGGGGATCCCAGGGGAATGGGAATCTTGGGGGTACAGACATCCCAGGGATGGGGATCCCAGGGACATGGGGTTCCTGTGGGAATGGGGGTGCTGGGGGAATGGGGATCCTTGGAATGGGGTGTCCATGGGAATGGGGTACCCGTGGGAATGGGGATCTCATGGGAATGGAGATTCCAGGGATGGGGTTCCCATGGATAAGGTTCCCATGGGAATGAGGGTGCTGGGGGAATGGGGTTCCCCGGAATGGGGTTCCCCGGAATGGGGTTCCCATGGAAGGGGTTTTTGTGGGAATGGAGGTGCTGGGGGAATGGGAATCCCAGGAATAGGGTTCCCAAGGGAATGGGGCTCTCAGGGATGGGGTGCCCATGGAAATGGGGATCCCAGAATCGGGGTTCCCATGGGAATGGGGTGCCTATGGGAAGGGGGATCCCAGGGATGGGGTGCCCATGGAAATGGGGTGCCCAGGAATGGGGTTCCTGTGGGAACGGGAATCCCATAGATGGGGTTCCCAGGAATGGGGTGCCCATGGAAGGGGTTCCCATAGATGGGGTTCCCAGGAATGGGGTGCCCATGGGAATGGGGTGCCCATGGAAGAGGTTCCCATAGATGGGGTTCCCAGGAATGGGGTGCCCATGGAAGGGGCTCCCAGGAATGGGGGGCCATGGGAATGGGGTGCCCATGGAAGGGGTGCCCATAGATGGGGTTTCCAGGAATGGGGTGCCCATGGAATGGGGTGAATGGGGTGCCCAGGAAGGGCAGCAGCCCCAGCCCCTCACCTGGTGCACGCCCCCGGGCCGCACGTAGGCCGCGTGCATCCGCGCCCCCGACACGCGCTCGTAGAACTCGAACATCTGGGGGGACACAGAGGGGACCCCGCTGCTGCTCAGCGCCCCTGGCACCCCCACGGCCCCAAATCCCACGCCCCGAACCCCAAATCCCCCCAAACCCACCTTCTCCCTCTCCTCGAACATCCAGAAGAACGGGGTCATGGCCCCGATGTCCAGCGCGTGCGTGGTCACCGCCATGATGTGGTTCAGCAGCCGCGTGATCTCGGCGAAGAGAACTGAAAAAACGGGGGGGTAAAAAAGGGGAAAAAAGGGGGTGATCCCCTAAATCCTGGGGGTGCCAGGGAGCTGGGGATGCCGGGGGGAGCCTCACCTCGGATCCACTGAGCCCGGGGAGGCGGGCGGATGTTGAGGAGCTTCTCCACGGCCAGCGAATAGGCCTGCTCGTTGCACATCATGGACACGTAGTCCAGGCGGTCAAAGTAGGGCAGGGCCTGCGGGGACCGCCAGGAGACTGGGCATACTGGGAGCACTGGGAATGGTGGGGATACTGGGAATAGTGGGGATAATGGGAGCACTGGGAGGGCTGGGAATGGTGGGGATACTGGGAATAGTGGGGATACTGGGAGGGCTGGGTGCACTGGGGATACTGGGAGCACTGGGAGGGCTGGGAATAGTGGGGATACTGGGAATAGTGGGCATACTGGGAGCACTGGGAGGGCTGGGAGGACTGGGAATTTGGGGATACTGGGAATAGTGGGGATACTGGGAGCACTGGGAGCACTGGGAGGGCTGGGAATAGTGGGAGCACTGGGAGCACTGGGGACACTGGGAGCGCTGGGAATAGTGGGGATACTGGGAGGGCTGGGAGCACTGGGGATACTGGGAGCACTGGGAGGGCTGGGAATAGTGGGGATACTGGGAATAGTAGGGATACTGGGAGGGCTGGGAGCACTGGGGATACTGGGAGCACTGGGAGGGCTGGGAATAGTGGGGATACTGGGAATAGTGGGCATACTGGGAGCACTGGGAGGGCTAGGGACACTGGGAGCACTGGGAGCACTGGGAGCGCTGGGGATTCTAGGAATACTGGGAGGGGTGGGAATACTGGGAGTGTTGAGAGTACTGGAGTACTGGGGATACTGGGAGTACTGGGAGCGCTGGGAAAACTAGGAATGTTGGGAATACTGGGAGTGTTGGGAGTACTGGGAATACTGGGAGTACTGGAGGTGTTTGAGTACTGGGAGTGCTGAGAGTGTTGGGAGTATTTGAGTACTGGGACTGCTGCGAGTACTGGGAATCCTGGAAGGACTGGGAGCAGTGAAGTACTGGGAATACTGGGAGCGTTGGGAGAACTGGGAATACTGGGAGTGTTTGAGTAATGGCAGTGTTTGAGTACTGGAAGTGCTGAGAGTTGTGGCAGTATTTGAGTACTGGGACTGCTACGAGTACTGGGAGGACTGGGAGTGCTGGGAGTGCTGGGAAGACTAGGAAATTGGGAATAATGGGAATACTGGGAGTAGAGGCAATAGTGGAGATACTGGAAATACTGGGATCTCGGGGATCCCGTGGAATTGGGGATTCCAGAGGAAGATGGGGATCTCAGGGATGGGGATCCCATGGAATTTGGGATCTCAGGATCACCTGCAGGTAGGTCTCGTACCCAATGGGTTTCTCGGTGCCGCGGTGCAGCAGCCCCACGTGGGGATCCCATGGGAAGGGGGGGTTTCAGGGATGGGGATCTCAGGGATTCTATGGAATTGGGGGTTTCAGGGATGGGGATCTCAGGGAATTTGGGATCCCATGATCACCTGCAGGTAGGTCTTGTACTCGATGAGTTTCTCGGTGCTGCGGTGCAGCAGCCCCACGTGGGGATCCCACGGGAAGGGGGATCTCAGGGAAATGGGATTTCAGGGATCTCGAGGACGGGAATCCCACGGAATTTAGGATGCCAGGCTCACCTGCAGGTAGGTCTTGTACTCGATGAGCTTCTCGGTGCCGCGGTGCAGCAGCCCCACGTGCGGGTCGCACCGTTTCACCGTCTCCCCGCTCAGCTCCATCACCAGCCTCAGCACCCCGTGCGCCGCCGGGTGCTGCGGCCCGAAGTTGATGGTCAGGCTGGAAACCTTCTTGTAGGCCACCGGGTCCTTGTCTGGGGACAGGGGACAGTGCCGAGGTCAGGGACACAGGGGGGACACAGAGAGGGGTCAGGGATGTGGGGACAGACCCCTCAGGAAGGGCACAGAGCCCTCTAAATGTTGGGGACAGGGAGGGAGCAGCACCCGCTGAGGGCTTGTGGGGATCCTGAGTGCCCCCAAAGTGCCCTGAGTGACCCCAAAACTGATCTGAGTGACCCTAAAACTGATCTGATGATTTCAAAACTGATCTGAATGACCCCAAACTGCCCCAAGTGACCTCCAAACTACCCTCAGAGCACTCCTAGACCCCCCCAAAGCCCCTGAGACCCATCCTGTGCCCCCCCCAAAGCCCTCAGAGCCTCCCTAGAACCCCCCAAAGCCTTTGAGACCCCTCCTGGACCTCCCAAAACGCCTCAAGGCACATCAAGAGCCCCCCCAAAGCCCCTGAGACCCCTCCTGTGCCCCCCTAAAGCCCTCAGGACACCCCCAAAGCACCCGACACCCTCCCAAAAGCCTCGTCCTCCCTGCTCAGGGCCCCCCAAAGCCCTCAGGGCCCCCCAGAGCCCCCTCCCCACCTGGTCCCAGAGTGTCCCCGCTGTCCCCTCACCGTTCCAGGGTGGCGGCACCCACTTCTCGGTGGCCTTGCTGGGGTACATGATGGCCCCCGCGTACTGCTGCGCCCACTCCATGTCGGGCTGCCATTGGCGGCACCTGCGGGGCCGGGCGGTGAGCGGGAACAGCCCCAGAGCCTCCCCATAGCCCTCCCCGCTTTGTCCCCGTGTCCCCCGCGGGCTCACCGGGCCGGGGCCGGGCCCAGCCGAGCCCCCGCCGCGCTCAGCCCCGAGGGGCCGCGGAGCCGCCACAGCGCCCGCAGCGCCGCCATCGTGCCCTTGGCAATGCGCATGCGCGGGGGCAGCCATGGAGGGGAAGGGCAGACGCTGTGGGCGCCGCCATGTCGGGTACGGGCAGATCATCCTGTGTTTTCTGCGCATGCGCAATACGACATGATGCTGGCGGGCAGATTGCTGCCATGTTGGTGTGGGCAGCGGCGCCGCCATTGTGACCTTGGCGCTGTGCAAGGGCGGAGGGCGCCGTGGGCAGGAAGGACAGACGCAATGAGCGGCTCTTTGTTGGTTGTGGGTAGATGTGACGCCATTGTGTGCTTGGAAGTGGCTGGGAAGGAGAAAGACGGCTGTGAGCGCCGCCATGACGGGTGTGGGCAGGCGCGTTGCGCATGCGCACAGACCCACGGCTGGAACTGCGCCATTGTGGGTCTGGGCAAGGTCGCCGCTATGTTTGGTGAGGGAAAGTGAGGCTGAGGGAGGTGCCATCTTTGTTACGGGCAAAGGGACGGGGACAGATGAGACAAGGCTGGGGACAGGGATGGGGACAGGACGGCTGCGGCCGGACGTGGCCGCTGTTTCCTCCCGTGGTGACACAGCGATGTCGGCTGGCGGTGACCGCCGTCTCCCTGTCCCCTCCTTGTCCCTGCCCAACACGTCCTGGTCCCCTCCCCGAGCTGGCGCTGCCCAGGAGGTGACGCCACGCTGTCCCCGAGGGTGATGGGACACGCTCCCCGCACCCAGGGTGCCACCAGCACCCCCTGCCCCCCAAAAAACGTCCCCAGCTTGGCGCAGGATGGGATTTATTGGGGTCCCTTGTCTGTGGGGACGGGGGGACACGGGGCTGAGGGGACACACGTGACTGGGGAGGGGACATTGGGGTCGCAAAGCCACCCCTGGGGACAAGGACACGTGGCCAGGGGTGACACACGTGGCCCGGACACGCCCCGCCAATCTTACACCCAATCACAGAGCGTACTCTTCGTGACGTCACATAAAAAGACGGGGAAAGGGGCGGGGCCAGCAGCGGTTGCCACGGCGACGGCGACAGCCATGACCACGCCCCCTCAAGGCGGGGCTTCCTCAGATCACGCCCCCTCCGCCTCCGGGGCCTCTCTCTGGTCGTTGTGGGTTCCGCGCCCCGTCCTGAGGTCACCGAGCGCCACCGGGGCCCCCTCGGGACCTCTCCCGGTTCTCCCCGGCCGCCACCGCCCTCCCGGTGCGCCCGGAGCGTGACCCCGCCGCGGCCCCGCCCTGTGACGTCATCACGCCGCGCCCTCCGCTCCAAGATGGCGGCGGCCGGGCGGGGCTGAGCGGGCCCGGGCAGGTACCGGGACCGGAGCGGGACCGGGGGCAGGGGGGTGACCCGCGGGGGCTGCCCGGGGGGCGGGAGCGCCGAACCGGGCCCGGCAGTACCGGGGCGGGCACAGGCGGTACCGGAGCCGTGGGCGGGGGCAGAACCGGGACCGGGGCTGGAGTGGGTACCGGGGCCGGGCGGGGCAGGACCGGCCTCAGGTCTGTACCGGTATCAGGAGCGGCGGGGCGGCACCGGGGTCAGGGCGTACCGGGACCGGCAGTGCTCGTTGGGGGAAGCAGCACCGGGACCGGATTGGGCCGAACCGGTACCGGGACCGAGGGGGGACTGAACCGGGCCCTTCCCGGTACCGGAGAGCGGCACCGCGGGGTCCGAGCCCCTCCCGGTGCTACACGGGCGCTGCGCCGGATCAGCCTATTCCCCGGTACCGGCGAGCACCGAGCGACCCCCGCTCCTTTCCCGGTACCGGAGCGGCCCCGTTCCATCTACCGGAGCCTCTCCAATCCGTGTCCCTTGTATCCCACAGCCCCGGTGTCCCCGCCATGCTGCCCCGGGCCGCTTGGGCGGCTCTCCGGTAACACCGGGCGGCTCTCCGGTAACACCGGGAGGCTCTCCGGTAACACCGGGAGGCTCTCCGGTAACACGGGGCGGCTCCCGGTAACACCGGGCGGCCCCGCGATGCTGCGGCGGCTGCTGGAGCGGCCGTGCTCGCTGGCGCTGCTGGTCGGGTGCCAGTTCGCTTTCGTGGCGTATTTCTCGCTCGGTGGCTTCCGCAACCTCACGGCGCTGTTCGGTCGCTCCGCCGGTCCCGCCGTGGATTATTCGCGGACCCACGACGTGTACGCCAACCTGAGCCGCGTCGGTGGCGGCACCGGGAACGGGAATGGCCCCGCAGCGACGCCGGACCCTGCAAGGCCGCTGCCGTTCTGCCCCGAGAGATCGCCGTTCCTCGGTGAGAACGGGGGAACCGGGAGGGCAACCGGGGGGAACGGGGAAACGGGAGGGGAAACGGGACGGGAACGGAGACCCCTGAAGGGGAACCGGGAGGAAACGGAGACTGCCGGGGAAAGGAAACGGGAGGAAAACGGGAGCGCCGAGGGGAACGAGGGAACCGGGATGGGAACGGAGACCCCTGAAGGGGAACCGGGAGGAACCGGAGGGGGAAAGAACCGGAGACCCCCGGGGCGGAGGAAGGACCGAGGAGAGACCGGGGCTGCTCCTTCCCCGGTACAGAGCCGGTTTGAGCCCGTCCCTCGGTCAATAGCCGGTGTCAGCCCCTCTCCCGGGCAGGACCCGAGCCTGTCCCGGGCGGCAGAACCGGTCGGACCGGTTCCCTTTGCCCCGTGCTGCCCCGGGAAGGAGCCGCCCCCTCCCGGGAAGGGAAATGCGGGGGGAGCTGGTCCGGTTTGGGGTGGGGACAAAGCCCGGGAGCCCCGGGAGGGGAACAAACCCAGCCCGGTTTGGGATTTGGGGACACAAACCCAGCCCGGTTTGGGATTTGGGGACACAAACCCAGCCCGGTTTGGGATTTGGGGACACAAACCCAGCCCCGTTTGGGATTTGGGGACACAAACCCAGCCCCGTTTGGGATTTGGGGACACAAACCCAGCCCGGTTTGGGATTTGGGGACACAAACCCAGCCCGGTTTGGGATTTGGGGACACAAACCCAGCCCCGTTTGGGATTTGGGGACACAAACCCAGCCCGGTTTGGGATTTGGGGACACCCCCAGTGCCCCTCCTCAGCTCCCCTCAAAGCCCCTCTCAGTGCCCCCTCCCCACAGTGGGTCCCCAGTGCCCCCCTGCCCCTCTCAGTGCCCCCAATGCCACCCTCAGCTCCCCCAGTGGCCCCCTGAGTGCCCCCTCCCCCCAGTGCCCCTCTCAGTGCCCCCCAATGCCCCCCTCAATGCCCCCTCCCCACAGTGGCCCCCTGGCCATCCCAATGCCCCTCTCAGTGCCCCCAATGCCCCTCTCCATGCCCTCAATGCCCCCTCCCCACAGGGGGCCCCCTGGCCGTCCCAGTGCCCCTCTCCATGCCCTCAATGCCCCTCTCAGTGCCCCCCAATGCCCCTTCTCATGCCCCCTCCCCACAGTGGGCCCCCTGCCCATCTCAGTGCCCCCAGTGCCCCTCTCAGCCCCCCCAAATGCCCCTCAATGCCCCCCTCTCATTGCCCCCTCCCCATAGTGAGCCCCCAGTGCCCCTCTCAGCCCCTCCAATGCCCCTCAACATCCCCTCCCCACAATGCCCCCTCCTCACAGTGGGCCCCCTGCCCCTCTCATTGCCCCCTGCCCACAGTGGGCCCCCAATGCCCCTCTCAGTGCCCCCCAATGCCCCCTCCTCACCACCCCCTGCCCACAGTGGGCCCCCTGGCTGTCCCAGTGCCCCCCAATGCCCCTCTCAGTGCCCCCCCAATGTCCCTCTCAGCCCCCCAAATGCCCCCCAACGCCCCTCTCAGCCCCCCCAATGCCCCCTCCTCACCGCCCCCTGCCCACAGTGGGCCCCCAATGCCCCTCTCAGTGCCCCCCAATGCCCCCCTCACCGCCCCCTGCCCACAGTGGGCCCCCTGGCCGTCTCCTTCTCGCGGGCGCCGTCGCTGGAGCAGATCCGGGCCAAGAACCCGGGGGTGCGGCGGGGGGGGCGCTACCGGCCCCCCCAGTGCGAGTCCCGCTCCCGCACCGCCGTCATCGTCCCCCACCGCAACCGCGAGGGGCACCTGGGCCACCTGCTCTACTACCTGCACCCCTTCCTGCAGCGCCAGCAGCTGCACTACGGCATCTACGTCGTGCACCAGGTGCCAGCGAGGGTGCCAGGGGGTGCCCAGAGGGGTTTGGGGCGTCCCCAAGGCGGTTTAAGGTGTTTTTGGGGGTCCCCAGGGTGGTTTAGGGGGTGTGCAGGGAGGGTTTGAGGTAGTTCAAGGGGTGCCCAGGGGGGTTTGGGGTGATTTAGTGAGTCCCCAGTGTGATTTGGGGATTTGAGGGGTCCCCAGGAGGGTTTGGAGGATCTCCAGAGGGGTTTGGGATGATTTAGGGGGTTCCCAGGGGGGTTTGGAGGTACCCAGGGGAATTTGAGGTGGTTTGGGGGGTGCCCAGGGGGGTTTGGGGGGGTCCCTAGGGAGGTTTGAGGCGGTTTGGGCAATCTCCAGAGGGGTTTAGGGGGACCCCAGGGAGGTTTTGAGGTGATTGGAGAGTCCCCAGGGTGGTTTGAGGGATCCCCAGGGTGGTTTGAAGTGGTTTAGGGGGTCTCCAGGTTCTTTGGGGTGTCCCCAGGACGGTTTGAGTTGGTTTGAGGGGTACCCCAGGAAGAGTTTGAGGTGGTTCAGGGGCTCCACAGGATATTTTGGGGTGTCCCCGTGTCGGGATCTCACATTTAACTGGGCCGAGCTGCTGAACGCGAAGGGAGGGTTTGGAGATTCCCAGAATGGTTGAGAGATTTAGGGGATGGTTTAGAGGTTTCCCAGGACATTTTGCGGTGACCCCAGGACATTTTGGGGTAACTCCAGAACATTTTGGGGCGTCCCCAGTGGATTTTGGGATGTCCCCAGGCCGGGAACTGCATGTTTAACCAGGCCAAGCTGCTGAACGTGAAGGGCTGGTTTAGAGATTCCCAGGATGGTTTAGACATTTCCCAGGCTATTTTGGAGCGACCCCAGTGGATTTTGGGGTGACCCCCGTGGATTTTGGGGTGTCCCCAGGCTGGGAACTGCACGTTTAACCGGGCCAAGCTGCTGAATGTGGGAGTGAAGAGATGGTTCAATGGGGATGGTTTGGGGTGTTCCCAGGACATTTTGCGGTATCCCCAGGATATTTTGGGGTAACCCCAGGATATTTTGGGGTAACCCCAGGCCGGGAACTGCACGTTTAACCAGGCCAAGCTGCTGAACGTGAAGGGCTGGTTCAATGGGGATGGTTTCGAGGTTTAGTGAATCGTTTAGTGGGGATGTTTTGGGGTATCCCCGGGCGATTTTGGGGTGTCCCCAGTGGATTTTGGGGTTACCCCCGTGGATTTTGGGGTGTCCCCAGGCTGGGAACTGCACGTTTAACCGGGCCAAGCTGCTGAACGTGGGCGTGAAGAGATGGTTCAATGGGGATGGTTTGGGGTGTTCCCAGGACATTTTGGGGTATCCCCAGGATATTTTGGGGTGACCCCCGTGGATTTTGGGGTGTCCCCAGGCCGGGAACTGCACGTTTAACCGGGCCAAGCTGCTGAACGTGGGCGTGAAGGAGGCTCTGAAGGACGAGGACTGGGACTGCCTGTTCCTGCACGACGTGGACCTGATCCCCGAGAACGACCACAACCTGTACACGTGCGACCCCTGGAACCCCAAACACGCCTCCGTGGCCATGAACAAATTCGGGTACAGGTGAGGGACACGCTGGGGACACCTTGGGGACACCCTGGGGCACCTTGGGGACACCCTGGGGACACTTTGGGACACCTTGGGGACACCCTGGGGACACCCTGGGGCACCTTGGGGACGCACTGGGACACCCTGGGGACACACTGGGGACACACTGGGGACACCCTGGGGCATCTTGGGGACACCTTGGGGACACCTTGGGGACAACTTGAGGACACCCTGGGGACGCACTGGGGACACGCTGGGGATACAGAGGATGTGGCATTGCCCTGGAGGGTGGAGGGGACATGAAGGCTGTTCTGTCACCTTGGAGGGGACACAAGGGATGTGGCATTGCCATGGGGGGTGTGACATTGCGCTAGGGGGTACATGGGGAGTGTGACATTGTCCTAGGCGTGTCACAGAGGGTGTGACAGTGTCCTACAGGGGTGTGACATTGCCCTGGAGGGGACATGAAGGCTGTTCTGTCACCTTCGGGGGGACACAAGGGATGTGGCATTGCCATGGGGGGACATGAGGGGTGTGGCATTGCCATGGGGTCTGTGACATTGCTCTGGGGGGGACACAGAGGGTGTGACATCGCCCTGGAGGGGACATGAAGGCTGTTCTGTCACCTTTGGGGGGACACAAGGGGTGTGGCATTGCCATGGGGGGTGTGTGACAGGGCCCTGGGGGGGACACAGAGGGTGTGGCATTGCCATGGGGAGTGTGACATTGCGCTAGGGGGGACCCAGAGGGTGTGACATGGCTTTGGGGGTGTCCCCGAGGCGTGACAGTGTCCCCGTGTCCCCAGCCTGCCGTACCCGCAGTATTTCGGGGGGGTCTCGGCGCTGACCCCAGACCAGTACATGAAGATCAACGGCTTCCCCAACGAGTACTGGGGCTGGGGGGGCGAGGACGACGACATCGCCACCAGGTAGGGCTGGGGACAGCCTGGGGACAGCCTGGGGACAGCCAGGGGACAGCCTGGGGACACGGCCACGGCACGGGCGTGTGGCGCTTGGGGGGTGGCACCGTGTGCCCACCGAGCTGGGGGCTGTTCTGTCACCTTGGGGGTGTGGCAGTGCCATGTGGGGTGGTGACACTGCCCTGGGAGGGGGCATGGGGGTGTCCTGTCACCCTGCGAGGGAGGGGACACCGGGATGTCCCCAGCCTGCTGTCCCCCTACGGTGACACGGTGACCCTCCAGCCTCACTGTCCCTCTGTCCCCATGTCCATGTCCCCTGCAATGATGTCACTGTTTGGGGACATCAGAGGCTGTCCTGCCACCCTGGGGCTGTCCCTGTCCCCCTTGGGGTGCCACCATGACCTTGCCTTGTCACCGTCCCTATGTTTGTGTCCCCTGCAATGATGTCACCGTGTGGTGGCTGTCCCTGTCCCCCCTCCGGGTGACACCGTGTCCCTCCCTTCTCGCTGTCCCCATCCTTGGGGACACGGGGGCAGTCCCAGCGCTCTGGCCCCGCCCCGGTGCCATTGTCGCCGCTGTCCCCGCCCCGGTGCCATTGTCGCCGCTGTCCCCTAGGGTGCGCCTGGCCGGGATGAAGATCTCCCGCCCTCCCGTCTCCATCGGCCACTACAAAATGGTCAAACACAAG
This sequence comes from Artemisiospiza belli, assembly GCA_021963965.1. Taxonomy (NCBI): domain Eukaryota; kingdom Metazoa; phylum Chordata; class Aves; order Passeriformes; family Passerellidae; genus Artemisiospiza; species Artemisiospiza belli. Next base: position 1,300,877 of record JAKDEW010000085.1, read on the forward strand.
AGCGACAAAGGCAACGAGGAGAACCCGCACAGGTCAGGGGACACGGGGGACATCGGTGACAATGTTGGGCGTGTCCCTGCACAGGTGTGGGGGACACGGGGACATCAGTGACAATGTCGGGCATGTCCCTGCACAGGTGCGGGGGACACAGGGGACAATGTTGGGCGTGTCCCTGCACAGGTGCGGGGGATACAGGGGACATTAGTGACAATGTCGGGCATGTCCCTGCACAGGTGTGGGGGACACGGGTGACAATGTCGGGCATGTCCCTGCACAGGTGCGGGGGAGACGGGGGACATCAGTGACAATGTCAGGCGTGTCCCCAGGTTCCACCTGCTGGTGCAGGTGCGAGGTGGCCCCGAGGGGACACAGGGGACATGGGTGACATCTTGGGCTGTGTCCCCAAGTGCTGGTGTGGGCGCAGGGGCCTCTGGGAGGGGACAGAGGGGACACAGGTGACATCTCGGGCATGTCCCCAGGTTCGACCTGCTGGTGCAGGTGGCTCCGGGGGTGGGACACAGGTGACATCAGTGCCATCTCGGCTGTGTCCCCAGGTTCGACCTGCTGGTGTGGGTGCAGGGGCCTCCAGGAGGGGACAGAGGGGACATCAGTGATGTGTTGGGCGTGTCCCCAGGTTCAGCCTGCTAGTGCAGGTGTAGGGTGACCCCAAGGGGACAGAGGGGACATTGGTGACAATGTCAGGCATGTCCCCAGGTTCGACCTGCTGGTGCAGGTGTAGGGTGACCCCAAGGGGACACAGGTGCCATCCCGGCTGTGTCCCCAGGTTCGACCTGCTGGTGCAGGTGCGGGGTTGCCTCAAGGGGACACGGGTGACATCAGTGCCATCCCGGCTGTGTCCCCAGGTTCGACCTGCTGGTGCAGGGGGCTCTGGGAGGGGACACGGGTGACATCAGTGCCATGTCTGGCGTGTCCCCAGGTTCGACCTGCTGGTGCGCACGCAGCGCACGTGGACGCAGGACGGGATGAACTCGCTCAGTTACGCGCTGCTGGCGCGGGAGCTGCTCCCGCTCTACACCAACCTCACGGCCGACATCGGCTGCGACCCCCGCGCCCGCGCCCGCCCCGGTGCCGCTCCCGGTGCCGCCGGTGCCGCCGCCGCCAGCCGCTTCCGGCAGGAGATGCTGCGCAAAGCGCCCCGCGAGGACCTGCCCGCGCTGCTGCCGCTGTCGCTGTCACCGCCCCGCCGCGGCGACAACGGCAGCGCGGCCACGCCCCGCCGAGAGGGGACAGCGACGGTGACAGCGAGGGGCGGCAACCAGAGCCTGGCATCAGCCCTGCCTTGAGACCCCCCCCCTGAATGGACACCACAGGGGACACCCCCTGGGACACCCGAGGGGGGACAAGGACACCTCAACGGGGACAGGGACACCCCCGGGGCGGGGAGGGCACATGGGGCTCTCTGCCTTCCCCCCTGGTGGGGTTTTGAGGTCCCCGGATCGGTTTTGGGGTGCCTGGATCGTTTTTGGATACCCTGCTTGGGTTTTGAGGTCCCCAGATCATTTTGGGGTCCCTGGATCGGTTTTGGGGTGCCTGCCTGGGTTTTGGGGTCCCCAGATCGGTTTTGGGGTGCCTGGATCGTTTTTGGATACCCTGCCTGGGTTTTGAGGTCCCCAGATCGGTTTTGGGGTGCCTGCCTGGGTTTTGGGGTCCCTGGATCGTTTTTGGGGACCCCTGGCTGGGTTTTAGTGTCCCCGGATTGGTTTTGGGGTCCCTGATGGGGTTCTGTGATCCCCAGAGCGGTTTCGAGGTCCCTGGCTGGGTTTTGAGGTCCCCAGATTGGTTTTGGGGTCCCCGGTGGGGTTCTGGGGTCCCTGGCAGGGTTTTGGTGTCCTCGGATTGGTTTTAGGGTCCCTGGATCGGTTTTGGGGTCCCCAGATTGGTTATGGGGTCTCCAGTGGGGTTCTGGGGTCCCTGGCAGGGTTTTGGGGTCCCCAGATTGGTTTTAGGGTCCCTGGATCAGTTTTGGGGTCCCAGGCTGGGTTTTGGGGTCCCAGGCCGGGTTTTGGGGTCCCTGGATTGGTTTTAGGGTCCCTGGATCGGTTTTGGGGTCCCAGGCCGGGTTTTGGGGTCCCAGGCCGGGTTTTGGGGTCCCCGCCTGGGGCACGCGGGTATTTATTGTATTTATCAGCCGCTCCCTGGACCTTTCTAAAGGTTTTTTTTTTTTTTCAATTAAAAAAAAATCATTTTGTCCTACACTGGCGGCCATGGGGGAACCCCAGGACTGCAGGGGGGGGGTCAGAGCTCCTGGGGGGCTCAGGGCTCGGGGGGGGACCCCAAAATCCGCCCCACGGCCGCCCTGGCGCCGGCGATGCAGTCGTTGACGGAGACCCCGGCGTAGGAGGCGCCGATGAGGCTCAGGGGCAGCTGCTGCTCCTTGAGGAACCGCTGGATGCGCTCTGGGGGACAGTGGGGACACTCTGGGGACGCTCTGGGGACAGTGGGGACACCCCCGGGGACAGGGGACAGCCCCAGCCCTGCCACTCTCACCTAAGCGCTCCCAGTGTCCCAGCGTGTACTGGGGGATGCAGTCCTGGCAAAAGAGGGGGGACACGGGTGAGACCCCGAGAGACACCCCCAAAATGTCACCTCCCCAAAGTGCCACCCACTCAGGGCCATCCCAAAGTGTCACCCGCTCAGAGCCCCCTCAGACTGTCACCCACCCAAGTGTCACCTGTCCAGAGCCCCCCCAAAATGTCACCCCCCTCCCAAAGTGTCACCCACCCAGAGCCCTCTTAGCATGTCACCTCCCCGAAGTGTCACTGCCCCCCAAGTGTCACCCACCCAGAGACACCCCTGAAATGTCACCTCCCCAAAGTGCCACCCACTCAGAGCCCTCTCAAAGTGTCACCTGCCCAGAGCCCCCTCTAAGTGCCACCCCTCCCCAAAGTGCCACCCACTCAGAGCTCCCCCAAAATGTCACCTGCCCAGAACCCCCCCTGAAATGCCACCTCCCTGAAGTGCCAGTCACCCAGAGCCCTCCCAAAGTGTCACCCACCCCAAGTGTCACCCACCCAGAGACACCCCATAAATGTCACCCAACAAGGACGCCCCTCCCCCCAAAATGCCACCTCCCCGAAGTGTCACCCAGCCAGAGCCCCCCGAAATGTCACCCCCCGGTGTCCCCACCTGCTGCACGCTGACGATGGCGTTTCTGGGGGTCCCGGCCAGCCCCAGGTGCTCGCTCACGGCCGCCCGTGCCCGGCTCAGCAGCAGCTCCGGGGCCACCAGGGCGGGGTCCCCAAAGCTCTGCTGGAACCAGGCCCCGCCCAGCATCACCTGGGGACACCCCAACATCAGCCCTGGGACACCCACGGGGTCCCCAGGGTCACCCACTGTGAGCACCCCAACATCAGCCCTGGGACACCCACGGGGTCCCCAGGGTCACCCACTGTGAGCACCCCAAAATCACCTCTGGGACACCCACAGTGTCCCCAGGGTCACTCAGTGCCAGCCCCCCCAAATCAGCCCTGTGACCCCTCCCAGTGCCACTCAATGCCACCCCCCCAAAATCACCTCTGTGACCCCCACAGTGTCCCCAGGGCCACTCAGTGCCAGCCCCCCCAAAATCACCCGTGTCATCCCCCTCCAGTGTCCCCCCAGTGCCACCCCGTGGCGTCCCCCCACCATGTCCCCACCGTGAGCCCCCCCAAATCCCTCCTGTCACTCCCCCTGGTGTCCCCAGTGTCCCCCCTTCAGTGTCCCTAACGGGAGCCGCAGTGAGGGGGTCCCAGCATCACCTGGGGGGCACTGCCAGCCCCCCAAAACCACCCGTCACCCCTCCTGGTGTCCCCGGTGCCACCTCCTAAGTGTCCCCCCCCGTGTCCCCCCCGTGAGGCGCAGCGAGGCCCTCCCAGTGTCCCCAGTGTCACCCCCTCAGTGTCCCCATTGTCCCCGCGGTGTCCCCACCGTGAGGCGCAGCGAGGCCCTCCCAGTGTCCCCAGTGTTCCCAGTGTCCCCCCCGCGGTGTCCCCATTGTCCCCCCGGTGTCCCCAGTGTCCCCCTGCGGTGTCCCCATTGTCCCCCCGGTGTCCCCAGTGTCCCCCTGCGGTGTCCCCATTGTCCCCCCGGTGTCCCCATTGTCCCCCGCGGTGTCCCCACCGTGAGGCGCAGCGAGGCCCTCCCAGTGTCCCCAGTGTCCCCCTCAGTGTCCCCAGTGTCCCCGCGGTGTCCCCACCGTGAGGCGCAGCGAGGCCGCCCCGGGGGTCGCGGGGGTCCCGTCGTGCTCCGGGAACGCCACCGAGTCGTAGACGATGCCCAGGAGCGCCGGGTCCTCCGAGGATGGCACCAGGTGCCCAAAGCCCTGCGGGCACGGGCACGGGCTGGGGTCACCGCGGGGCTTGGGGACAGCGTGGGGACAGCGTGGGGACAGCGTGGGGACAGCGGGGAGCGCTCACCGTGACGGGCAGCGCGGCGCCCTCGTACTGCAGGTTCACCACGGCCACGGAGGCGGCCGGGATGGAGCGGAGCTCCCGAGCCAGCGGCTCCGCCTCGGGCGGCAGCGCCCGCGCCAGCGCTGGGGACAGCGGGGACAGCGGGGACAGGGTCAGTGACACCGCGGGGACAGCGGGGACAGCGGGGACAGAGTCAGCGACACCGCGGGGACAGCGGGGACAGAGTCAGTGACACCGCGGGGACAGCGGGGACAGAGTCAGCGACACCGAGGGGACAGCGGGGACAGAGTCAGTGACACCGCGGGGACACAGAGGGGACAGCGGGGACAGCGTCAGTGACACCGCGGGGACAGCGTCAGTGACACCGAGGGGACAGCGGGGACAGAGTCAGTGACACCGCGGGGACAGCGGGGACAGAGTCAGTGACACCGAGGGGACAGCGGGGGACAGCGTCAGCGACACCGCGGGAACAGTGTCAGTGACACCGCGGGGACAGCGGGGACAGAGTCAGTGACACCGAGGGGACAGCGGGGGACAGCGTCAGCGACACCGCGGGAACAGTGTCAGTGACACCGCGGGGACAGCGGGGACAGCGTCAGCGACACCGCGGGGACAGAGTCAGTGACACCGAGGGGACAGGGGGGACAGAGTCAGCGACACGGAGGGGACAGCGGGGACAGCGTCAGTGACATCAGTGACACCGCGGGGACATAGAGGGGACACGGCAGGGACATCAGTGACACCGCGGGGACACCGAGGGGACACGGCAGGGACATCAGTGACACCGAGGGGACACAGAGGGGACACGGCAGGGACATCAGTGACACCGCGGGGACACAGAGGGGACACGGCAGGGACATCAGTGACACCGCGGGGACACCGAGGGGACACGGCAGGGACATTCCCCCCGCGCTGTACCTGAGGCCGGGAGGGCGCTGATGACGTGATCGGCCGTGAGGGTGGCACCGGGCACGGTGAGCTGGGGGGACAGCAGGGGACACTGGGGACAATGGGGACACTGGGGGCAATGGGGACAATGGGGACACAAAGGGACACTGGGGACAGCACTGGGGATGCTGGGGAGGGGACTGGGGACAATGGGGAGGGAACTGAGGACACTGGGGATTGGCCGTGATGGTGGCACCAGGCACGGTGAGCTGGGGACACAGTGGGGACACTGGGGACAGCACTGGGGAGGGCACTAGGGGACACTGGGGGCAATGGGGACACTAGGGAGAGGACTGGGGACACTGAGGATTGGCAGGGTGAGCTGGGGACAATGGGAACACTGGGGACAATAGGGAAGGGACTGGGGCCACTGGGGAGGGGATTGGGGACACTGGGGACCCTGGGAACAGGACTGGGGACACTGGTGAGGGGACATTGGGGGCACTGGGGACACTCTAGAGGGGACTGGGGACACTGGTGAGGGGACATTGGGGGCACTGGGGACACTCTAGAGGGGACTGGGGACACTGGGGACCGCCCTGGGGACACTGGTGAGGGGACATTGGGGGCACTGGGGACACCGGGGAGGGGACAGAGCGCGGTGGCAGTGGGATGCGGAGCGGGGAGGGGACACAGCGAAGGTGGCACGGGCGGTGTCCCCACCTGCCACTGGCCGCGGCGGTGGCGCAGGTGTGTCAGGGGCGTGTGACAGCGCAGCTCGGCGCCGCGCGGGGACACGAAGGCCACCAGGGCCCGCGGCAGGGCCTCCATCCCGCCCCGCAGCGACCACTGGCTCCAGCGCTCGGCCCGCGCCCGCCGCGCCAGCCCCGCCTCGGGGCCCGCCCTGCCGCCACCTGCGGGGACACCGCGGTGACAACGCGCGGGGAGGGGCACGCGGTGTCCCCCGAGCCGGGGTGTGCCCCCCGTGTGCCCTGTCCCGACCCCGGGGTGTCCCCAATGCCAGCCCTCGGTGGATCCCGGTCACAGCCAAATCGGGGGTCCCCACCCTGTCACCAGCCTGGGGGTGTCCCCACCCTGTCACCAGCCCCAGGGTGTCCCCACCCTGTCCCCTGTCCCAGGGTGTCCCCACCCTGTCCCCTGTCCCCAGCCTGGGGGTGTCCCCACCCTGTCCCCTGTCCCAGCCCCGCGGGTTGGACCCGTCCAAGAGGTGGCACCTGAGGGTCCCCGTGGGTATCCCCCTGCCCGCCAGATGCCAGCACCAGCCCAGCAGTGTCCCCACGGTGTCCCCACGGTGTCCCCACAGTGCCCCAGTGCCAGCCCCAGCAATGTCCCCACCGTGTGGCAGTGCCAGCCCCAGCAGCACAGAGCCAGCAGTGTCCCAGCAGTGTCCCCATGTCCCCAGCAGTGTCCCCAATGTCCCCACCGTGTGGCAGTGCCAGCCCCAGCAGTGTCCCCAATGTCCCCACAATGTCCCCACCGTGTGGCAGTGCCAGCCCCAGCAGAGCAGAGCCAGCAGTGTCCCAGCAGTGTCCCCATGTCCCCAGCAGTGTCCCCAATGTCCCCACCGTGTGGCAGTGCCAGCCCCAGCAGCACAGAGCCAGCAGTGTCCCAGCAGTGTCCCCAATGTCCCCACCGTGTGGCAGTGCCAGCCCCAGCAGTGTCCCCATGTCCCCAGCAGTGTCCCCAATGTCCCCATGTCCCCACCGTGTGGCAGCGCCAGCCCCAGCAGTGTCCCCGTGTCCCCAATGTCCCCACCGTGTGGCAGTGCCAGCCCCAGCAGCACAGAGCCAGCAGTGTCCCAGCAGTGTCCCCATGTCCCCAGCAGTGTCCCCAATGTCCCCACCGTGTGGCAGTGCCAGCCCCAGCAGCACAGAGCCAGCAGTGTCCCAGCAGTGTCCCCAATGTCCCCACCGTGTGGCAGTGCCAGCCCCAGCAGTGTCCCCATGTCCCCAGCAGTGTCCCCAATGTCCCCATGTCCCCACCGTGTGGCAGCGCCAGCCCCAGCAGTGTCCCCGTGTCCCCAATGTCCCCACCGTGTGGCAGTGCCAGCCCCAGCAGCACAGAGCCAGCAGTGTCCCAGCAGTGTCCCCATGTCCCCAGCAGTGTCCCCAATGTCCCCACCGTGTGGCAGTGCCAGCCCCAGCAGTGTCCCCAATGTCCCAAATGTCCCCACCGTGTGGCAGTGCCAGCCCCAGCAGTGTCCCCAGTGTCCCCATGTCCCCACCGTGTGGCAGTGCCAGCCCCAGCAGCACAGAGCCCCAGCAGTGTCCCCAATGTCCCCATGTCCCCACCGTGTGGCAGTGCCAGCCCCAGCAGCACAGAGCCCCTCTCTCTCTCGGCCTGGAACAGGGCAGGGAAGCAGCTGCGCACGCTCAGGGCCCGGCTGTCCCCGGCAAACACCCCCCGGCACAGCGAGTCCACGGCCAGCTCTGCCACCTGGGACAGGGACAGTGACAGGGACACAGGGACAGTGACACAGGGACAGTGACACACAGCCCCCGGCACAGCGAGTCCACGGCCAGTTCCGCCACCTGGGGACAGGGACAGTGACACAGTGACACAGGGACAGTGACACAGGGACAGTGACACACACCCCCCGGCACAGCGAGTCCACGGCCAGCTCGGCCACCTGGGACAGGGACAGGGACAGTGACACAGGGACAGGGACAGTGACACAGGGACAGTGACACAGGGACAGTGACACAGGGACAGTGACAGTGACACACACCCCCCGGCACAGCGAGTCCACGGCCAGCTCTGCCACCTGGGGACAGGGACAGGGACACAGGGACAGTGACAGTGACACACTGACAGTAACACAGGGACAGTGACACAGGGACAAGGTTAGTGACACAGAGAAAGGGACACAGGGACAGGGTTAGTGACACAGGGACAGTGACACAGGGACAGGGTTAGTGACACAGAGAAAGGGACACAGGGACTGGGACAGTGGCACAGGGACAGTGACATACGGACACTGACAGGCTGTCCATGGCCACCTGAGGGATGGCACAGTGACAGAGGGACAGCGGGGATGGGGACAGAGATAGTGACAGCAATGGGGACACTGATGGGGACAGCAGGGACAGTGGCACCGCACCCACCCCAGGGGGACCCTGATAAGGCTGGGTGGGGCTCTGGGGGGGTTATCGGGGTTTTGGGGTGCGGTTATCGGGGGGCTTTGGGGAATTTTCCGAGTTTTTGGGCGCCGATGGCGTTTTGGGTTTGGTTCTGGGGGTTTGGGGGCGCTTCCGGGGGACTCTGAGAGGTGTTGGGGGGTGTTTATGGGGATTTTTGGGGGTGGTGATAGTGTTTGGGGGGTGGTGATAGTGTTTGGAGTGGTCCTGTAGATTTTGGGGGTGGTTCTGGGGGATTTTTGTCTTGGGGGGTTCTGGGGGGGTTCTCTGGGTGGTTCCAGAGCATTTTGGTGTGGATCTGGGAGTTTGGGGTTGTTCCAGAAGTTTTGGAGTGGATCCAGGTGGGTTTGGGGGGGTTCTGGGGGTGGCTCCAGGCGGTTTTGGGGTGGATCTGGGGATTTTGGGGTGGGATCTGGGGGTGGTTCCAGGGGCTTCTGGGGTAGATCAGGGGTTCTGGGGTTGTTCTAGGGGTGGTTCCAGGCGGTTTTGGGGTGGATTTGGGGGTTTTTGGGGGGTTCTGGGGGTGGCTCCAGATGGTTTTGGGGTGGAACTGGGGGTTTTAGGGTGGATCTGGGGTTCTGTGGTGGATCAAGGGTTTTGGGGTGGATGTGGGGATTTTGGAGTGGATCTAGGAGTGGCTCCAGGGGGTTTTGGGTTGTTCCAGGAGGTTCTGTGGTGGATCAGGGGTTCTGGGGTTCTTCTAGGGGTGGTTCCAGGGGGTTTTGGGGTGGAACTGGGGGTTTTAGGGTGGATCTGGGGTTCTGTGGTGGATCAAGGGTTCTGTGGTGAATCAGGGGTTTTGGGGTGGATCTGGGAGTGGCTCCAGGGGGTTTTGGGGTGGATCTGGGGATTTTGGAGTGGATCAGGGTTTTGGGGTAGATCAGGAGTTCTGTGGTGGATCTGGGGATTTTGGGGTGGGATCTGGGGGTGGTTCCAGGAGGTTTTGGGGTGGATCAGGGGTTCTGGGGTTGTTCTAGGGGTGGCTCCAGGGGGTTTTGGGGTGCATTTGGAGGTTTTGGGGGGTTCTGGGGATTTTGGGGTGGGATCTGTGGGTGGCTCCAGGCGGTTTTGGGGCGGATCAGGGGTTCTGGGGCGCCCACCTCGGGCCCGAAGCGGCGCTGGGCGAAGCCGTGGGCGCTCTCGTCCGGCGCCGTCCCCGCCGGGGTCAGGAGGTCCCGCAGGGCGCTCCAGAGCAGGGCCCGCGAGAACGGGGGCACCGCGCGCAGCAAACCCCTGGGGACACGGCGGGGACATTGGGGACAGCAGGGACAGGGGGCACCGCGCGCACCAAACCCCTGGGGACACGGCGGGGACATTGGGGACAGCAGGGACAGGGGGCACCGCGCGCACCAAACCCCTGGGGACACGGCGGGGACATTGGGGACAGCAGGGACAGGGGGCACCGCGCGCAGCAAACCCCTGGGGACACAGGGGGGGACATTGGGGACAGCAGGGACAGGGGGCACCGCGTGCAGCAAACCCCTGGGGACACGGCGGGGGACATTGGGGACAGCAGGGACAGGGGGCACCGCGTGCAGCAAACCCCTGGGGACACAGCGGGGACATTGGGGACAGCTGGGGTGGCACCGGGGGACAGGGGGCATGGCACGGAGCACACCCCTGGGGACACAGCAGTGACACTGGGGACAGCCCTGAGCAACATTGGGGACAGGGGGCACGGCACGGAGCAAACCTCTAGGGACAGAGAGGGGACATTGGGGACAGTCCTGAGCGACCCCCGGGGACATTGGGGACAGGGGGCATGGCACAGAGCAACCCACTGGGGACACAGCAGGGGTGACACTGGGGACAGGGGACACGGCGTGGAGCAACCCACTGGGGACACAGCAGTGACATTGGGGACAGCCCTGAGCAACCCCTGGGGACATTGGGGACAGGGGGCACGGCGCGGAGCAACCCACTGGGGACAGAGGGGTGTGACACTGGGGACACAGCAGGGACAGCTGGGGTGACACTGGGGACAGCAGGAACACACAGTGGCACGGCCCGGAGCACACCCCTGGGGACACAGGGGTGACACTGGGGACACAGGGGGGACATTGGGGACAGCCCCGAGCAAACCACTGGGGACACAGCAGGGACATTGGGGACAGCCCTCAGCAACGCCCTGGGGACAGAGGGGACAGCTGGGGTGACACTGGGGACAGCAGGGACACACAGGGGGCATGGCCTGGAGCACATCTCTGGGGACAGAGGAGTGACACAGGGGACAGCTGGGGTGGCACCAGGGACAGGGGGCACGGCCCGCAGTAAACCCCTGGGGACAGCAGGGACAGGAGGTGGCATTGGGGACAGCGAGGGTGGCGTTGGGGACAGGGTGCTGGCACCAAGGACAGAGGGCACGGCCCACAGGAACCCCTGGAGACCGCGGGGGTGGCACTGGGGACAGCAGGGACACACAGGGGTGGCACTGGGGACAGCCCAGAGCAGCCCCTGGGGACACCGCGCAGTCACGGGGTGACATTGGTGACAGGGGGAGGTGGCCCTGGTGACAAGGGGACAGGTGCCACCCACCCGAGGCCCGAGGGCAGGGGGTGCAGGGCCCCCCCCAGGTACAGGAAGCGGTTCCGAGCCGCCGGGTGCTCCCTGGGGACAGCCAGGATGTCACCGGCCAGCCCCAGCTCCGACACCTGCGGGGACACACCGGGGCACCCGAGTCATCCAGGGACCCCAAAATCATCCACGGACCCCCAAAATCCACCCAGAAATCCCCCAGGATTCATCCAGGGACCCCAAAAATCATCCAGGGACCCCCAAAATCCACCCAGAAATCCCCCAGGATTCATCCAGGAACCCCAGAAATCATCCAGGGACCCCCAGGATCCACACAGGGACCCCAAATTCATCCAGAGAGTCCCAAAAATCATCCAGGGAATCCCAGGATTCACATGGGGACCCCCAAAATCCACCCAGAAATCCCCCAGGATTCATCCAGGAACCCCAAAAATCATCCAGGGAGTCCCAAAATTCATCCAGGGACCCCCAAAATCCACATGGGGACCCCCAAAATCCACCCAGAAATCCCCCAGGATTCATCCAGGGACCCCAGAAATCATCCAGGGACCCCCAAAATCCACATGGGAACCCCCAAAATCCACCCAGAAATCCCCCAGGATTCATCCAGGGACCCCAGAAATCATCCAGGGACCCCCAAAATCCACACAGGGACCCCAAATTCATCCAGAGAGTCCCAAAAATCATCCAGGGAGTCCCACGATTCACATGGGGAGCCAAAAATTCATCCGTAGATCCCCCAAAATTCACCCCAGAGACCCCAGAATTTATCGAGGGACCCCAAATTCATCCAGAGATCCCCAGAATTCAACTAGGGACGCCAAAATTTGTTCAAGGCCCCCAGAATCCACACAGGTACCCCTCCAAACCCCAAGGACCCCTCTGTCACCCCAAAACTAGCCCCAAGGACTCCCAACGCCCACCCTGGGACCCCTGTGTCACCCCAAAACCAAACTCAGGGACCCCCAACACCCACCCAAGGACTCCCCCCAGCCCCCAGGACCCCCCTGTCACCCCAAACCAGCCCCAGGGACCCCTCTGTCACCAGAAACCCACCCTGGGACCCCTCTGTCACCCCAAACTCAGCCCCAGGGACCCTGGACCCCAATTCAACAGAACCCCCCCTAAACCCCAGTCCCACGGGGACCCCTCTTGATACCCCAAAACCAACCCCAAGAACCCCCAATACCCACCCAGGGACCCCCCCCAGCCCTCAGGACCCCCTCTGTCACCCCCAAACCAACCTCAGGGACCCCCACACCCCACTCCCAGCCCCCCAGCACCCCCAACACCCCCCCAGGGACCCCCTGTCACCCCAAGACCTCTCCAGAGCCCCCTCTGGCACCCCAAAACCAACCCTAAGGACCCTCAATACCCAGCCAGGGACCCCCTCCCAAACCCCAGAGACCTCTCTAGCACCCCCAAACCAGCCCCAGGAACCCCCCCAGCCCTCAGGACCCCCTCTATCACCCCAAACCCAGCCCCGGGGACCCCGCCAGCCCTCAGGACCCCCTCTATCACCCCAAAACCAGCCCCAGGGACCCCTCCAAATCCCCCCTCTGTCACCAGAAACCCACCCTGGGACCCCTCTGTCACCCCAAACCCAACCCCGGGCACCTCCCCAAATCTGCCCCAGCCTTCTGGGGACTCCTCTGGCACCCCAAAACCAACCCTAAGGACCCTCAATACCCAGCCAGGGACCCCCCCCCCAAACCCCAGAGACCCCTCTAGCACCCCAAACCAGCCCCGGGGACCCCTCCCAGCCCTCAGGACCCCCTCTAGCACCCCAAAAGCAGCCCCGGGGACCCCTCCCAGCCCTCAGGACCCCCTCTATCACCCCAAAAGCAGCCCCGGGGACCCCCCCCAGCCCTCAGGACCCCCTCTAGCACCCCAAACCCAGCCCCGGGGACCCCGCCAGCCCTCAGGACCCCCCTCTATCACCCCAAACCCAGCCCCGGGGACCCCCCCCAGCCCTCAGGACCCCCTCTATCACCCCAAACCCAGCCCCGGGGACCCCCGCCAGCCCTCAGGACCCCCTCTATCACCCCAAAAGCAGCCCCGGGGACCCCTCCCAGCCCTCAGGACCCCCTCTATCACCCCAAAAGCAGCCCCGGGGACCCCCCCAGCCCTCAGGACCCCCTCTAGCACCCCAAAAGCAGCCCCGGGGACTCCCCGTTCCCCCGTACCATGTGCAGGGTCTGGGCCCCCGCGGGCCCCGCGGGCCGGACGCCCCTCGGGCCGTGCTCGAACACGGCGCCCTCGGGGCTCCGGGTGCTCTGCAGCCACCCCCCGAAGCGACCGCTGGCCTCCAGCAGCAGCACCTGGGGACCCCCGGGACACCGGGTCAGCACCGGGACCCCCGGGTCAGCACCGGGACCACTGGGACCCCATAATCACAAACGGGACCCCCAAATCACCACCGAGACCCTGAGGCACCACCGGGACCCTCCAGGACCCCGAATCACAACCAGGAGCCCCCAGTCAACACCGGGACCCCCAAAATACCCCTGGGACCCCCAATGACAACCGAGACCCCCCCAGTAACCACCGGGACCCCCGGGACTCCCAATCACAACCGGGACCCCCCAATCACCACCGGGACGCCCAGATCACCCCCGGGACCCCCAGATCACCCCCGGGACCCCGAATCACCACCGGGAACCCGAATCACCATCGGGACCCCCAATGATAACCGAGACCCCCCCAGTAACCACCGGGACCCCCGGGAGTCCCAATCACAACCGGGACCCCCCAATCACCACCGGGGCCCCCGAGTCACCCCTGGGACCCACGAATTATTATCTGGGCCCTAAACCACCCCCGGGACACCCCCCCGTCACCCCCAGTCACAACCGGGACCCCCAAATCAGCCCCGGGACCCCCCCGAGTCAACACCGGGACCCCCGAATCATCATCGGGACCCCCGAATCATCACCAGGACCCCCAAATCAGCCCCGGGAGCCCCGAGTCAACACCGGGACCCCGCGGGAATGGGGGGTACCGGGGGGATTTGGGGTTCTTAAGGAATTGGGGGTCCCGGGAGGGGTGGGGACCCCGCGGGAATTGGGGGCTGAAAGGGAATCCCGGGGGAATTGGGGGTCCCGGGGAACACCGGGGGTCTCTGCAGGGATGGGGGTCCCAGGGGTGGACACCGGGGGTCCCGAGGTGACCCGCGCACGGATACCCGGAGGGAAGGGGAGCGGGGTGTCCCGGGATGGAGCGGGGGAAGGTTCGGGGGTCCCGGGATGGAGCGGGGGAAGGTTCGGGGGTCCCGAGGAGAAGGTTCGGGGGTCGCACGCTCGCTCACCTTAGGCGGGCGGGGGGGCGCGCACCAGGTGGTAGCAGGCGGCCAGGCCGCTGATGCCGCCGCCCACGACGGCCACGGTGGGCGGCATGAGGGGAGCTGGGGCGGGCACGGTCAGAGCGGAGCCCCCGGACCCACCGGGAGCCCCCAGAGCCGCCCGGTCCCGCACCCCGGGACCCGCCGGGAGCTCCCAGACCCGCCAGGAGCTCCCAGAGCCGCTCGGGAGTCCTCGGACCCTACGGGACCCTCCGGGACCCCCCGGTCTCGCCGGGCCCCTCAGCGCCGGGACCCCCCCCCCTCACCTGTCCCGAGTCCGCCGCGCTGGCCACGCCCCTTCCCGCCGCTTATCAGGAGAATGGGCGGGGCTAATAGCAGGCGGACCAATGGGAAGGCGCAGCGCGTTGATGGACAGCGCTCTGCGGCGGGAGGAAGCGCGACTATGGTGTTAAGCCCCGCCTACTATGCCACCAGCCAATCATCACGCACATCACGTTATCGTGACCACGCCCAGCTACTATCAATCAACACCAGACCACACCTCCGTAAACCACGCCCACCCAGTGTCAGTCAAACGCAAGCCCCGCCCCTTTAGCAACAAACCCCGCCCCCAAGGTCCCAAAACTCGGCGCTTTTTGGGGTTTTTTTAATAAATTTATTCACAAAACCCCCCGGGGCCGCGCGGGCTGCGGCCGCTCCCCCCGCACCCCCCTCTCCGCGGGTCCGGGGGGTCCCGGGGGTTCCCGGGGGGGTTCCCGGTGTGTCCCGGGGCAGGGTCCCGGCGCTTCCCCCGCAGCCCCGGACCCGCAGGCGGCTCCGCTCGGGGCTCTCAGGCTCTGCGGCCGGGAGGCTCCTCCAGCTCGTAGAACAGCACGTAGCCCTCGCTGGACGGCACCTGGTTCTCGCTGATGGGCGAGACGCTGCGGGGACACCCTCAGTCCCGGCCGCGGGGGCTCGGTACCGGGGCGGGGGGCACGGGAAGGGCGGGGAGCACTCACCGGGAGTCGTTGTAGACGCGCCAGCCGGCGGGATCGCGGCAGAACGCCGTGTAGTGCCCGTAGTGCACGCTGCCCGAGTGGTTGCACAGAGCGTACAGGCTGTAGACAGGGCTGCCTGCAGCACGGTGAGGGTCAGGTTTAGGATCCCCCCCGACCCCAAAACACCCCAAAAAAAAACCCCCAAAACTCCCCCTGGGAGCTCTCCTCACCCGCCTTCTCGCTGGCGAACTCGCGCAGGTTGAGCTGCTGCAGCGGGAAGTCCACGAAGACGGAGCATTTCTTGATGGAGTAGCGCGTGGTGGAGAACCTGTTCAGGTCTGCCCAGGGTTAAGGGAAGGAGGAGATGGATGGGTGACCCCCGTGCTGCCCACCCCATCCCCAAACCCCCCAAAAATCTGGGGGGGTGTCCCCCAGCTCGGGGCTGACTCCCAAAGGATACGGAGCACCAGGATGCGTGGGAAGCGCTGGATCGTCAACTTCTTGGTGCTGCGCGTGCGCTGCCGGCACTTGTCACACACCTGAGGGGCCAGGGGACATCAGGGACGCTTTGGGGACAAATTGGGGGGTTCAGGGGGGGGTCCCCGGGGGGGTTCATCCTCTCACCGGGGCGTTCTCCGAGTCCAGCTCCTCCTCCTTGGTGAAGAGGCTGAAGCAGTCGTGCAGCGAGACCTTGCCCCCGGCAAAGCTTTTCTGGAGGGGAATTTGGGGGGTCAGGGGGGGAATTTAGGGGTTGTGAGAGGGTTTTAGGGGGCCCTGAGGGGTTTTTAGGGGGGTCTGAAGCATTTTTGGGGTGGTCTGAAGGGTTGGTGGGAGGTCTGAGTGGTTTTTGGACAAGGTTTGAAGGGGTTTTGGACAGGTCTGAAGGGTTTTTTTGGTGTGGTCTGAGGGGTTTTGGACAGGTGTGAAGGGTTTTTGGGGGGTTTGAAGAGTTTTTTGAGGAGTCTGAAGGGTTTTTGGGGGGGTCTGAGGAGCTTTTGGATGGCTTTGAAGGGTTTGTGGGGGTCTGAGGGTTTTTTTTTGGGGGGGTCTGAAGGGTTTTTGGGAAGTCTGAAGCGTTTTGCGGGGGATCCGAGGGGTTTTTGGAGGAGCCTGAAGAGTTTTAGGGGGGTCTGAGGGTTTTTTTTGGGGTGTGAAGGTTTTTTGGGGTGGTCCGAAGCATTTTGGGAGGGATCTGAAGGGGTTTTGGGAGGTCTGAAGCATTTTGGGAGGGATCTGAAGGGGTGTTGGGAGGTCTGAAGCATTTTGGGAGGGATCTGAAGGGGTTTTGGGAGGTCTGAGGGGTTTCTAGGGGATCTGAGGGGGTTTTGAACAGGTCTGAAGCATTTTTGGGGGGTCTGAAGGGTTTTTTGGAGGAGTTTGAAGGGTTTTTGTGGGGGTCTGCAGGGTTTTTGGGGGTCTGAAGGGTTTTTGGGGGGGTTTGAAGGGTTTTGGACAGGTCTGAAGCATTTTTGGGAGGATGTGAAAGGTTTTTGGAGGAGTCTGAAGGGTTTTTTGGGGGTCTGAAGAGTTTTTGGGGGAGTCTGAAGGGTTTTTGGATAGGTCTGAGGGATTTTAGGGGATCTGAAGGTTTTGAGGGATCTGAAGGGTTTTTGGGGGGGATCTGCAGGGGTTTTTGGGGGTCTGAAGGGTTTCTGGGGGTTTGAGGGGTTTTTGGATGAATCTAAGGGGTTTTTAGGGGGTCTGAGGGGTTTTTCAGGGTCTGAAGGGTTTCTGGGGGATCTAAGGGGTTTTTAGGAGGTCTGCAGGGTTTTTGGGGGGGATCTGCAGGGTTTTTGGGGGTGACCCCACCCTACCTTTGGGATGGGCAGCGAGAGGTCGCAGAACACCTCGAAGGTGGTGGAGCGGTAGCCGCAGGCCTGGCACTTGAGGCAGCTCTTCAGCTGCCCCACAAAGAGATCTGGGGGGCAAAGAGGGGGCTCAGGGGGGGCACCCCCAGAGGTTTTGGGGTCCCAGGGAGGGGGGCACACCCCCATTAGCAGCGCTCACCCACGATCTTGCTGTCCTCCCTCTCCAGGTAGCGCTTCCACATCTGGTTGGCGCGCTCGTCGTCGCTGCAAAGGTGACACCGAAGCGACATTGGGGTGACAGCTGTCCCCAAAATCGGGGTTCCCCCTCCCCAGCAAGCCTCCCCCCCACTCTCACCTGAGCGTTTCGGGGTCCTCCAGGGCCGGGGCTCTCCGTGTGTCCGACAGGATGCTGGGGGTGCGCCGGCCCTTCCTGTTGATCTCCACGTGCAGCCGGTCCATGAAGAACTTGAGGAATTCCTGCGCGTCCTGCTGGCTGTGGGGACACTCGGTGGCACTTTGTCCCCTTGGGGGGTCCCCAAAAGGCTGTTTTTGGGGGGAGATCTCACCTGTAACCCGTGAAGGAGGGCACGTATTTCTGGAACACGGCCTTGAAGCGCCCGGGGTTGACGGCCTCGGAGGAGTCGGGGTGCCAGAGGGCGGCGATGACATCGGCGAAGGCTGCGGGGACAGCGGGGACACGGCGGGCTCAGCGCCCCCTGAGGGGCTTCTGGAACGTTCTGGGGGGGTTTTGGGGGTCTGCCCCACCTTCGGTGAGCTCCTGGGGGGCGCGGGGGCCGGGGGGCTGCTCCTGCTGGAAGTCGCGGCGCAGGCAGTAATCCCGCAGGGGCTTGGTGCTGCTCAGGCACTGCAGCACGGCGTTCATGAAGCACTGAGGGGACACCGCGGGGACATCACGGCGTGTGGCACTGCCACCAGGGCTCCCTCAGGGTGGCCCTGCTGCCCCGTGGGGCTGGGGGTACCCGGGGATGTGATGGCCCCAGTGGGATGGGGCTGCGGTGGGTCGGGGACACTGAGGGGACGCCCAGGTGACACCAAGGGACACTTAAAGGACACCAAAGGGACCTCAGATCCCTCCCACAGGCCAGGACAGAGGGACAGGAGGGCTGGGGACTGCGGGGACAGCGCTGTGGGGCTGGGGGACATCCCCAGCAGGACAGGACCACGAGCCTGGGGGACCCCGAGGTGACACCAAATCCCTCCCACAGCCCAGGACAGGAGGACAGGAGGGTTGGGGACCCCGAGGTGACCCCAAATCTCTCCCATACCCCAGAGGGACAGGAAGGTTGGGGACAGTGCTGTGGGGCTGGCGGGGGGGATTTGGGAATGTGACATCCCAGCAGGACAGGAGGACAGGACCAAGGCCACTGAGCCTGGGAGACCCCAAAGTGACCCCAAATCCCTCCCACAGCCCAGGACAGGAGAGCTGGGGACCCCCAGGTGACCCCGAGGTGATCCCAAATCCCTCCTGCACCCCAGGACAGAAGGACAGGAGGGTTGGGGACCCCGAGGTGACCCCAAATCCCTCCCACAGCCCAGGACAGAGACAAAATAGAGTTGGAGATCCCAAATCCCTCCCGGGGAAGGTCTCGCTGCCCTCTTACCGTGTTGCCCAAATTCCTGAGGCCGACGTGGCCCGAGCCCAGCAGCAGCGTGTGGTGTGTCTGGGGGGGACACAGCGAGGGACACGCGGTGAGCCACACCCCGTCCCCCCGGCTGTCCCCCCGGCTGTCCCCCAGCTGTCCCCACACCGGCGGTGCCTTCACCTCTCCGGTGACCAGCAGCAGCCCCATGACCGCCGTGTGCACCACGGACTCGGCGATGTCGGTGCCGCGGCCCGGCAGCTCCCGGCGGGGCAGCAGCGAGCGCTGCAGCTTCCGCGGCAGCTCGGCCACCAGCGTGGCTCCCTGCAGCCCCGGCATGGCCGCCCCGGCTCCCGGTGGCACCGGCGGCGGTGGTGGCACCGGTCACCGCGGTGCGCCCTCCCCGCCCTCAGCTCATGAGCTGATCCGATTCCCCCGCGCTATTCTGGGCTCATCCCCGGGGATTAATTAGCCGGAGCCGCCGCCCCTGCGGGGTAAACACCCCCCAAAAATCCCCCCGGGGTTCCCACAGAGGGGTTTTGGGGGGCTGGCGGGGATGAGGGGACACCCTGTGACAGCGCTGGGGACATCCCCAGGGGGGACAAGGCAGGGTGGCCGTGGCCCGGTGGCGTTTTGGGGATTACGATCGCCCCACACGTGGCACGGCAGGTGAGCGATGGGGAGGGGGGGGCACGGATGCGGAAACGGGGAGGGGGCGGCGGCCACCGCGGTGTCACCTCAGTGTCACCAGAGTGCCACCGGTCACTTGTGGTCACTCTGGAGCCGTGTGGACACAAGGATGGCACCGGCCACCCGAGCTGGGGGGACAGCAGCGACCCCACCCCAGAGCCGTGGGGGTCCCCAAAACAGGACTGGAGCGGGGACAGGTGAGAGGGCCACCACCGTGCCACCCTGGCGATGTCACCCAGCCTGAGCGGGGACACTGCGGGGGGCACAAAGTGTCCCCCAGCATGGGGACAGCGTGGGGGCCTCGACATGTCCCCAACGCTGGGGACACTGTGGGGGTCTCAAAGTGTCCCTGAGGATGGGGACAGCATGGGGGGGGTCTCAAAATGTCCCAAAAGCTAGGGACAGTTTGGGGGTCTCAAAATGTCCCCAAAGCTGGGGACATTGAAAGGATCACAAAACGTCCCAGAGAATGGGGACAGTGTGGGAGTCACAAAATGTCCCCTAACCTGGGGACACTGTGGGGGTCTGAAAATGTCCCCAAGGCTGGGGACACTGTGGGGGTCCCAAAAGCTGGAGACAGCATTGGAATCACAAAATGTCCCCAAGGCTGGGGACACTGTGGGGGTGGCAAAATGTCCCCAAAGCTGGGGACACCGTGGGGGTCTCAAATTGTCCCCAAAACTGGGGACAACCTCAAAATGTCCCTGAGGTTGGGGACTCTGAGAGGGTCTCAAAATGTCCCCAAGGCTGGGGACAGCGTGGGGGTCTCAAAGTGTCCCCAAGGCTGGGGACACTGTGGGGGTCTCAAAATGTCCCAAAAGCTGGAGACAGCATTGGAATCACAAAATGTCCCCAAGGCTTGGGACACTGTTGGAGTCTTAAAACGTCCCCGAAGCTAGGGACAGTGTGAGGGGTCTCAAAATGTCCCCAAGGCTGGGGACACTGCAGGGGTGGCAAAATGTCCCAAAAGCTGGGGACACCGCTGGCATCTCAACACGTCCCCAAACCTGGGGATACTGCAGGGGTCACAAAACGTCTGCAAAGCTGGCGACACTGAGAGGGCCTCAAAACGTCCCCGGGGCTGGGGACACGGATGCCCCACCCCAGAGCCATCCCTCGGTCCCTCGCCGTCTCTTACCGCGGCCTTGTCCTCGGTGCGGCCGCTGCCGGGGCTGCCGGGGCCGTGTCCGAAGGCGGGCTCGGGGCGGGCGCGGGGGCCGCCCTCGGGGCGCACGGAGAGCAGCGCCGCGGTGCCTTTGCCGTCGGGCCCGGCGCTCACGGCGACCCTGCGCAGCGAGGAGCTCCGGCGGAGCGCCAGCGCGCCCGCACCCAGCGGGTGCCCGCAGTCCCTGAGCACCAAGCGGCTCAGCGCCACCGCCACGTCCTCGGCGCGGCTGGGGACACCGGCGACACCGCCACCGCCTCCTCCTCCCTGGCTCAGGTCGCCGATGCTGATGGATTTGGAGCGGGCCAGGTTGCTCCGGCGGCGCTCGGCCGCGCTGGGCAGCGAGAAGGAGGCGCTGCCGGGCACCTGCGGGGCTCCCCCGGGCACCCTCACGCCGTGATCGGCCTTGAGCGGCCCCCGGCGTCCCCCCGGCCCGCGGGGAGCGGGGTCCCCCCGTTTGGCCGCCCGGCCCCGCTCCAGCTCCAGCTTCTTGGGGCGGGGGTCGTCGGGGGGCGGCGGGGGCCGGGGGGGCAGCAGGCGCAGTTTGGGGGCCGGGCTGAGCCCGTTGGGGGCCGCATGGCGCTCCTGGCTCAGCGCTCGGTGCCCGCTGGGCAGGCGGGAGCCCGCCCGGGGCTGCGCCGTCACCACGGGGGCACCGGGGTCCCTGGCGCGGCCCAGGCGGTGCTCCGCGGCCTGGGGCATGGCGGGGCCTGCGGGGACAGCGACAGCGCGGTGACAAGGTGGCGGGGTTAGGGGGTGGCACAAGGGCGAGGGGAAGGGGCACCCACCTGCTCACAGCCCCCCGCGCCCGGCGGCCGGACACAGCGTCCCGTCGGCGGGGGCCCTGCGGGGACATCGGCGTCACCGGGGGGACACCCAAGATCGGGGGGACCCAAAGATGGGGGGATCCCAAAGCCTCGGGGGGAACCCAAAGCTCGGGAGGATCCCAAAACTCGAGGGGACCCCAAAGCTCAGGGGACCCCAAAGCCTCGGGGGATTCCAAAGCTCGGGAGGACCGCAAAGCTTTGGGGGACCCCAAAACCTCGGGGGACCCCAAAGCTCAGGGGGACACAAAGCTTGGGAGGACCCCAAAGCTCGGGCCCACCCGCAATCCCCGGGTCCCCCCAAAGCGGTTCCCGCACCCCCCGGACTCAGCCCCCCGCACCCCCCGGGGGTCCCCCTAAAGGGGTTCCCGGGCTCAGCCCCCCGCACCCCCCGGGGGTCCCCCCAAAGCAGTTCCCGCAGCCCCCCCGGACCCCTCCCGGTGCCCCCATCACCCCCCGCCCCTCAGGGCCCCGCCCCCCTCGCCGGGCCCGGGGTTCCTCACCGGGGCTCTCCCCTGTGCTCCCCCCCAACCCCGGTTCCCCCCTCCCCTATCCCGGTACCCCCCTGAGGCGCTCCCGCTGCCCCCCCCCCATCATCCCGGTACCCCCCCGCCCCCCGGGGCCCTGTCCCGCACCCCCTGCCCGGCCCCGCCGCTCCCCTGGGGGGGGTGTCCGCTGTCCCCGAGCCCCCCCAGCCCCAAGTGCGGCCCCCCTCGCCCCCCTGCGCCCCTCGGCGGGGTCGCCCCGCGGTCCCCCCGCACCTCCCGCGGGCCGCCATGGCAACAACTCCCGCCGCACCCGCCGCCATCTTTGTGCCTCCCTCAGCCGGCCCCGCCCCCGGCGGCCTCGCCGCTGGCTCTGCGCATGCGCAGCCCTCCTGGCCACGCCCCCTCGCACAGCGCGTCGCCATGGAAACCGCGCGGCGTCTTAAAGGGGCCGCGACCCTCGCGGGTTTTTGGTGGGGGACACACAAATCCCCTCCGTGTCACCCCCAAAATAACAAACCGCCACTAAATCGGGGTTCAGCGTTTATTGGGGAGCAGCAGCGAAGCGGTGGGGAGGGGTGGCAGCAGCTGGGAGGGGAATGGGGGACCCCCAAGGAGGGGGGACCCCCAAAGTGGGACCCCCAAGGTCCCCCCAAGTTGGTCACTTGTCCTTGTGCTGGATGAGGCCTTTGGAGATCAGGTCCGGGATCTCCACGGCCAGCCAGGGACCCAGCTGTGGGGACGGGGGTCAGTGGGGTGGGGACACACCCAGAACGTGTCACCCCCCCTTGGTGTCACACCCTCAGAATGTGACAGTTCCCCTCAGTGCCACAACCCCAAGAACAGGTCACTTCCCCCTTGGTGTCACACCTCCTGTATGGGTGTCACCCCCCCACAGGTGTCACCCCCCCCTTAGTGTCACACCCCCAGACTGGGTGACCCCCCCTCGGTGTCACCCCCTCTGTGTCACACCCCCCATAAGGGTGACAACCCCCCCGTCCCGTGTCACACACCCTCTATGGATGTCACCCCCGCTCAGTGTCACAACCTCCCACCCCAAAAATCTGACAGCCCCCCTTCAGTGCCACCCCCGTGTCCCCCCCGGTGCCACCCCCGGTGCTCACCCCCAGTGCCATCAGGTGTGCCAGCCCGAACTTGGGCACGTTCCTGGCCCACAGGGGCTTGAAGTGGTCACTGAGGCAGATCTTACCCCCCCTGGGGGGGCATTGAGCCGTCAGACCCCCCCCGGGACCCCCCAAAACCTTCCCGGGACCCCCCTCAATGACCCCAGAACCCCCTAAGCCCCCCCTGGATCCTCCGAGCCCCCCCAAACGCCCCAAACCTCCCCCCTAAGCCCCAAAATCCTCCCCAGGATCCCTCCCAGAATCCCCCCAAGCCCCTCAGACCCCCCCAAAACTCCTCAGACC
Source organism: Artemisiospiza belli (assembly GCA_021963965.1). NCBI lineage: Eukaryota > Metazoa > Chordata > Aves > Passeriformes > Passerellidae > Artemisiospiza > Artemisiospiza belli. Next base: position 1,324,148 of record JAKDEW010000085.1, read on the forward strand.
CCCCCCCCCAAAAAACACCTCAAACCCCCCAGGATCCTCCCAAGCTTCCCCCCCAGGCCCCAAAATCCTCCCCAGGACCCCTCTGGGACCCCCCAAGACCCCTCTCAGACCCTCCTGAGCCCCAGACTCCCCCCCAGGCACCCCCAGGACCCCCCCAAACCCCCAAGTCCCCCCAGGAACCCTCCAAAACAACTCAAAGCCCCCCCAAAACACCTCAAACCCCCTGGGAACCTCCCCCAAAGCCCCTCAAACTCCCCCAATAGCCCCTCAGATCCCCCCTCAGAACCCCCAAGCCCCCTAGGACCCCCAAGCAACCCCCAGGAGCCCTCAAGCCCCCCTAAAATTCTCCCCCAAGCCCCAAAACCCTCCCCAGTACCCCCCCCCAGCACCCTCTAGGACCCCCAAGCTTTCCCCAAGACCCCTCCCAGACCCTCCTGAGCCCCAGGACCCCCCCCCCAGCACCCCCCAATCCCCTCCAAGTCCCCCAGGACCCCCCCCTAAAACACCTCAACCCCCCCCAGGGACCCCTCCCAAAGCCCCTCAAACCCCCCAAAAAGCTCCTCAGACCCCCCCCCAAGACCCCTCCCAGACCCTCCCGAGTCCCAGGACCCCCCCAAGCCCTCCAGGAGTCCCCCAGGACCCCCCCAAAACTCCTCCAAAACCCCCCAAAACACCTCAACTCTCCCCGGGATCCCCCCCAAAGCCCCTCAAACACCCCAAAAACGCCCTCAGACTCCCCCCAAGCCCCCCAGGACCCCCCCTCACCGGTACATCTTGGCTGTTTTCCCGTCCAGCTCGGGGATGGCGATTTCGGGGGCGGTGCCCGGGTACGTCACCGGGATCTGGGGGGGCAGGGGGGGGTCAGCACCCCCAAAACCCCTCTGAGACCCCCCCCCCCGTCCCCCAAACCCCCCCCCGAGACCCCTCCTCACCTCGAACTCGATGCTGAACTCGTACTTGAGCAGCTCATGGATGTACCAGCACCTGCCCGACCACCTGGGGACATGGGGGGACCCTCAGTGACACCCCCTGAGACCCCCCCCCCCCAAAACACCTCAGTGACCCCGAGACCCCCCTGGGACCCCCCAAAACCTCTTAGTGACCCTCAGGAGCCCCTCCCCAGTCCTCCAGACCCCCCCCAAAAACCCCTCAGTGTGTGGGAACCAGCCAAGGATCCCCCCCCAAAAACCCTCAGAGCCCCCCAAAACCCCTCAGACTCCCCCTAAGGCCCTCCCAGGACCCCCTCAGTGTGGGGAAACCCCCTCTGGGACCCCCCCAAAACCATTCAGACTCCTCCAGAACCCCCCCCCCCAAAAACCCTGAACCCCCCAAACCCCTCATAACCACCTAAGACCCCCCCCCAAAAACCTCTCAGTGTGTGGGAACCAGCCAAGGATCCCCCCCAAAACCCCTCAGAGCCCCCCAAGACCCCTTCAGGACCCTCCCAAAACCCCTTAAGACACCCCCAGGACCTCCTCAGACCCCCCAAAACCCCTCAGACTCCCCCTAAGACCCTCCCAGGACAACCTCAGTGTGGGGAAACCCCCTCTGGGACCCCCCCAAAACCATTCAGACTCCTCCAGGACCCCCCCCAAAAACCCTGAACCCCCCAAAACCCCTCAGACCTCCCCCAGAACCCCCCCTAGAACCCCACAGAACTCCCCAAAACCCCTCAGAGCCCCCCAAAACCCCTCAGAGCCCCCCCCCCCCCATCTCCGGGACCCCGGGGACCCCCCCGGTCACCGAGCAGCCCCCCCAGGGCTCCCCAAATTCCCTCAGACCCTCTCCCCGGTTTTGGGACCTCGCCCCGGTCACCGGAGCAGCCCCGGGGGGGTTTGTGACAATCCTAGGGGGGTCCCGGAGCCCCCTCCCCGCTTACCGGGTGCCCTCGGGGTTGGACTCCAGGCGGAACCAATCGGTGTCAGCCCGTTTGTTGTTCTCCACGTACTGCCGGGATACCGGGGGGGGTCACCGGGGGTTACCGGGACCGGGGGAGCGGTACCGGGAAGGGGGGACACCGAGGGGGGGATACCGGGAGTGTCAAAGGGACTCATGGGGGACACCGAAAGGGACCGGGAGACACCGAGAGTGGATCGAGGGATACCGGGAGTATCGAGGGGACACCGGGACACACCGGGGGGACACCGAGGGGTGACAGGGGAGATGGAACGGGGGACACCGGGACGGATTGAGGGACACCGGGGGTATCGAGGGCACTCATGGGGGGACACCGGGGGATGACAGGGAACACCGGGGGCACACAGGGAGTATCGAGAAGACACCGGGGGGGACCGGGGGATACCGGGAGTACACCGGGAGTACTGAGGGGACACCGGGGGGGTGAAATAGGACATCAAGGCGGGACACCGGCGGGATTGAGGGACACCGGGAGTATCGAAGGGACTCACGGGGGAACACCGGGTGGAACCGGGGGACACGGGGAGGTGACACCGGGAGTATCGAGGAGACACCGGGGGACACCGGCGTGGACATGGGGGTGGTCTGGGAGATGGAGGGAAGCAGCGGAGGGACACCGCAGCGACACCGCGAGGGGAAAACCGGGAGGGATTTGAGACACCGGGAGAGCCCCGAGACGGAACGGAAGCACGGCCAGGCGGCATCCGTGAGGGGAGGAACGCCACGCACGCACCTGGATGAGCGCCCGGTACTCCTCTCGCAGCCTCTCGGCCCAGCCCTCGCGGTCCCGCGGCCCCGCCGGTGCCCGCAGCAGCGGCAGCTCCGCCACCGCCCGCCGCGCCGCCGCGTCCGCCATGGCCGGGCCCCGCCATGCCGCCCCGCCGGATGTGACGTCACGCCGCCACCCCGGCACAGAGCCGCCATCTTGTCTACGGGAGTGGCGGACGCTGTGACGTCATCTCCGCCATCTTGGGTTAGGGCGCGCTCGGTGCGTAAGGCGGCGCCGCCATCTTTAGTGAGGGCAGATAGGAGAGGAGGTGGGCGGGGCTTGGCTGAGGGGGCGGTGCCCGCAGCCAAGGGACCGCCCCCTCATCAGGGACCGCCCCCTCCTCAGAGACCCCCCCCACAGCAACGGGGACCCCCCCTAAAGAGCAATGGGGACCTTCGACAGGCTCAGGGACCCCCCCCAAACAGCGACAGGGACCCTCTGACAGGTCCAGGGACCCCACCCCACAGGCCCAGGAACCGCCCCCTCCTTAGAGACCCCCCAAACAGGGACAGAGACCCCCCGCAAACAGCGACGGGGACTCCCCGACAGGCCCAGGGACACCCCCGCTGCAACCGGGACCCCCCTCAAAACCCCAAGGACCCCCCCAACAGCCACAGAGACCCCCCCCCAAACAGCAATGGGGACCCCCCTCAAAGCCCCATGGTCCCCCCAGCCCAAATGACACCCCCACAGCCCCAAGGACCCGCCGGCCCCAATTCCAAAGACACGGGGGGATGTTCAGGGCTTTATTTGGGGGTCTCGGGGGATCTCAGGGCTGTGTCTGGGCCCATCCTGGGGGTCTCAGGGCTGTCTCGGCATCCATGTGGGGGACTCAGGGCGATATTGGGGTTCGTGTGGGGGTCTCAGGGCTGTATTTGGGAACCGTGGGGGGCTCTCAGGGGGTCTTTGGGCTGTTTTGGGGTCCATGCGGGGGTCTCGGGGCTGTGTCCAGGCCCATCCTGGGGGGCTCAGGGCTCAGTCCAGGTCCATGTGGGGCTCCCGGGGGTGTCTCCCCGGGGGTCTCGGGTCTCTCAGGGGCTCTCGGGGCTCTCGGCCCGGCGCAGCCCCAGCAGGGACGAGAACAGCCCCAGCACGTTGTTCTGCAGCTCCCGGGCCAGCGGCTCCAGCTGTTTGTTAGCGCGCTCCAGGTACAGCCTGGGGGCACCGGGGGGGTCAGCGGGGATGGGGAGGGGTCCCAGAGAGGGGAGGGGTCTGGGGAGGGTCACGAGGAGGGGTCTCAGGAAGGGAGGGGACAGGAGGGGTCCCGGGCAGGGGTCAGGGAGGGGTCCCGAGTGAGGAGGGGTCCCAGGAAAGGAGAGGTCTCAGGGAGGGTTCCGGAATGGGGAGGGGTCCCGAGTGGGGTTCTGGAATGGGGAGGGGTCCCGGGGAGGGTTCCGGAATGGGGAGGGGTCCGGAATTGGGGAGGGGTCCCAGGAAGGGTTCTGGGATTGGGGAGGGGTCCGGGGAGGGTCCCGGAATTGGGGAGGGGGCCAGAAATGGGGAGGGGTCCCAGGGAGGGTTCTGGAATGGGGAGGGGTCCCGGGGAGAGTCCCGGAATTGGGGAGGGGTCCCGGGCAGGGTTCTGGAATTGGGGAGGGGTCCCGAATGGGGACAGATCCCGGGCAGGGGGGGGTCCCGGGTGGGGTCCCGGAATTGGGGAGGGGTCCCGGTGCCGTACCCGGCCTGTGCGCGCAGCTCCTGGGGCCGCAGCTGCGGGGGCAGCTCTCTGCTCACCAGCTCGCTCAGGCTCTGCAGCTGCCGGCTCAGGAAATCCGCGCTGCCCGCCGGCTCCTCCGAGCCCTCCCGGGGCTCCCCCGGCCCGTCCAGCGCGGCCCCGGGGCGGGCGGCGAGCAGCAGCAGCAGCAGGGCCAGCACCGGCAGCGGCATGGCTGCGGGACACCGCGGGGACACCGCGGGGACAGGTGGCACTTGTGTCCCCAGGGAGATGCCAGCCCATCCCGTCCCAGCCCCAGAGAAACTGCCAGCCTCATAAAAACTTCCAGCCCTATAGAAACTTCCAGAGCCGTCCCATCCCATCCCATCCCATCCCATCCCATCCCATCCCAAACCTGCCCCATAGAAACTTCCAGAGCCATCCCAACCCCACAGAAACTTCCAGCCCCATCCCATCCCAGGGATCCCATCCCATCCCTGCCCCATAGAAACTTCCAGCCCCATCCCACCCCATTCCTGCCCCATAGAACCTCACAACCCCATCCCATCCCATCCCATCCCATCCCATCCCATCCCATCCCATCCCATCCCATCCCATCCCAACCCCACAGAAAATTCCAACCCCATCGCATCCCGTTCCGGCCCCACAGAACCTTCCAACCCCATGGGAACTTCCAGCCCCATCCCATACAACCCATCCCATTCCAGCCCCACAGAAACTTCTACCCCACAGACACTTCCATCCCTATAGAAACTTCCAGCCCCATCCCATCGATCCCATCTCGTTCCAGCCCCATAAAAACTTCCAACCCCATAGAAACTTCCAGCCCCATCCCATAGATCCCATCCCATCCCTGCCCCATAGAAACTTCCAGCCCCATCCCATCAATCCCACCCCATAAATCCTACCCCACAGATCCCATCTCACCCCATTCCAGCCTCACAGAAACTTCCAACCCCATAGAAACTTCCAACCCCATCCCATCCCATTGATCCCACCCCATCCCTGCCCCATAGAAACTTCCAGCCCCACAGGAGTTTCAAGCCCCATAAAAATTCCCAGCCCAATCCCACCCCACAGCCCCACATCCCTGGCCCGCTGTCCCCACCCAGCCCCACACTCTGCTCCCCCCTTATCCCACCCCAAAAACGCCCCCAGCCCCTCACCCCAATCCCTGCCCTACTCCCCAATCCCATCCAAACCCAAATCCCAGGCCCAGCCCCAAATCCCAATCCTGACCCCTGATCCCAATCCTGATCCCAGTCCCCAATCCCACCCTCAAATCCCAATCCCCGTCCGTGTCCCAGCCCCAAATCTCAACCCTGTTCCTACCCCTCAATCCCTGTTCCTGACCTCACACCCCAAACCCAATCCTAAATCCCAACCCCAAATCCCAATCCTGACCTCACACCCCAATCCCAGCCCCAAATTTCAATCCCTGTCCCTGTCCCACTCCCAGCCTCAAATCCCAATCCTGATCCCAAATCCCAATCCCAGCCCCAAATCCCAATCCTTGCCCCCCAAATCCCAGTCCCAACCCCACAGCCCAACCCCTGCCCTACTCCCCAATCCCATCCCCACACCCCAATCCTGGTCCAGCACTCCAATGCCAATCCCAATCCCAGCCCCAAATCCCGACCCCAAATCCCAGTCCCTGTCCCTGTCCCCTCCCGTCCCCTGCTGTCCCCTCACCTTTCCAGTGTCGCTGCAGGTTTGGGGTCTCCCCTCCCCCGGCCCCGTTTTTATCCCGATCCCGGCCCCCCGGGCAAACACGGCGGGGCCGAGGGGCAACGCGGGGGGGCCCTGTCCCCTGCTGTCCCCTGCTGTCCCCTGCTGTCCCCATGGGCCGAAGGTTGTCGCCGCGGTGTCACCGACCCCCACCGGGCTGGGGGCACGGGGGCAAAGGGCGGGGGTGGCACCGGTGACAAAGGTCAGAGTCCCGCCGGTCACTGCGGGGATGGGGACAGGGCAGGGGACACGGGGGGGTGGCGCGGGGAGGGGACAGTGGGGTGATGGCGACAGAGGGGACACGGGGAGGGGACATGGAGGCGTTCAGATTTGGGGACACGCAGGGGTTTGGGGACAGCGGGGTTTGGGGACAGTGGGGATTTGGAGACACGCGGGGGTTTGGGGACACACAGGGATTTGGGGATTTGGGGACACGCGCGGGACAGGAGGGTGGCGCGGAACGCTCCCGCTACGGAACACCGCCGCTCGGGTCCAGGTTGCCAGAGGGGTCGCATTCCGGAACGGCCCCACCCTCCCCGCTTAGCCAATGGGCAGCTCCCGTTGCCCGCAGCCAAGATGGCGGCGGCGCCCCCCCTGAAGGCGCTCCGGGCGGCGCCGCCCGCGATGGCGGCGGCCGGCGGGGGCCCGTGAGGGGCCATGGGCAACGCCGAGGGCCGGGCCCCGCGCCGGGCCCAGCCCCGCGGCAACCCCGGCAGCTTCGATGAGCTGCACCGGCTCTGCAAAGGTGCGGGGACGGGGACGGCGGGGGAGCGCGGGGGGACAGCGGGGCTGAGGGGACACAGGGGCTGTGAGGGGACACAGGGGCTGAGGGGACACCGGAGAGCCCCGGGGTCAGGGGACACCGGGGTGAGGAGGGGACAGCGGGGCCATGGGGACAGTGGGGGTGGCAGCTGTGTCCCCTGGGGGGCTGTCCCCAAAACGGGGCTGTGGGTGTCACCTGGGGGGTGACAGCCGTGTCCCCAGGGGTGACAGCCGTGTCCTCCCAGAGGTGTTCCCGCCGCAGATGGAGGGGGTGAAGCTGATCGTCACCAAGACCCTGAGCAGCCACTTCCAGGTGGGGCAGGGGACACCTGGGGACACCTGTGGGATGCCCCCTGCGCTGTCCCTGTCCCTGTGACTGTCCCTGTCCCCGCAGGTGACACACACGGTGCACATGAGCACCCTGGGCCCCTCCGGCTACCGCTTCAACGCCACCTTCGTGGGGGACCGCCAGCTGGGGCCCACCGAGGTGACAGCGCGGGTGCCACCGGCCTGGGGGGTGGCAGCGGGGTTGGCACAGGGGTCATTGTGGCCATCTGTGACCCCAGGTGGCCCCAGGGTGGTCGGTGACCCTGTACACTGGGTGGCCCTGGGGTTGTTGGTGGCCTTGGGGTCTTTGGTGGCCTTGGGGTGGTGGGTGACCCCAGGGTGGCCGGTGCCCTCAGGTCCTTGGTGGTCTTGAGGTCACTGGTGGCTTCAGGGACATTGGTGGCCCTGGGGTTACGGGTGGTCCTGGGTGATCCTGAGGTCATCAGTGACTTTGGGACCATTGGTGACTCTGGATAGTCCCAGGTGTCCCCAGGTGTCCCTGTAGGTGTCCCTGTCCCACACCATGCAGTCCCCAGGTGTCTCCCATCCTCTGGCCCCTATCCCTGTGTCCCCATCCCCTGTCCCTGTCCCCAGGTGTCCCTGTTCCCCTGTCCCCCATTCCCTGTCGCTGTCTTGTGTCCCTGTCCTCTGTTCCCCTGTCCCCAGGTGTCCCCTGCCCCTGTCCCCTGTCCCCATGCCCTGTGCTGTCCCCAGGTGTTCCCCTGTCCCCTGTCCCTGTCCCCATTCCCTGTCCCTGTGTCCCCATCCCCTGTTGCTGTCCCCAGCTGTCCCCTGTCCCCATCCCTGTGCTGTCCCCAGGTGTTCCCCTGTCCCCATCCCTGTGCTGTCCCCAGGTGTTCCCCTGTCCCTGTCCCCTGTCCCCATCCCTGTGCTGTCCCCAGGTGTTCCCCTGTCCCTGTCCCCTGTCCCCATCCCTGTGCTGTCCCCAGCTGTCCCTGTCCCCATCCCTGTGCTGTCCCCAGGTGTTCCCCTGTCCCTGTCCCCTGTCCCCATCCCTGTGCTGTCCCCAGGTGTTCCCCTGTCCCCATCCCTGTGCTGTCCCCAGGTGTTCCCCTGTCCCTGTCCCCTGTCCCCATCCCCTGTTGCTGTCCCCAGCTGTCCCTGTCCCCGTCCCTGTGCTGTCCCCAGCTGTCCCTGTCCCCGTCCCTGTGCTGTCCCCAGGTGTTCCCCATGCTGCTCGGGGACATGGACAGCAGTGGCAGCCTCAATGCCCAGGCCCTGCACCTGCTGGGCGACCACCTCCGTGCCAAGGCCGTGTTCCAGGTGAGCCGGGGGTGCCACGCCCGTGCCAGCCCCTCCCTGCCCGTCCCCCGGTACCACCAGCAGCGCCGTCCCTGTCCCCTGTCCCCTGTCCCCAGACACACCAGGCCAAGTTTGTGACGTGGCAGTTCGACGGCGAGTACCGGGGCGAGGACTGCACGGCCACGCTGACCCTGGGCAACCCCGACCTGCTGGGGGGCTCCGGTGAGTGCCCGGGCCTGGGGACACTGGGGACACTGCTGAGACTGTGCCCGGGCCTGGGGACACTGCTGAGACTGTGCCCGGGCCTGGGGACACTGGGGACACTGCTGAGACTGTGCCCAACACTGGGGACACTGCTGAGACTGTGCCCGGGCCTGGGGACACTGGGGACACTGCTGAGACTGTGCCCGACACTGGGGACACTGCTGAGACTGTGCCCGGGCCTGGGGACACTGGGGACACTGCTGAGACTGTGCCTGGGCCTGGGGACACTGGGGACACTGCTGAGACTGTGACCAGCCCTGGGGACACTGGGGACACTGGGGACATTGCTGAGACTGTGCCTGGCCCTGGGGACACTGGGGACTCTGGGGACACTGCTGAGACTGTGCCTGACCCTGTGTGACTTTGGGGACACTGCTGAGACTGTGCCCAGCCTTTCCCAGCCCTGCCCCACCTTGGGGACACAGCCCCGACCCCGCCCTGCCCAGCCCCACCCTGGGGACACAGCCCAGCCCCACCTTGGGGACACCACCCAGTCCCACCCTGGGGACACTGCCCTGGCCCAGTCCAGCATTGTCTGACCCCACCCCGGTCCCACCTTGGGGACACCGCCCCGGCCACGCCTGGCCCCACCCCAGGGACACCACCCCGCCCCGGGGACATCACCCCGGCCCCGTCTGAGGCGTGTCTGTCCCTGTCCCCGCTGTCCCCGCAGTGATCGTGGTGGCACATTTCCTGCAGAGCGTCACCGCCCGCCTGGTGCTGGGCGGGGAGCTCGTGTACCACCGGCGGCCCGGGGAGGAGGGAGCCATCCTCACCCTGGCCGGGAAATACTCGGGTACGGACACCTGGGGACACCTGGGGACACCTGGGGACACCTGGGGACTGATGGGACACATTGGAGACAGATAGAGACAGATGGGCCACCTGGGGACACCAGGGGACAGAGGGGACACACTGGGGATGGATGGGGATGGATGGGGACAATGGGACAGGTGGGGACAGCTGAGACACCTGGGGGACACCTTGGTGACACATTGGGGACAGATGGGGACAGATGGAATACCTGGGGACAGAGGGGACACCTGGGGACACCAGGGTACTAATGGGACACACTGTAGACAGGTGGGACTGATGGGACACACTGGGGACAGGTGGGGACACATTGGGGACAGATGGGGATAGATGGGGACACCTTGGGGACAGATGGAGACACATGGGACACACTGGGGACACAGGGACAGATGGGACTGATGGGGATGCCTGGGGACAGATGGGACACTGGGGACTGATGGGACAGATGGGGGTAGCTGGGGATGCCTTGGGCACACCTGGGGACATCTGGGGACACCTGGGGACTGATGGGACACATTGGGGACACTGGGGGCAGATGGAACACCTGGGGACACCAGGAGACAGAGGGGACACACTGGGGACAGATAGGGATGGATGGGGACAATGGGACAGGTGGAGACAGCTGAGACACCTGGGGGACACCTTGGTGACACACTGGGGACAGATGGAACACCTGGGGACACTGGGGACAGAGGGGACACACTGGGCATAGATGGGGACAGATGGGACACCTTGGGGACAGAGGGGACACAGGGACAGATGGGACTGATGGGGATGCCTGGGGACAGATGGGACACTGGGGACTGATGGGACAGATGGGGGTAGCTGGGGATGCCTTGGGGACACCGGGGACAGCTGGGGACAGATGAAACTGATAGGGACAGCTGTGGACAGATGGGGACAGCTGGGACAGATGGGAACACCTGGGGATAGCTGGGGACAGATGAGGACAGCTGGGACAGATGGGAACACCTGGGGATAGCTGGGTCACCTGGGGATGCCTTGGGGACATCTCAGGGACACCTGGGGGACATTTCAGGGACATCTTGAGATTCCTGGGTGTGCTTCAGGGACACCTGGGGACACCTGAGACACCTGGGGACAGCTGGGGATGCCCTGGGTCACCTCAGGGATATCTGAGGACACCTGGGAACACCTTGGGGACCCCTGGGGACACTTGGGGACCCCTGGGGACGCTGTCTCTCTCTGTTGCAGCCCCGAATTGGGTGACAACGCTCAACGTGGGCTACGGGGGTGCCCACGCCAGCTACTACCACCGGGCCAACGAGCAGGTGCGTGTCCCCAGATGTCCCCGCTGTCCCCCCCGCTGTCCCCGCTGTCCTGTCCCCGCTGTGATGTCCCCAGTGTCCCCACAGGTGCAGGTGGGCGTGGAGCTGGAGGCCAACACGCGTTTGCAGGAGAGCACCTTCACCTTCGGCTACCAGCTCACCCTGCCCGGGGCCAACGCCGTCTTCAGAGGTGGGCACTGTCCCCTTCGTGTCCCCTTCGTGTCCCCTCCTGGCCACTGGCACCTGCCAGGGGCACTCAGTGTCCCTGTGCCGCCTTCCAGTGGCGCTCAGGTGTCCCCACTGTCACCTGGCGCTCAGGTGTCCCTGCTGTCACCTGCTGGTGGCGCTCAGGTGTTCTGTCACCCGGTACTCAGGTGTCCCCATTGTCACCAGCTGGTGGCGCTCAGGTGTCCCCAGCTCAGGTGTCCCCACTGTCACCAAACGGTGGCACTCAGGTGTCCTTCTGTCCCCTGCCAGTGGCGCTCAGATGTCCCCACTGTCACCAGACAGTGGCACTGAGGTGTCTCTGTGTCACCTGCCAGTGGCACTCAGGTGTCCCCAGCTCAAGTGTCCCCACTGTCATCAGCTGGTGGCACTCAAGTGTCCCCACTGTCACCTGGTGCTCAGGTGCCCCTGTGTCATCTGCTGGTGTCACTCAGGTGTCCCCGTGTCCCCTGCCAGTGTCACTCAAGTGTCCCTGTGTCCCCTGCCAGTGTCACTCAGGTGTCCCCACTGTCACCTGGCGCTCAGGTGTCCCTGTGTCCCCTGCCAGTGTCACTCAGGTGTCCCCACTGTCACCTGGCGCTCAGGTGTCCCTGTGTCCCCTGCTGGTGTCACTCAGGTGTCCCCGTGCCCCCAGCCGGTGTCACTCAGGTGTCCCCGTGTCCCTGCCAGTGTCACTCAGGTGTCCCCGTGCCCCCAGCCGGTGTCACTCAGGTGTCCCTGTGTCCCCTGCCGGTGTCACTCAGGTGTCCCCTGTCCCCTGCTGGTGTCACTCAGGTGTCCCCATGTTCCCTGCCGGTGTCACTCAGGTGTCCCCACTGTCACCTGGCGCTCAGGTGTCCCTGTGCCCCCTGCCGGTGTCACTCAGGTGTCCCCGTGTCCCCTGCCGGTGTCACTGAGGTGTCCCCGTGTTCCTGCCGGTGTCACTCAGGTGTCACTCAGGTGTCCCCTGTCCCCGCAGGGCTCCTGGACAGCAACTGGAGCGTGGGGGGTGTCCTGGAGAAGAAGCTGCCGCCGCTGCCGGTGACGCTGGCGCTGGGAGCGTTCCTGAACCACTGCAGGAGCCGCTTCCACTGCGGCTTCACCGTCACCGTGGGATGAGCCGGGACAGCAGGGACAGGACAGGGGGGACAGCAGGGACAGGACAGGGGGGACAGCAGGGACAGCAGGGACAGCAGGGACAGCAGGGACAGCAGGAACAGCAGGGACGGCAGGGACAGGACAGGGGGGACAGCAGGGACAGCAGGGACAGCAGGGACAGGACAGGGGGGACAGCAGGGACAGCAGGGACAGGACAACGGGGAGGGGACAGAGGGGACAGCACAGCAGGGACAAGACAACAGGGATGGCAGGGATGGGACAGGGGATAGAACAGAGGGGACAGCAGGGACAGGGACGGGACAGGACAGCGGGGACAGGGGACAGCAGGGACAGCAGGGACAGGACAGAGGGACAGCACAGCAGGGATAGCAGGGAGAGCAGAGCAGGGATGGGGGGACAGCAGGGACAGGACAGTGGGGGCAGCACAGTGGGGATATCAGGGACGGGACAGTGGGGACAGGACAACAGGAATGGGACAGCGGGGACAGAGGAGACGGGACAGTGAGGATGGGACAACAGGGACAGGACAGCAAGGACAGGACAAAGGGACAGCAGGGACAGGACAATAGGGATGGGACAGTGGGGACAGCGGGGATGGCAGGGACAGCAGGGACAGGACAGTGGGGACAACACAGCAGGATAGCAAGGACAGTGGGGATGGGACAAGACAGTGGGGACAGCAGGGACAGCGGGGACAGCACAGCAGGGACAGGACAGAGGGGACAGCAGGGACAGCACAAGTGGGGACAGCGTGTGGTGGCACTGTCCTGCTCAGGGAGCTGCCAGGCTGGGCCGTGCAGGTGCCACAGGGACAGCGGGGACACGGCGGGCTGGGGACAGCGAGTGACAGCGCCACGGGGCTGGCTGGGGGTCCCCGTTGTCCCTAGTGCCACCTCCTGGGGGTGGCTGCTGCCACGGGGGGCTGGGGATCCCCACTGTCCCCAGTGCCACTCTCTGGGGGTGGCCGCTGCCATGGGGGTGCTCCCCATTGTCCCCATGGCGGCCGTGCCTCAGTTTCCCCGCGGTGACACACCCGGGAGCCAGGATAAATAAAGGAGCTTTACTCTGTGCCTGGAGGCAGCTGGGGGTGACACCTGGGGACAGGAGGGTGACACGGGGGACCCCGCTCAGCTGATGATCTCGGAGAGCAGCGGCGTCATGGCCGACAGGTCCTGGATGTGCAGGATCTGCCGCGTGTTCTCCACCTTGAGCGTCTGCAGCTCCGTCAGCAGCAGCAGCAGCTTGGCGTACAGGAACCTTGGGGACACCCAGCCCGCTCTGGTGGCCGTCCCCACCCCCTTGGGGACAATGCCACCGCGTCCCAAAGCTCACCTGCCCTCCTCGGGGGGGTGCTGGTGGTCGATGTAGCTCTTGAGGGTCAGCGCCACCTTCTCCTGGAAGTGGTCGATGGCCTCGCGCTGGGCGATGCCGGCGTGGTCTGAGGGGACACGGGGTGACCTCAGCGGGGCTTTGGGGACATCGGGGTGTCCCCGTGTCCCCGCCAAGGTGGGGCTTACCTGGCGAGAAGAGCAGCATGGCCTGGAGCAGCGCGTACTCGGCCTCGTGCAGCCGCAGGCGCCGCAGGCTCTCGTGGAACTTGAGCAGCGGCTCCAGGTACACCTGCTGGAACCCGGCTGGGGAGGGGACAAATCCCGGGTTAGGGCAGGGAGTGGCTTTGGGATTGGTCCCCACCCTTGTCACCTCCAGGGACACCTGCTGGAACCCGGCTGGGGAGGGGACAAATCCCGGGTTAGGGCTTTGGGATCGGTCCCCACCCTTGTCACCTCCAGGGACACCTGCTGGAACCCGGCTGGGGAGGGGACAAATCCCCGGTTAGGGCTTTGGGATTGATCCCCACCCTTGTCACCAAGTGCCACCTCCAGGGACACCTGCTGGAACCCGGCTGGGGAGGGAGGGGACAAAACCTGGGTTAGGGCTTTGGGATTGGTCCCCACCCTTGTCACCGAGTGCCACCTCCAGGTACACCTGCTGGAACCCGGCTGGGGAGGGGACAAATCCCCCGGTTAGGGCTTTGGGATTGGTCCCCACCCTTGTCACCGAGTGCCACCTCCAGGGACACCTCCAGGTGGTGGCTCCGAACCGCCCCAGGCAGCTCTTCCAGGGCCTTTTCCCATTTTTTGGAGGAATTTACCCAAATTTCCCCCCTGAGCCTCCCCTGGCACAGCTGGAGGCTCTGTCCCCTTGTGTCCCCAGGTGTCCTCCAGTGTCCCCAAGGTGTCCCCAGGTGTACCCAGGGCTCCATCGCTGATGGTGTAGCAGCGCTGGCTGCACTCCCAGGTGTCCCCAATGTCCCCAATGCCCCCAGGTGTCCCCAATGTCCCCATTGTCCCCAATGTCCCCAATGTCCCCGGTGTACCCAGGTGTACCCAGGGCCCCGTCGCGGATGGTGTAGCAGCACTGCCCGCACTCCCATTGTCCCCAATGTCCCCAGTGTCCCCATTGTCCCCAATGTCCCCGAAGTCCCCAATGTCCCCAATGCCGCCAGGTGTCCCCACTGTCCCCAGGTGTCCCCAAGGTGTCCCTGCGGTACCCAGGGCCCCGTTGCAGATGGTGTAGCAGCACTGCCTGCACTCCCAATGTTCCCATTGTCCCCATTGTCCCCATTGTCCCCAGGTGTCCCCAATGTCCCCAGTGTCCCCAGTGTCCCCAGTGTCCCCAATGTCCCCAGTGTCCCCAGTGTCCCCAATGTCCCCATTGTCCCCACTGTCCCCAATGTCCCCAGTGTCCCTGCAGTACCCAGGGCCCTGTCGCGAATGGTGTAGCAGTGCTGCCCGCACTCCCATTGTCCCCGTTGTCCCCATTGTCCCCAATGTCCCCAGTGTCCCCATTGTCCCCAATGTCCCCATTGTCCCCAATGTCCCCAGTGTCCCCAATGTCCCCAGTGTCCCCAGGTGTACCCAGGGCCCCGTCGCGGATGGTGTAGCAGTGCTGCCCGCACTCCCATTGTCCCCACTGTCCCCGTTGTCCCCATTGTCCCCAATGTCCCCATTGTCCCCAATGTCCCCGAAGTCCCCAATGTCCCCAGTGTCCCCAGGTGTCCCCAAGGTGTCCCAGGTGTACCCAGGGCCCCGTCGCGGATGGTGTAGCAGCGCTGCCCGCACTCCCATTGTCCCCGATGTCCCCAATGTCCCCATTGTCCCCAATGTCCCCAGTGTCCCCAGGTGTCCCCAAGGTGTCCCAGGTGTACCCAGGGCCCCGTCGCGGATGGTGTAGCAGCACTGCCCGCACTCCCATTGTCCCCGATGTCCCCAATGTCCCCATTGTCCCCAATGTCCCCAGTGTCCCCAGGTGTCCCCAAGGTGTCCCAGGTGTACCCAGGGCCCCGTCGCGGATGGTGTAGCAGCGCTGCCCGCACTCCCAGGCCTTGGTTCGGGGGTTGAACACGGTGTTGAAGCGGATCTGGCAGATGCCCAGCGTGGCCCCTTTGAGCAGCGAGATCTGCGCCTCCAGCGGCAAGCTCCTGCCGGGGAGGGGACACGGCGGCGACACAGTGACACGGCGACACGGTGACACGGTGACACGGTGACAGGGCAGCGGGGTGGCGCCCGCCACCGCCAGCACCCCGCGGTGTCCCCCGCGCACCTGAACGCCGGGATCTCCTTGGCGAACTTGATCACCTGCTGGATCATGAACGTGCTCAGGTCCGCGAACTGCGGCAGCAGCGACAGCACGTCCGGCAGCGCCTCCTCCCGCGGCGACAGCGACAGCGACAGCGACACCCCCGCCGCGACAGCCCCGCCAGGGGGGCTCGGCACCAGCAGGCGCACGGCGGGCTGGGGACAGCGAGGGGACAGCGCTGGGACAGGCGGGACAGCGAGGGGACAGCGCTGGGACAGGCGGGACAGCGAGGGGACAGAGAGGGGACAGGCGGGACAGAGAGGGGGCAGAGAGGGGACAGCGCTGGGGACAGCGCTGGGACAGGCGGGACAGCGAGGGGACAGAGAGGGGACAGGCAGGGTGGTGGTGGGGACGGGTGGGAAATGGTGGGGACAGTCAGGACATTTATGGAGACAGCCAGGACATCTGTGGGGACAGCCAGGACACCCACAGGGGCGGGCAGGGCATGGCTGGGACCCCTGTGGGGACAGTGGGGACAACCGCAGGGACGGGGTGTCCCTGCCGGGAACAGTGGGTCCCGTTGGGGACAGGGGTCCCATATGGGGACAGGGTGCCCTGTTTGGGGACGGGAGTCCTGTTGGGGACAGTGGGTCCCGTTTGAGGACAGGGGGTCGCATTTGGGGACAGCAGTGTCCTGTTGGGGACAGAGGGTCCCGTTGGGTACACGGGGTCCCGTTTGGGGACAGGAGTGCCTCACTGGGGACAGGGTGTCCCGTTTGGGGACAGGGTGTCCCATTGGGGACAGCGCATCCTGTTTGGGGACAGGGGTGTCCCGTTGGTGACAGGGGTGTCCAGTTGAGGACAGGGTGTCCCGTTTGGGGACAGAGGTGTCCCCTTGGTGCCAGGGCTGTCCCCGCTCACCCAGCAGCGCATGAACTGCGAGAAGCTGGAGTCGAAGGTTCGCTGGTGGGCGCCGATGAGCAGCGCGATCAGCTCCTGCTGCTCGGCCGTCAGTCCCTCGTGTCCCCGCTGTCCCTCGTGTCCCCGCTGTCCCCCGTGTCCCCGCTGTCCCCCGGCCTGTCCCCGCTGTCCCCGCAGCTCCCGCCGCCGCCGCAGCGCCTCCTCCGACATGATCACTGCCAGCCCCGGCCCGTGTCACCGCTGTCACCGCTGTCACCGCAGCCACAGGTGACAGCGATCGAGGACACCCTGCTGTCCTCTCTGTGCCACATCCCCTGCTGCCACCTCTGTCCCCTCCCCTGCCGCCCCACCCTGTCCCTTGTCCCCTCCAGGTCCCCTTCATCCCACCCAGCTGCTGCCCTGTGTCCCCTGTCCCTTGTCCCCTGTGTCCCCTGTATGTCCTCCCTCTCTGCCCTGCCCCGTGCCCTCCCGGTGTCCCCGCGGTGTCCCCCGTGTCCCCTGTATGTCCTCCCTCTCTGCCCTGCCCTGTGTCCCCCCGGTGTCCCCGCGGTGTCCCCCGTGTCCCCTGTATGTCGTCCCTCTCTGCCCTGCCCCGTGTCCCCTCGGTGTCCCCGCGGTGTCCCCCGTGTCACTCACTGTCCCTCCTCATGCCCACGTCCAGGCACTTCTGCAGGCGGCAGGCCTGGCACTGTCGCCGCTTGGCCTTGGTGACAGGACAGCGCCGCGCCAGGGGACACGAGAAACGGACACCCTTGAGGATGGAGCGCCTGCGGGGACACGGGGACACGGACACTGCCACCAGGGGGACACGGGGACACTGCCACCAGGGGGACACTGCCACCAGGGGGACACGGGCACTGCCACCAGGGGGACACGGGGACACTGCCACCAGGGGGACACTGCCACCAGGGGGACACGGGGACACTGCCACCAGGGGGACACGGCCACTGCCACCAGGGGGACACGGGGACACTGCCACCAGGAATGGAGACACTGCCACCTCGGGATAGGGACACTGCCACCAAGGGGTGGGGACACTGCCACTGCAAGGACACTGCCACCAGGGGTTGGAGACACGGGCAGCGCCACCAAAGGGACACTGCCACCAAGGGGTCACTGCCATTGCCACCAAAGGGACACGTGCACTGCCACCAAGGGGTAGGGACACTGCCACCAAGGGGTCACTGCCATTGCCACCAAAGGGACACGGGCACTGCCACCAAGGGGACACAGGCAGTGCCACCAAGGGGTAGGGACACTGCCACTGCCACCAAGGGGACATGGCCATTGCCACCAAGGGAACACGGGCACGACCACTGCCACTGCGGGGACACGGCCAGTGCCACCAAGGGGTAGGGACACTGCCACCAAGGGGACACAGGCAGTGCCACCAAGGGGACACAGGCAGTGCCACCAAGGGGACACAGGCAGTGCCACCAAGGGGACATGGCCACTGCCACTGCATGTCCCCATGGGCAGGGCTGTCCCCAGCTCGGGGTGCCAGCTGCTGTCCCATTTTGTCACACGCTGTCCCCATCCATGGGACTGTCCTGTGCCACCCCCTCCCATCCCATCCCTGTCCCTCCTGTCCCTTCCTGTCCCCACATCCCATCTTGTCCCCTCGCCCTGTCCCCTTGTCCCACCCGTTTTGTCCCTCCCTGTCCCATCCCATCCTGTCCTGTCCCCGTGTCCCATCCCAGCCTATCCCACTCTGTCCCCAGCTGTCCCCACAGTGTCCCCGCAGTGTCCCCAGGTGTCCCCACAGTGTCCCCGCAGTGTCCTTGCAGTGTCATCGCAGTGTCCCCAACTGTCCTCACAGTGTCCCTGGCTGTCCCAGCAGTGTCCCCACAGTGTCCCTGCGGTGTCCCCAGCTGTCCCCACAGTGTCCCCAACTGTCCCTGGCTGTCCCCACAATGTCTCTGGCTATCCCTGCCGTGTCCCCAGGTGTCCCCACATTGTCCCCACAGTGTCCCCAGCAGTCCCCACGGCTGTCCCCACAGTGTCCCCACAGTGTCCCCAGGTGTCCCCACGGTGTCCCAGCAGTGTCCCCTCAGTGTCCCCACGGTATCCCTGGCTGTCCCCATAGTGTCCCCACAGTGTCCCCGCAGTGTCCCCTCAGTGTCCCCGGCTGTCCCCACAGTGTCCCCACAGTGTCCCCTCAGTGTCCCCACAGTGTCCCCACATTGTCCCCACAGTGTCCCCTCAGTGTCCCCACGGTATCCCCGGCTGTCCCCACAGTGTCCCCAGGTGTCCCCACAGTGTCCCCAGGTGTCCCCACAGTGTCCCCGCGGTATCCCCGGCTGTCCCCACAGTGTCCCCAGGTGTCCCCACAGTGTCCCCGCAGTGTCCCCGGCTGTCCCCGCAGTGTCCCCAGCTGTCCCCGCAGTGTCCCCGGCTGTCCCCGCGGTGTCCCCACCTGAAGAAGCCCTTGCAGCCCTCGCAGCTCAGCACGTGGAAGTGGTACCCGTTGGCCCTGTCCCCGCACACGGCGCACACTTTGTCACCGTCGCGCTCCGTGTCCCCAGCGGGCTCCCGGGCTGTGCCGGGGGGGCTCGACAGGGACACGCCTGGGGACACGGGGACAGCGGGGGTGACACGCTGCCGGCACCGCTCCCGTCCCCTCGAGGCCACCTCGTGTCGCTGTGTCACCGACGTGAACCCGCCCGCCACCCTCGTGTCCCTGCCAGCCCTCGCGTGTCCCCTCTGTCCCCAAGAGGGACAAAGTGACCCTGCTGGTCCCTGCGTGTCCCCTTCTGGTCCCTGAGTGTCCCCACTGGTCCTTGCGTGTCCCGCCAGCCCCCGTGTGTCCCCTGCATTCCCTGAGTGTCCCCTCCTGTCCCTGCCAGCCCCCGCGTGTCCCCAACAGGGACAAAGTGACCCTGCTGGTCCCTGAATGTCCCCGTGTGTCCCCTGCATTCCCTGTGTGTCCCCTCCTGTCCCCGTGCGTTCCTCTCCGGTCCCCTCCTGTCCCCGCATGTCCCCGAGTGTCCTGCCAGTCCCCGAGTGTCCCCGAGTGTCCCCTCCTGTCCCCCTGCTGGCGGTACCTGAGTCGGTGTCCCCCGGAGCTGTCGGTGACAGGGAATTGTCCCCATGCAGTGAGGGGACATCGTGTCCCTCCGTGTCCCCGGCGGTCCCCGCGTGTCCCTGGCGGTCTCCGAGTGTCCCCTCCATTCCCTGGGTGTCCCTGATTGTCCCTGGGTGTCCCCTCCTGTCCCCGGCTGTCCCCTCCTGTCCCTCTATGTCCCCTCTGGTCCCTCTGTGTCCCCTCGTGTCCCGGCTGTCCCCTCCGGTCCCTGTGTGTCCCCTCCTGTCCCTGGGTGTCCCCTCCGGTCCCTGTGTGTCCCCTCCTGTCCCCGCTGTCCCTCCCCTCCTGTCCCCGGCTGTCCCCTCCTGTCCCTCTGTGTCCCCTCCTGTCCCGGCTGTCCCCTCCTGTCCCCGCTGTCCCCTCCGGTCCCTGTGTGTCCCCTCCTGTCCCGGCTGTCCCCTCCGGTCCCTGTGTGTCCCCTCCTGTCCCCGGCTGTCCCCTCCTGTCCCGGCTGTCCCCTCCTGTCCCGTCTGTCCTCTCTTGTCCCCGCTGTCCCCTCCGGTCCCTGTGTGTCCCCTCTTGTCCCGTCTGTCCCCTCTGGTCCCTGTGTGTCCCCTCCTGTCCCGGCTGTCCCCTCCTGTCCCCGCTGTCCCCTCCGGTCCCTGTGTGTCCCCTCCTGTCCCCGCTGTCCCCTCCTGTCCCCGCTGTCCCCTCCGGTCCCTGTGTGTCCCCTCCGGTCCCTGTGTGTCCCCTCCTGTCCCTCTGTGTCCCCTCCGGTCCCTGTGTGTCCCCTCCTGTCCCTCTGTGTCCCCTCCGGTCCCTGTGTGTCCCCTCCTGTCCCGGCTGTCCCCTCCTGTCCCTGTGTGTCCCCTCCTGTCCCGCTGTCCCCGCGTGTCACCGGCGGTCCCAGGAAGGGCCGCGTGGAGTTTGAACCTTGAACTTGGGGCTGCGACAGGCGGGGACAGAGCGCGGGGCGGGGGGGACAGGTGGCACCGGGGGTGGCACCGGGGGTGGCACTGCGGGTGGCACCCGGGGCGGGACAAGCGGGGACAGGAGGGCGTGGGTACGACACAAGGACAGGGGGACAGACAGACGGACAGCCACAGAGGGGACAGCGAGGCACGGAGGGGACAGCCAGGATGTCACCGCGCACTGAGGGTGGCACCCCGTGTCACACACACTGGTGGCCGTCCTGCCACCGCTGTCCCCACAGGGAGGTCACTGTCACCAGCGCCACGGGGGGACTGGCAGTGTCACCATCCCGGGACAGCAGCTGTGCCCTGTCACCAGGTGGTGGCACTCGGGTGGGGCACTGTCACCCCCACTGTGTCCCCCGTGTCCCCTCGTGTCACTTGTCCCACCCTCTGAGTCCCCCCCATGTCCCAACGTGTCCCCCCGTGTTCCCCGGGTCTCTTCGTGCCCCTCTGTCCCCTCCGTGTCCCCTTTATGTCCCCTCAAGCCTCCTCGTGTCCCCTCGAGTCCCCCCAAGCCCTCTGTGTCCCCTGCACGCCCTTGTCCCCCAATGTCCCCAGGTCCCCGTGTCCCCCATGTCACCCATGTCCCCAGTGTCCTCATGTCCCCAATGTCCCCAATGTCTCTCAATGTCCCCGTGTGTCCCCAATATCCCCATGTCCCCTCCAAATGTCCCCAATGTTCCCCTAGTCCCACATGTTCCCAATGTCCCTCTCAACGTCCCCATGTCCTCAGTCCCCCCCACCATGTCCCCAATGTCACCAATATCTTCAATATCCCCAATGTCCCCCTGTATCCCCCATGTCCCCAATGTCCCCCATGTCCCCAGTGTCTCTCCATGTCCCCCTGTGTCCCCCAATGTCCTCCTGTCACCGCCGTGCCCCCATGTCCCCGATATCTCAAATATCCCAAATGTCCCCAATGTCCCCCGCAATGTCCCCAGTGTCCCCCCAGTGTCTCCCATGTCCCCAATGTCCCCAGCATCCCCCAATGTCCCCATATCCTCAGTCCTCCCCCCCCAATGTCCCCAATGTCCCCCCCGTGTCCGCCTCCCCTGGATCGGGGGGAGGAGCCACCCTCATGGGCGTGTCCCTTTAGTCCCCACCCCCTCTCCCCATTGGCTGCTCGCGGCTGTCAATCAAACCCCGCCCCTATAAAGGCGGCGGCGGCAGCGCCGGTCCCGCACTGGGAGCGGCGGCGGCACCGGGCGGGATGAGCGAGGTGGGGACAGCGGGGGACACCGGGGGGGACCGGGGACACCGGGGGGCACCGGGCGGGATGAGCGAGGTGGGGACAGCGGGGGACACCGGGGGGAACCGGGGACACCGGGGGGCACCGGGCGGGATGAGCGAGGTGGGGACACCGGGGGACAACGCGGGGCACAGGGACACACCGGGGAGCACCGGGACACACCGGAACCGGGACTCTGCCCCTCTTGCCGGGGCTTCCAGCACCGAGCCGGGCGGGGAGCACCAATGGGGCCAGGACGCTGCGTCCCGGGGACGGGGGGCGACACTTTGGGGACCCCGGGCCACCGGTGTCACCTCCCCTGTCCCCCCCGGGCCCTCCTCTCTGCTCAGCGCAGCCACCGTGAGCCCCGCTCGGGCTGGAGGCTGTGGGGACCCCGGGGACAATGTGGGGACAATGGGGGGACCCCGGGGACAATGTGGGGACCCTGTGTCACCCCCGGGTCCCCTCTCTCCGCAGCGCGGTCCCCGTGTCCCCCCCTCGGCGGCGGAGGCCCCCGGTGGGCAGCAGCAAGGTGAGGAGTGGGTTGGCTGTCACCGCTGTCACCGCTGTCACCGCTGTCACCGCTGTCACCTCTGTCACCGCTGTCACCTCTGTCCCCGCAGACCCCAGGGCCCCTCCATTTTCCCCGTCCTTGTGGGAAGGTGGCACCTGCGCGCATTTGGGGACATCCCCTGTCCCCTCGGAGGTGTCGGGGTGTCCCCCTGGGAGGGCTCGTTGTGTCCTTTGTCCCCAGGGGGGTGGCAGGGTGTCCCTCTGAGTGTCCCCACAGTGAATCTAGGGGTGCCAGGCTGTCCCTTGTCCCCGAGATTAGTGCCAGGGTGTCCCCTGGGTGACTCCGGAGGTGCCAGGCTGTCCCTTGTCCCCCGGTTGGTGGCAGTGTGTCCCTCTGAGTGTCCCATTGGTCAATCTGGGGGTGCCAGGCTGTCCCTTGTCCCCAAGGTTGGTGCCAGGGTGTCCCTCTGGATGTCCCCTGTGTGAATCTGGGGGTGCCACGCAGTCCCTTGTCCCCCCTGGGGTGCCAGGCTGTCCCTTGTCCCCCCGCATTGGTGGCAGTGTGTCCCCCTGAGTGTCCCCACTGTCAACCTGGGGCTGCCAGCCTGTCCCCCTGGCTGTCTCCTGGGTGAACCTGGCAGTGCCAGCCTGTCCCCAAGCGTGTCCCCGTCCTGTCCCCCCCCCCCGCCCTCCCCGGCAGCCAAGGCTGATGGCAAGAAGGAGGAAGAGGAGGAGGAGGAGGAAGAGGAGATCGACATCGACCTGAGCGCGCCCGAGACGGAGCGAGCGGCTCTCGCCATCCAGGGCCGCTTCCGCCGCTCCCGCCAGCGCCGGGGGGAGCCGCGGCCCTGAGGGACCCCCGGGACCCCGTGGGGACCCCCGGGACCCCCAAACCCCGTGGGGACCCTCCCGAGGGGGGCTCGACCCTTCCCTGCCCGGTGACACCGGGGGGATTTGGGGAGGTGACACAGCCCGGTGTCCCCAAGTGGAGGTGGCCCTGGGGAGGGGGCGGCGTGGGACCCCCCCGTTTCCCATGAGCACCCCCATTTTCCATGGGAACCCCCATTTTCCATGGGAACCCAAATTTTCCATGGGAACCCAAATTTTCCATGGGATCCCCAAATTTTTCCATGGAATTCCCCATTTCCCTGTCCCGTGGTGGCGCTGGGGACACGCCCGGTGTCCCCAAACAGGGGGGGGAGCGGGTCCTGCTGCAGCCCCCAGCCCAGGAAATCGGGGGGTCCCCACCTTCCTGTCATTGTCACCGCCCCCTCCCCACATTTCTGTCACTGTCACCGCCCCCTCCCCACATTTCTGTCATTGTCACTGTCACTGTCACTGTCGCCACCCCGAGGGGCTTTTGGCCCGTGCAGAGAATAAAGAGTGAGGAAGAGGAGGCTGCGCTGGGGGCTCGGGGGAATTTGGGGAGGGGTCCCCACTGAGAGGGTTTGGGGGGGATTTAAGCCGAATTTTGGGGAGGATCGAAGCCGAATTTTGGGGGGGTTTGCAGGTGGATTTTGGGGGGGTTCGTAGGAGGATTTTGGGGGGTTCGCAGGAGGATTTGGGGGGTTGCAGGTGGATTTAGGGGGGTTTGCAGGAGGATTTTGGGGGGTTTGCAGGTGGATTTTGGGGGGGTTTGCAGGTGGATTTTGGGGGGTTTTGCAGGTGGATTTTGGGGGGTTTGCAGGAGGATTTGGGGGGTTGCAGGAGGATTTGGGGGGGTTGCAGGTGGATTTAGGGGGGTTTGCAGGTGGATTTTGGGGTGGTTTGCAGGTGGATTTGGGGGGTTTGCAGGTGGATTGGGGGGGGTTGCAGGAGGATTTGGGGGGGTTTGCAGGACGATTTGGGGGGGTTTGCAGGACGATTTGGGGGGTTGTAGGTGGATTTTGGGGGTTCACAGGAGGATTTCGGGGGAGTTCCCATGAGCGTTTTGAGGGGGTTCACAGCCGAATTTTGAGGGGGTTCACAGCCTAATTTTGAGGGATTCGCAGCCGGGTTTTTGAGGGGTCCACAGCCTGTTTTTTTGGGGGGGGGTTGCAGGCGGATTTAGGGGGAGTTTGCAGCCCAATTTTGGGGGTTTTGCAGCCGGGTTTTGGGGGAGCTCGCGGCAGGATTTGGGGGAATTCACAGCTGGATTTGGGGGGGTTTGCAGCCCAGTTTTGGGGGGTTTCGCAGCCAAATTTTGAGGGGTCCACAGCCCGGTTTTGGGGGTCCACAGCCCGGTTTTGGGGGTCCACAGCCCGGTTTTGAATGTTTGCAGCTCGTTTTTTGGGGGGCTTTGCAGGCAGATTTAGGGGGAGTTTGCAGCTCAGTTTTTGGGGGTTCACAGCCCAGTTTTGGGGGATCCACAGCCGGGTTTTGGGTGTTCACAGCTGGGTTTTTGGGGGAGTTTGTAGCCCAGTTTTTGGGAGTTCACAGCCCAATTTTGGGGGATTTGCAGCGGGGTTTTGGGGGGTTCTCAGCCCAATTTTGCAGCCAGATTTTCGGGGCTTTGCAGGCGGATTTAGGGGGAGTTCACAGCCCAATTTTGGGGGATTTGCAGCCGGGTTTTGGGGGGGTTCGCAGCTGGATTTGGGGGGGTTTGCAGCCAAATTTTGAGGGGTCCACAGCCGGGTTTTGGGTGTTCGCAGCCCGGTTTTGGGGGGGGTTTGCAGACGGATTTAGGGAGGGTTTGCAGTCCAGTTTTGCAGGCAGATTTTCAGGGCTTTGCAGGCGGATTTAGGGGGAGTTTGCAGCCGGGTTTTGGGGGGGGTTTGCAGACGGATTTAGGGAGGGTTTGCAGTCCAGTTTTGGGGGGAGTTTGCAGCCGGGTTTTGGGGGGTTCGCGGCCGGGTTTTGGGGGGGCTCGGGGCCGTTCCCAGGGCCCCGCAGTGCCGCGCTCCGGTGCAGAAATAGCTCCTTGGAAAGAAAAACAGCGGCGGCGGCCCCAGGGGACACGGCGGGGTCGGGCAGCGCTGACTTATTAGG
Organism: Artemisiospiza belli; assembly: GCA_021963965.1. Taxonomy (NCBI): domain Eukaryota; kingdom Metazoa; phylum Chordata; class Aves; order Passeriformes; family Passerellidae; genus Artemisiospiza; species Artemisiospiza belli. The sequence goes on from JAKDEW010000085.1 coordinate 1,349,485, forward strand.
GAAAGGGACAACGGCACCGGGGGGGCACCGGGGGGGCACCGGGGCCGTTCCCTGCCCGTTCCCGCAACGCTCCGTGCCCCAAATGCCCCCCCAGGGCCGGGCCGGGGTCTTTGTCCCCTCCCTCCACGAGAAGGTGACAGCCACCCCCACGAGGGGACAATGCACAGGATGCGACCCCTGCCCACCCCCCCCCCGAGCTTCGGTTGTGTTAATTACGGCTTTAATTAACGGCGGCTGGCAGGGAGGGTGGTGGCATTGAGGACTCTGGGGTGGCACACCAGGTCACCCTCCAGGTGTCACCTCCCTGCTGAGGGTGGCAGCGATGTCGCCGGGGTGTGGGGACAGCGGCACGGGGCTCCCGGAGATGTCAGCTTTATTAATGGCACCACGGGGACACGGAGGGGACAGGGACGGGGACAGGGGGTACAAAACGCGTCCTTGGGGGGCACGGGCGGCTCCCCCAGCCCGGCCGCAGCCTCGCCCCCTCCCACGGGGCTCCGGCCGGGCTTGGGGAGGGGTCCCGGGGGTTACGGGGCGCGGGGGTTAATGCGGGGACAAAGGGAGGGGACAAAGGGGCCACCCCGCGACGTCATTTGGGCTCGGCCGCGGGGAGAGACGAGAAAACGGCCAGAAAAGGAGCGAAATTGGGGCGGGGGGGGGGCACAGAGAGAAACCCCCCGAATTCAGGGAGGGGGACACGGCCCCGGGGAGGGGGGCACCGACCCCAACCCCGCGTTCCGGGGCACGAATCCCACCCGGGGCCGGGCAGGGAGCGACCGAGGGTGGCCGGGGGAGGGCGGGGATAGAGCCGCGCTTGTCGCCAGCGCTGTCCCCAAGGCGGGGGACCCGAGGCGAGGACCACACCCCGCTCCTCGCCGGGTCCCGAGCGCGGGGGGTCCCTCAGGAGCCCCCCGAGTTGGGTCTGACGATGCTCAGCAGCGCGTTCTTGAGGCTGCCCCGGCTCGGCGAGCGGGCGGCGGGCGGCGCCGCGGCCCGGGGCTCCCCCCGCAGCTCCATCTCGATGGTCATGATGACTTTGGGGGGCCGGGGGTCCCCCGAGGCCCCGGCCGCCCCCGGGGGTCCCTCCCTGCCCGCTAACCGCTATTTCCTATCCTTGCCGGCGCCGCCCTTGCCTTTCTTGGCGCCGCGGCCGTGGTCCAGCATGGCGTAGAGCACGGGGGCCTGCGGGGACACGGGGGCTTCACCCGCAGCCCCCGGCGAGCCCGGGGACCGGGGGGACCGGGGGGACCGGGGGGACCGGGGGGACAGCCCGCCGTGCCCCCCGCCCCGCCCGGCGCTCACCTGCCGGCTGCGCTTGGAGCCCTCCTTGGCCGAGCGCTGCAGCTTCCCCTTCTCCATGGCGCTGCGGGGGAAATGGGGGGAAAAGGGGAAAAAGGGGAAAAAGGGGAAAATGGGATGGTGGGAGGGACCCCCGGGATCGCCGGTGTGGGGAGGGGGCGCGGAAATTGCAGCCCCGGTAGTCCCGGTTTGGGGGAAAGGGGAAAAGAGCGGCGTGGGATGGCGGGATTGCAGCTCCCGGTTTGGGGAGGGGTCACGGAAATTGGGGAGGGTCCCGGTTTGGACGGGGATCCCGGCTCGGGCCGGCGGAATTGCGGCCCCGTGGTCCCGGTTTGAGGACGGTTCCGGTTTAGGGAGGGGTCCAGATTGGAGGAGGGGTCTCTATTTGGGGAAGGTCCCTATTTGGGGAGGGGTCCGATCTGGGGAGGGGACCCGGTTTGGAGGGGGGTCGCGGTTTGAGGAAGGGTCCCCATTTGGGGAAGGTCCCGATTTTGGGAGAGGTCTCGATTTGGGGAGGGGTCCCGATTGGGGCAGGGGTCCTGATTTGAGGGGGGGTCCCTGTTTGAGGCAGGGTCCCGATTTGGGGAAGGTCCCGATTTTGGGAGGGATCCCTGTTTGGAGAGGGGTCCCGGTTGAGGCAGGGTCCCTATTTGGGGAGGGGTCCCTGTTTGGAGATGAGTCCAGATTTAGGGAGGGGTCCCGGTTTGGAGGGGGTCGCGGTTTGAGGCAGGGTCCCGATCTGGGGAGGGGTCCCTATTTGGGGAGGGGTCCCCGCTTGGGCAGGAGTCCCTATTTGGGGAAGTGTCCCGGTTTTGGGGAGGGGTCCCCGTTTGGGGCAGAGTCCCTTTTTGGGGGAGGGTCCCTATTTGGGGAGGGGTCCCTGTTTGGGGAGGGGTCCCATTTGAGGAAGGATCCCGATTTGGGGAAGGTCCCAATTTTGGGAGGGGTCCCCGTTTGGGGCAGGGTCCCTGTTTGGGGAGGGGTCTCTATTTGGGGAGGGGTCCCTGTTTGGGGAGGGGTCCCTGTTTGGGGCAGGGTCCCGATTTGGGGAGGGGTCCCAATTTGGGGAGGGTCCCGATTTGGGGAGGGGTCCCAATTTGGGGAGGGTCCCGATTTGGGGCAGGGTCCCAATTTGGGGCAGGGGTCCCTGTTTGGGGAGGGGTCCCTGTTTGGGCAGGGTCCCAATTTGGGGCGGGGTCCCCTTTGGGGCAGGGTCCCCGTTTGGGGAGGGGTCGCGCTGACCTGAGCCGCCGCTGCAGAGCCGCCTGGCGCCGCCGCCAGCAGTAGCGGCCGCCGTAGCCCAGCGCCACCAGCGCGGCCACCACGAGCAGCGCCCCGGCGACAACGGAGCCCAGCACGACACCGTAACGGGGCGGCACTGCGGGGACAGCGACAGCGACAGCGTGTCACCTCCCGGCAGTGGGGGACACTGCGGGGACAGCGACACTGAGGGGACAGGGACAGCGTGTCACACACCGGGACAGTGGGGACACTGAGGGGACAGGGACAGTGTGTCACACACCCGGGACAGTGGGGACACTGAGGGGACAGTGACACTGCAGGGACAGGACAGCGTGTCACACACCCGGGGCAGTGGGGACACTGAGGAGACAGTGACACTGCGGGGACAGTGACACCGTAACGGGGCGGCACTGTGGGGACAGCGACAGCGTGTCACACACCCGGGACAGTGGGGACACTGCGGGGACAGCGACACTGCGGGGACAGTGGGCACAGTGGCCAAGTGTCACCCCACCAGTGGGGAGCAGGGAGGTGCCACCACCCCGTGTCGCGCCCCCAGGAGGTGACAGCCGTGTCCCCCCCAGGTGACAGACGTGTCCCCCACCCCCAGAGAGGTGCCAGCCGTGTCCCCCCCAGGTGACAACCATGTCCCCACCAGGTGCCAGCCGTGTCCCCCTAGGTGACAACCATGTCCCCGCCCCCCGAGAGGTGACAGCCGTGTCCCCACCTGCATGGAGGTGATAGCCATGTCCCCCACCCCAGGGAGGTGAGAGCCATGTCCCCCCCAGGTGACAGCCATGTTCCCACCCCAGGGAGGTGAGAGCCATGTGTCCCCACCCAGGGAGGTTCCAGCTGTGTCCCCCCCAGGTGACATCCGTGTCCCCACCCCAGGGAGGTGCCAGCCGTGTCCCCACCCCAGGGAGGTGCCAGCCGTGTCACCCCCAGGAGGTGCCAGCCGTGTCCCCGCCCCCAGAGAGGTGACAACCGTGTCCCTGCCACAGGGAGGTGCCAGCCGTGTCCCCCCCGGTGCCAGCCGTGTCCCCGCCCCCGGGAGGTGCCAGCCGTGTCCCTGCCCCCAGAGAGGTGACAACCGTGTCCCCCCTAGGGAGGTGCCAGCCGTGTCCCCCCCGGTGCCAGCCGTGTCCTCCCCCGGTGCCAGCCGTGTCCCCCCCGGTGCCAGCCGTGTCCCCCCCCGGTGCCATCCGTGTCCCCCCCGGTGCCAGCCGTGTCCCCCCCGGTGCCACCCGTGTCCCCCCCGGTGCCATCCGTGTCCTCCCCGGTGCCACCCGTGTCCCCCCCGGTGCCATCCGTGTCCTCCCCGGTGCCACCCGTGTCCCCCGCCGGTGCCACCCGTGTCCCCCCCCGGTGCCAGCCGTCTCCCCCCCCGGTGCCAGCCGTGTCCCCCCCGGTGCCACCCGTGTCCCCCCCGGTGCCAGCCATGTCCCCCCCGGTGCCAGCCGTGTCCCCCCCCGGTGCCAGCCGTGTCCCCCCCGGTGCCAGCCGTGTCCCCGCCCCAGGGAGGTGACAGCCGTGTCCCCCCCGGTGCCAGCCGTGCCGCACCTCTCTCCAGCACGTAGAGCGTGACCTGCGAGGACTTGCCCACGATGTCGGGCGGGTTCTTGACGTCGCACGTGAAGGTGCCGTTGTCGCTCGGCTCCAGGCCGTGGATGACGATGGAGCCGTCGCGGCGCCGCGGGTTCCCCGCCCAGGCCATGCGCTCCTTGAACGTCCCCACGTCGTCGATGTAGGGCTGGCCCTTGGCGAAGTGGAAGATCTGGGATAGGGACAGCGACAGCGGGGTCACCAGGGGGGGACGGGGACATTGGGGTCACACGGGGGGACAGGGACACTGGGGTCACCAGGGGGGACGGGGACATTGGGGTCACACGGGGGGACAGGGACACCGGGGTCACCAGGGGGGACGGGGACATTGGGGTCACACGGAGGGACAGTGACACCGGGGTCACACGGGGGGACAGCGACACTGGGGTCAGCCAGGAGGAAAGGGACATTGGGGTCAGCCAGGGGCACAGGGACACCGGGGTTATCCAGGGGAACAGTGACACTGAGGTCACCCAGGGGGACAGTGGCACCGGGGTCACCAGGGGGGACGGGGACATTGGGGTCACCAGGGGGGACAGGGACATCGATGTGACAGCGACACCGGGGTCACACGGGGGGACAGTGACATCGATGTGACAGGGACACCGGGGTCACCCAGGGGGACAGGGACATCAGGGTCACTCGGGGTGACAGTGACACCAGGGTCAGCCAGGGGGACAGGGACATCAGGGTCACTCGGGGTGACAGTGACACCAGGGTCAGCCAGGGGGACAGGGACATCGATGTGACAGTGACACCGGGGTCAGCCAGAGGGACAGTGACATCGGGATTATCCAGGGGGACAGTGACACTGAGGTCACCCAGGGAGACAGTGACACCAGGGTCACTCGGGGGGACAGGGACATTGGGGTCACACGGGGTGACAGCGACACCGGGGTCACACGGGGGGACAGCGACATCGGGGTTATCCAGGGTGACAGTGACATCGAGGTCACCCAGGGTGACAGAGGGGACACAGGGGACAGCGGGGCAGGAGGTGGGAGAGCGGTGCAGGGGCTGGTGGTGGCACCAAGGTGGCACCGAGGGGGAGGGTGACACCTGCAGGGTGGGGCTGGGACACTGTGGGGACACCGTGGGGACATCCCAGCGTGAGGGGACACGGTGTCACATGTAGGGACGGGGCTGGGGACACCTTGGGGACACCCCAATGCCACCACAGGGCGAGGGGACACCGTGTCACCCTCAGGGAAGGCTTCGATGGGACAAGGTGACACCAGGGCGTGGCAGGGACGGGATGGGGACAATGGGGACAGCTTGGGGACAACGGGGATGGGTTGGGGAAACCACAGAGACAATGGGGACGGGTTGGGGACACCGTGGGGACACTGGGGACACTTTGGGGACACCTCAGTTCCACTACAGGCCAAGAAGACACCAGGGAAGGCTCCACTGGGACGAGGTGACACCAGGGCGTGGCAGGGACGAGATGGGGACAATGGGGACGGCTTGGGGACACTTTGGGGACACTGGGGACACTTTGGGGACACCCCAGTGCCACAGAGGGCAAGAAGACACCAGGGAAGGCTCCACTGGGACGAGGTGACACCGGGGCGTGACGGGAACAGGATGGGGACAATGGGGATGGCTTGGGGACACTTTGGGGACAATGGGAACAGGTTGGGGACACCACAGGGACAATGGGGACGGGTTGGGGACACCGTGGGGACACTGGGGACACCTTGGGGACACCCCAGTGCCACCACAGTGCAAGAAGACACCAGGGAAGCCTCCACTGGGACGAGGTGACACCGGGGCGCGACGGGAACAGGATGGGGACGACGGGGATGGCTTGGGGACAACGGGAACGGGTTGGGGACACCACAGGGACATTTTGGGGACACCATGGGGACACTGGGGACACTTTGGGGACACCTCAGTTCCACTACAGGCCAAGAAGACACCAGGGAAGGCTCCACTGGGACGAGGTGACACCGGGGCGCGACGGGAACGGGATGGGGACAATGGGGATGGCTTGGGGACAACGGGGACATTTTGGGGACACCGCGGGGACACGGGTGACACTGACGGAGATGCTGTCGCGGGAGCCATCGGCCTGGAAGTGCCAGGTGATGGAGATGTCCTCGGAGATCCACTCGCTGGACCAGAAGCTGCAGGACAGGGTGACACTGGAGCCCACGGTGCCGTGCACCTCGCGCTGCGTGTACACGTGGATTGGGGACACCGGCGACAGCCCTGGGGACACGGCGACACAGGGACACGTCACAGCCCCGCCCCCCCGCGCGGGGCGGTGCCACCGAGCTGCCACCACAGCCCGGAGTGTCCCCGAGCTGCCACCACAGCCCGGAGTGTCCCCAAGCTGCCACCACAGCCTGGCGCTGTCACCGAGGTGCCATCATAGCCCGGAGTGTCCCCAAGCTGCCACCACAGCCCGGAGTGTCCCCGAGGTGCCATCATAGCCTGGAGTGTCACCAAGTTGCCACCAAAGGGAGCGCGAGGGCTGCGAGGGGACAGCGGGGGTGGTGGCACTGCTGTCCCCATGGGTGGCACGAAGGGGACAGCGGGGTGGTGGCGCTGCTGTCTCCATGGGTGGCATGAAGGGGACAGAGGAGTGGTGGCGCTGCTGTCCCCAGAGGTGGCAGGGAGGGGACAGTGTCCCCATGGGTGACACGGGCAGGGTTGGGTGTGGCACTCCCCCAGCTGTCCCCAGGGAGGTGACAATGGCCGGCATTGTCCCGGCAGCCACCCCCGACAATGTCCCCCAAGGAGGTGACAAGTGCCACAGCTCGGTGACACCAGCAGGGCTGGGTGTGGCACCCCTGACAATGTCCCCAAGGAGGTGACAACGACCGGGACTGTCCTGGCCACCACTCCCAGCTGTCCCCAGGTTGGTGACAATGACCGGGATTGTCCTGGCAGCCACACCCGCCCATGTCCCCAAGGAGGTGACAGCTCTGGGACTCTCCCGGCCGCCATCTGCCCTTGTGCCCAAGGAGGTGACAAGTGCCACCGCTCGGTGACACCAGCAGGGCTGGGTGTGGCACCCCTGACAATGTCCCCAGGGAGGTGACAACGACCCGGGACTGTCCTTGCAGCCACACCCGCCCCTGTCCTCTGGTTGGTGCCACCCCCGCTGTCCCCCGCCAGCCGCAGTGACAGTCCCCAAGCCATGGTGACAATCCCCAATGGGCGGTGACAGTCCCCAAGCCGTGATGACAATCCCCAAGCCAAGGTGACAGCCACGGTGACAATCCCCAAGCCATGGTGTCAGTCCCCAAGGTGTGGTGACAGTCCCCAAGTCCCCAAGCCGTGGTGACAGTCCCCAAGGTGTGGTGACACTCCCCAAGCCGTGGTGACAGTCCCCAAGGCTCGGTGACAATCCCCAAGTCGTGGTGACAGTCCCCAAGCCCCGCGTGTCCCCATGCTGAGGTGACAATCCCCAAGCCATGGTGACAGTCCCCAAGGTGTGGTGACAGTCCCCAAGACTCGGTGACAATCCCCAAGCCATGGTGACACTCCCCAAGCCCCGCGTGTCCCCAAGCCATGGTGACAGTCTCCAAACCGAGGTGACAGTCCCCAAGCCATGGTGACAGTCCCCAAGCCCCCCGTGTCCCCATGCTGAGGTGACAGTCCCCAAGTCCCCAAGCCCAGGTGACACTCCCCAAGCCCCGCGTGTCCCCAAGCCATGGTGACAGTCTCCAAACCGAGGTGACAGTCCCCAAGCCATGGTGACAGTCCCCAAGCCCCCCGTGTCCCCATACTGAGGTGACAGTCCCCAAGCCCCCCGTGTCCCCAAGCCATGGTGACAGTCCCCAAGCCCCGCGTGTCCCCATCCCCAGGGCCACCCCCAAACCTCTCCTGTCCCCCCCCCCCCCCTCCCCTTGCCACCCCCTTTTTGGGGACCGTCCCTTGTCCCCAAGCTCACCCAGCGCCGCCACGAGCCCGGCCACGAGGAGGAGGCGGCGGGTGGCCCTCGGGGACATGGTGGCGGTCGGTGACACCGAGGGGACAGCGGCGGGGACGCGGTTTTAGGGTGGCCCTGTCCCCAAATGCCGGCCAATGGGCGCGGGGGGGCCGGGCCGCGGGGACCCCGCTCAAAGGCGACATTGAGGGACAGCGAGGGACACCGAGGGTGGCCCGGGGGACGGGGACACTGGTGGCCTTTGTCCGGCCGCATTCCCGCGCGCCGCGGGGGCGGGGGAGCAGGAATGTGGCCCCGGGGGACATTGGGGGGACATTGGGGGGACATTGGGGGGACATGGAGGGGACATGGTAGGGACATTGAGGGGATACTGAGGGGACATTGAGGGGACATGGAGGGGACATTGAGGGGATACTGAGGGGACATTGAGGGGACACTGAGGGGACATTGGGGGAACATTGAGGGGACATTGAGGGGACATTGAGTGGATACCGAGGGGACATTGAGGGGACATTGAGGGGACATGGGGGGACACAATGGGGGGACATGGAGGGGACAGTGAGGGTATACTGAGGGGACATTGAGGGGACATGGAGGGGACATGGTAGGGACATTGAGGGGATACTGAGGGGACATTGAGGGGACATGGAGGGGACATTGGGGGGATACTGAGGGGACATTGAGGGTGCATTGGGGGGACATTGAGGGGACATGGAGGGGACATTGGGGGAACGTTGAGGGGACATGGAGGGGACATTGAGGGGACATTGGGGGGACAATGAGGGGATACTGAGGGGATAGTGGGGGGGACATGGGGGAACACAATGGGGGGACATGGGGGGGACATTGAGGGGACAGTGGGGAGGACATGGGGGGACATTGAGGGGACATTGAGGGGGACATGGAGGGACACAGGTGTGGCATGGGGGGACACTGAGGGGACATAGAGGGGACATTGAGGGGACAGAGGGGGGACAGAGGGTGGGACATGGGGGGGACATTGAGGGGACAGAGAGGGGACATGGGGGGACATGGAGGGGACATTGAGGGGATACTGAGGGGACAGCGGGGGGGACATGAGGGGACATTGGGGGGCGATACGGAAGGGACACTCGGGGGACATGGGGGGACACGGGTGTGGCATGGGGGGACAGAGAGGGGCCAGAGTGGGGGACATGGGGGGGACACATGGGAGGGACACTGAGGGGTGGCATGGGGGGACATGGAGGGGACATTGAGGGGACAGAGTGTGGGACATGGGGGGACACAAAGGGGGACACTGAGGGGACATTGGGGAGGGGATATGGGGGGACATGGGGGGCACAGAGAGGGGACAGAGGGAGGGACATGGGGGGGACACTGAGGGGTGACATGGAGGGGACATGGAGGGGACACGGGGGGGAACACTGAGGGGGGACAGGGAGGGACATGGAGGAGATAGAGAGGGGACAGAAGGGGGGACATTGAGGGGACAGAGTGGGGGACATGGAGGGGACATGAGGGGGACAGGGGGATATGGGGGGACATGGCGGGGACACAGAGGGGTGGCATGGGGTGGACATGGAGGGGACGGGGGGGACATTAAGGGGACAGCGGGGACAGAGGTGGGGGGACAGGAGGGGGCAGATGGAGGGGACAAGAGGGGGACATGAGGGGATGGGGAGGGGACATGGGGGGGACAGCGGGGACATGGGGGGACATGGGGGGCACCTGGAGCTGGGGCAGGGCGAGGGGGGTTTGGGGATTTTGGGGGGATTGCCCGGGGGGATAATGGGGATCGATAACGGGGATTGATAATGGGATTGAAAATAGGGATCAATAACAGGATCGATATCCGTTAGCGATCTCAGTGACTGATATCAATGACCAATATCAATATCAGATACAAATACCGATATCAATCCCGATACCAATAACCGATATCAGGTATCGATCCCAGTGACCGCTATCAGTACCGATATCAATACCGATATCACTCACCGATCCCAGAACCGATATCAATACCGATATCAATAGCAATACCAGTTATTGATCCCAGTGACCGCTATCAGTACCATCAGTACCAGTATCAATAACCGATGTCGGTTATCGATCCCAGTACCGATATCAATGCCAATATCAATACCGATACCAATAACCCATATCGGTTATCGATCCCGGTACCGATTTCAATACCGATATCAGGTATCGATCCCAGTGACCAATATCAACTCCGTTATCAATACCGATACCAATAACCCATATCGGTTATCGATCCCGCCCGTTGCCGGAACCGGAATTACGTCACGGCACTTCCGGCTCGGCGGCTCCAAGATGGCGGCGCTGGCTCTGAGGTGACTCCGAGGGCCCGGGACAGGCCCGGGGGACATTGGGGGACATTGGGGACACTGAGGGGACACCGGGGGCGGGGGCGGGCCTGGCCTGAGGCGATTTCTGGGTTCCGGCCCGGGAGCGGCGGGGCCGGGCCAGCTCCGTGTCCCTTCCGTGTCCCTTCCATGTCCCTTCCGTGTCCCTTCCGTGTCCCTTCCGTGTCCCCTCCGTGCCACCCTCAGTGTCCCCTCGGTGTCCCCTCCGTGTCCCCTCCGTGTCCCTTCCGTGTCCCTTCAGCGTCCCCTCAGTGTCCCTTCAGTGTCCCCTCCGTGCGACGCTCAGTGTCCCCTCCGTGTCCCTTCCGTGTCCCTTCCGTGTCCCTTCAGCGTCCCCTCAGTGTCCCTTCAGTGTCCCCTCAGTGTCCCCTCCGTGTCACCCTCAGTGTCCCTTCAGTGTCCCCTCAGTGTCGCCCTCTTTGCCCCATTTTTTCCTCATTTTTTCCTCATTTTTCCCCATTTCCCCTCTTTTCCAGGGGATCCGGGCCATTCCCAATCCCATTTGCCCGTTGTTCCCATTTATTCCCTTTTTCTCCCAAATTTTGAAATATTTTCCCATTTATTTCCCCATTTCCCCCCCAGTTTTCCCTTTTTTCCCCCCTCAGGTTTTCCCATTTTTCCCAATTTTTCCATTTTTTTCTTTCTTTTCCAGGGGTTTGGGGCGGCGCTGCCTCCTGGCCCGGCTGGGGCCCGGCCCCACCCTGCACCAGTGAGAGACTGGGAGGGACTGGGAGGGACTGGGAGGGACTGGGACCAAACTGGGATGGACTGGGAGGAACTGGGACCAAACTGGGATGGACTGGGATGGACTGGGACCCAACTGGGAGTGACTGAGATGGACTGGGGACCAAACTGGGATGGACTGGGGGGGGACTGGGATGGAATTGGGATGGACTGGGACCAAACTGGGATGGACTGGGATGGACTGGGGGGGACTGGGAGGGACTGGGAAGGGATTTTGGGGGTTTGGGTGTTTCTGAGCGTTTACTTTGGGTGTTTTTCTGGGTTTTGGGGTGGATTTAGGATTTTTTGGGGTTTGGGGTGGGTTTAGGGTTTTTTGGGTTCAGTCCCTTTGTCTCCCCCAGGGCCGTCCCCATGGGCACCACGGCCCGGGAGGAGATGAGGAGGGTCAGGCTTTGGGTTTATGGGATTTTGGGGTGGGTTTAGGGTTTTTTGGGGTTTTTTAGGGTTTTTTGGGGTTTTTGGGGTCGGCTTCAGGCTCTGTCTCTCCCCCAGGGCCGTCCCCATGGGCACCACGGCCCGGGAGGAGATGAGGAGGTTCTGGGAGAGGAACGAGCGCTCGGGGCGACCCCTGTCCCCCCACGTCAGCATCTACAAGTGAGAGACACCCCAAAAACACCCCAAAAACCACCCAAACTGCCCCTAAACCTGCCCAAAACCACCCCAAAACCACTCAAACCGCCCCTAAACCAACCCAAAACCGCCCCAAAACCACCCAAACTGCCCCTAAACCTGCCCAAAACCACCCCAAAACACCCCAAAAGCAGCCAGAGAACCTCAAAATCACCCTAAAACCGTCCCAAAACCACTCAAACCGCCCCTAAACCAACCCAAAACTGCCCCAAAACTGCCCCAAAACACCCCAAAACTGCCCCAAAACCACTCAAACCGCCCCTGAACCAGCCCAAAACCACCCCAAAAACACCCCAAAAACCACCCAAACTGCCCCTAAACCAGCCCAAAACCACCCCAAAACTGCCCCAAAACCACCCAAACTGCCCCTAAACCAGCCCAAAACCACCCCAAAACTGCCCCAAAACCACTCAAACCGCCCCTAAACCAACCCAAAACCGCCCCAAAACCACTCAAACCGCCCCTAAACCTGCCCAAAACCGCCCCAAAACCACCCAAACTGCCGCTAAACCTGCCCAAAACCACCCCAAAACTGCCCCAAAACACCCCAAAAGCAGCCAGAGAACCTCAAAATCACCCTAAAACCTCCCCAAAACTGCCCCAAAACCACTCAAACCGCCCCTAAACCAACCCAAAACCACCCCAAAACTGCCCCAAAACCACCCAAACTGCCCCTAAACCTGCCCAAAACCACCCCAAAACTGCCCCAAAACACCCCAAAAGCAGCCAGAGAACCTCAAAATCACCCTAAAACTGCCCCAAAACCACTCAAACTGCCCCTAAACCAACCCAAAACCACCCCAAAACTGCCCCAAAACACCCCAAAAGCAGCCAGAGAACCTCAAAATCACCCCAAAACCTCCCCAAAACTGCCCCAAAACCGCTGAAACTGCCCCCAAACCAGTCCAAACCTGCCCCAAAACTGCCCTAAAACAGTGCTGACCACCCCAAAACCACCCAAACTGCTCCAAACCCGCCCTAAACCAGCCATTATCACCCCAAAACCACTCCAAATCACCCCAAAACCAGCCCAGAGCAAGCTGGGAACCCCCAAAATCACCCTGGAAACCTCAAACTTGACCCATGAACCCCAAATCCACCCTAAATTCACCCTGGGGCACTCCAAATTCACCAAAAAATCACCCCTAGGAACCCCAAATTCACTCCAGACCACCCTAAAATCCCCCAAATTCACCCCAGGCCACTCCAAAAATCCCCCAAATTTCCCCTAAATCCCCCAAATTCACCCCAGGCTGCCCCAAATTCCACCCAAAATGCCCCAATCCCCACGTTCCTGTGGGATTTGGGGTGACCCCAGCCCATTCCTGTGGGTTTTAGGGTGACCCCAGCCCATTCCTATGGGATTTGGGGTGACCCCACCCCATTCCTGTGGGTTTTGGGGTGACCCCACCCCATTCTCAGGGATTTGGGGTGCCCTCACCCCGTTCCTGTGGGTTTTGGGGTGATCCCAGCCCTGTTCCTGTGGATTTTGGGGTTACCCCACCCCATTCCTGTGGGTTTTGGGGTGACCCCAGCCCGTTCCTATGGGATTTGGGGTGACCCCAGCCCCATTCCCAGGGATTTGGGGTGCCCCCACCCCATTCCTGTGGGATTTGGGGTGCCCCCACCCCGTTCCTGTGGGATTTGGGGTGACCCCACCCCATTCCTGTGGGATTTGGGGTGCCCCCAGCCCGTTCCTGTGGGATTTGGGGTGCCCCCAGCCCGTTCCTGTGGGATTTGGGGTGACCCCAGCCCCGTTCCTATGGGATTTGGGGTGACCCCCACCCCATTCCCAGGGATTTGGGGTGACCCCACCCCATTCCTGTGGGATTTGGGGTGACCCCAGCCCCGTTCCTGTGGGATTTGGGGTGACCCCACCCCATTCCCAGAGTTTTGGGGTGCCCCCCAGCCCCATTCCTGTGGGATTTGGGGTGACCCCACCCCATTCCTGTGGGTTTTGGGGTGACCCCAGCCCCGTTCCTGTGGGTTTTGGGGTGACCCCAGCCCCATTCCCAGGGTTTTGGGGTGACCCCACCCCATTCCTGTGGGTTTTGGGGTGACCCCACCCCATTCCTGTGGGTTTTGGGGTGACCCCAGCCCGTTCCTGTGGGATTTGGGGTGACCCCAGCCCATTTCTGTTGCAGGTGGTCGCTGCCCATGGCCATGTCCATCACCCACCGCGGCACCGGCGTCGCCCTCAGCCTCGGTGGGTGGCACTGGGGACACCTGGGGACACCTGGGGACACTGGGGACACTGGGGACCCTTTGCCAGGTGTATCCCTGTTGTCCCTGGTGGGCTCTGTCCCCATTCCAGGTGGATCCCTGCTGTCCCCAGCTGTGTCCCTGACATGTCCCTCCCCTGTCCCCAGTTGTGTCCCTGTCCCTGACAGGTGTGTCCCTGTTGTCCCCAGCTGTGTCCCTGTCCCTGACAGGTGTGTCCCCGTTGTCCCCAGGTGTGTCCCCGCTGTCCCCAGGTGTGTCCCTGTCCCCTCCAGCTGTGTCCCCGTTGTCCCCAGCTGTGTCCCTGTCCCTGACAGGTGTGTCCCCGTTGTCCCCAGGTGTGTCCCCGCTGTCCCCAGGTGTGTCCCTGTCCCCTCCAGCTGTGTCCCTGTCCCCCCCAGGTGTGTCCCTGTCCCTGACAGGTGTGTCCCCGTTGTCCCCAGCTGTGTCCCTGTCCCTGACAGCTGTGTCCCTGTTGTCCCCAGCTGTGTCCCTGTCCCTGACAGGTGTGTCCCTGTCCCTGACAGGTGTGTCCCCGCTGTCCCCAGCTGTGTCCCTGTCCCTGACAGGTGTGTCCCCGTTGTCCCCAGGTGTGTCCCTGTTCTCGGTGGCCGCGCTGCTGCTCCCTGAGCAGTTCCCCCAATTACCTGGCCCAGGTGTGTCCCTGTCCCCAGGTGTGTCCCTGTCCCTGACAGGTGTATCTGTCCCCTCCAGGTGTGTCCTTGTCCCCTCCAGCTGTGTCCCTGTCCCTGACAGGTGTGTCCCCATTGTCCCCAGCTGTGTCCCTGTTGTCCCCAGGTGTGTCCCTGTCCCTGACAGGTGTGTCCCCGTTGTCCCCAGGTGTGTCCCCGCTGTCCCCAGCTGTGTCCCTGTCCCTGACAGCTGTGTCCCCGCTGTCCCCAGGTGTGTCCCCGCTGTCCCCAGGTGTGTCCCTGTCCCTGACAGGTGTGTCCCTGTCCCTGACAGCTGTGTCCCCGTTGTCCCCAGGTGTGTCCCTGTCCCTGACAGGTGTGTCCCCGTTGTCCCCAGGTGTGTCCCCGTTGTCCCCAGGTGTGTCCCTGTCCCTGACAGCTGTGTCCCCGCTGTCCCCAGGTGTGTCCCTGTTCTCGGTGGCCGCGCTGCTGCTCCCTGAGCAGTTCCCCCATTACCTGGCCCAGGTGCGGGCGCTCAGCCTGGGCCCCACCCTCGTGTGCTCGGCCAAGTTCCTGCTGGCCCTGCCCCTGTGCTACCACACCTGGAACGGCGTCCGCCACCTGGTGAGGGCCTGGGCCACCTGCACGGTCCCTTTGGGGACAGCGGGTGACACTGGGGTGGCGCCGGGGTGTCCCACCTGCCTGGGTTTTGAGATCGGGGAGGAATTTTGGGAATGGCACAAAAACGTTGGGAGGGGTTTTATGGGAGCTCATCCCAGTGTGGAACTGGGAATTGTCCACCTGGAATGTCCCCAGGAGCCCTTTTGGGGACAGCAGGTGACAATGGGGGTGGCACCAAGGTGTCCCCCCCAACCTGGCTCCTTGGGATCGGGGAGGAATTTTGGGAATGGCTCAAAAATTTTGGGAGGGGTTTTATGGGAGCCCATCCCAGTGTGGAATTGGGAATTGTGCACCTGGAATGTCCCTTTGGGGACAGCAGGTGACAATGGGGGTGGCACCCGGGTGTCCCACCTGCCCGGGTCCATGGGATCGGGGAGGAATTTTGGGAATGGCTCAAAAGTTTCATGGGAGCCCATGCCAGTGCTCCCAGTTTGGAACTGGGACTGTTGGGGAGAGCTGGGGGTGCTCCCGGGCTGGATTTTCTGGGATTTTTGGGAATTCTGGGATTTTTGGGAATTCTGGGATTTTGGGAGTTGTGGATTTGTGGAATTCCCAGGGAGGGATCGACCCCGGAGGGGCCCCTGGGGTTTGGGGGGGGGGGTTCAGGGTTTTCCACATTATGGGAATGATGGGAATAATGGGAATAATGGGAATGGGAATGATGGGAATAATGGGAATAATGGGAATGGGAATAATGGGAATAATGGGAATAATGGGAATAATGGGAATGGGAACTGGGGAGAGGGGAGAATGGGAATAATGGGAATAGTGGGAATGGGGAGAGTGGCATTAATGGGAATAATGGGAATGAGGAAAGTGGGAATAATGGGAATGATGGGAATGGGAATAATGGGAATAATGGGAATAATGGGAATGATGGGAATGATGGGAATAATGGGAATGATGGGAATGGGAATAATGGGAATGATGGGAATAATGGGAATAATGGGAATGATGGGAATGGGAATAATGGGAATGGAAATAATGGTAATAATGGGAATGGGAATGATGGGAATGGGAATAATGGGAATGATGGGAATGATGGGAATGATGGGAATGGGAATAATAGGAATGGGAATAATGGGAATGGGAATAATGGGAATAATGGGAATGGGAATAATGGGAATAATGGGAATGGAAATAATGGGAAAAATGGGAATAGGAATGATGGGAATGGAAATAATGGTAATAATGGGAATGGGAATGATGGGAATGATGGGAATGGGAATAATGGGAATAATGGGAATGGGGAGAGTGGGAATGGGAACTGGGGAGAGTGGGATTAATGGGAATAATGGGAATGGGGAAAGTGGGAATAATGGGAATGATGGGAATGGGAATAATGGGAATAATGGGAATGGGAATAATGGAAATAATGGGAATGATGGGAATAATGGGAATGGGAATAATGGAAATAATGGGAATGATGGGAATAATGGGAATGGGAACGGGAGAGAGGAGAGTGGGAACAATGGGAATAGGAATGATGGGAATGCGAATAATGGGAATAATGGGAAGAGGGGATGGGAATGGGAGAATGGGGAGGGGATGGGATGGGAAGGCAGCAGGGACTGGGATGAGAGAGGGTGGGAGAACTGGGATAAAAGGGAGTGGGAACTGGGATAAAAGTGGGAAAGGGGAGAGGGGATGGGAAAAAGGGGATGGAAAGGGGAATTGAGAAAAGGGGATGGGAATGGGGACAGGGGATGGGGAAGGGGATGGGAAAAACAGGAACAGAAAATGGGAAAAAGGAGCTGGGGAGCAGGGAAGGGAGTGGGACACTGGGGGAAGCTGTGTCCCCACTCTGGGGACAGTGTGACACCGCTGTCCCCGCTCTCTCCGCAGGCCTGGGACCTGGGCAAGGGGCTGAAGCTGCCGCAGGTGACGCAGTCGGGGCTGCTGGTGCTGGCCCTGACCCTGCTGTCCTCGGCCGCGCTGGCGGCGCTGTGACAGCCCCGGGGCCTTCCCGCATCCCAGAATCCCAAAATCCCAGGAATCCCGGAATCCTGAAATTCCAAATTCCGGGAATCCCAAAATCCCGGAATCCCGAAATCCCTGGAATCCCAAAATCCCAAAGTCCTGGGAATCCCAAAATCCTGGAATCCCGGGAATCCCAAAATCCTGAAATTCCAAATTCCGGGAATCCCAAAATCCCAGAATCCCAAAGGCCTGGGAATCCCAAAATCCCGGAATCCCGGGAATCCCAAAATCCTGAAATTCCAAATTCCAGGAATCTCAAAATCCTGGAATCCCAAAATCCTGGAATCCTGGCATTCCCGGGAATCCCTAAATCCCAGAATCTCGGGAATCCCGGCAATCCCAAAATCCCGGAATCCCGGGAATCCCCAAATCCCGGAATCCCGAAATCCTGGAATCCCGCCCCTCCCTCCCCCTCCCCAAAATCCCGGGATGAGCAGAGCTGCCCCCCCCCCGCCAGCAGCGAGCCCCTCGGTGTCCCCATTGTCCCCGCGGTGTCCCCATTGTCCCCGCGGTGTCCCCACGTGTCCCCGAGGCCGGGACAATGCGGGATCTGTGTCCCCACGAGTGGGATTGGCACCGGGGCGGCACCACAGCAGCACAAGGAGCTCCATTGAGGCAGCGCCCCACGGGGGTGGGTGACAGGGGACATCTCGGTGCCACCCCCCTGCCACCGCTCAGAGTCCTGGGTCCTGTGGGAATTCCATGACTCAGCCCCATTTTTGGGGGGGAAAACCCCAATTTTGGAGGCTCCTGCTGATGGGGAGGCGGTGGTGACAAGTGACATCTCAGTGCCACCCCCTGCCATCCCTGGGGTCAATCAATCCTGTGGGAATTCCATGACTCAGCCCCATTTTGGGGAGAAAAATCCCAATTTTGGAGCCTCCTGCTAATGGGGAGGCGGTGGTGACAAGTGACATCTCAGTGCCACCCCCTGCCACACCTGGGGTCATCATCCCCATGGAAATTCCATTACTCAGCCCCATTTTTGGGGTAAAAAATCCCAATTTTGGAGCCTCCTGCTGATGGGAACGTCCTGGTTTCGTGGTGGGGAGGGCTTTGTCACGCCAGTTTTGTCACCCCAGTTTTGTCACCCCAGTTTTGTCACCCAGCTGTTGTCACCTGTCCCCTGGGGAACACAATAAAGCAGCTCTGTCCCTCAGCCAGGAATGGGATTTTCCTTTCTCCTCCTGCCCAGCGTGGAAAAATGGGGGAAAAACCCCAAAATTTGCAGTTCCTGGAGGAGTTTTGGGGTCGGGTTTGGGGGATTTTTAACCTTTGGAAAATGACTCTCCCCACCCCATCTCAAGATTTTCCTGCTGGGAAAATCCAGGATTTTTTGGGAGAACACCCAGGATTTTATGGGGAAAATCCAGGATATTTTGGGGAAAAATCCAGGAGTTTTGGGGGTGAAAATCCAGGATTTTTTGGGGAGAAAATCCAGAATTTTTTGGGGAGAAATCCAGGATTTTTTTTTAGGGAAAATCCAGGATATTTTGGGGGGGAAAATCCAGGATATTTTGGGGAGAAATCCAGGAATTTTTTTTGGAGAAAATCCAGGATTTTATGGGGAAAATCCAGGATATTTTGGGGGTGAAATCCAGGAATTTTGGGGGGAAATCCAGGATATTTTGGGGGGGAAAATCCAGGATATTTTGGGGAGAAATCCAGGAATTTTTTTTGGAGAAAATCCAGGATTTTATGGGGAAAATCCAGGATATTTTGGGGGTGAAATCCAGGAATTTTGGGGGGAAATCCAGGATATTTTGGGGAGAAAATCCAGGATATTTTGGGGGAAAATCCAGGATATTTTGGGGGAAAATCCAGGATTTTTTGGGGGAAAATCCAGGATTTTTTGGGGAGAAATCCAGGATATTTTTTTGGAGAAAATCCAGGATATTTTGGGGAGAAAATCCAAGATTTTATGGGGAAAATCCAGGATTTTATGGGGAAAATCCAGGATATTTTGGGGGGAAAAATCCAGGAGTTTTGGGGGTGAAAATCCAGGATTTTTTGGGGGGAACACCCAGGATTTTTGGGGGGAAAATCCAGGATTTTTTTGGGAGAAATAAAGGATATTTTGGGGAAATCCAGGATTTTTGGGGGGAAAAGCTAGGATTTTTTTGGGGGAACACCCACGATTTTATGGGGGAAACTCCAGGATATTTTGAGGGAAAATCCAGGAATTTTGGGGGTGAAAATCCAGGATTTTTTTGGGGGAACACCCAGGATTTTATGGGGAAAACTCCAGGATATTTTGAGGGAAAATCCAGGAATTTTGGGGGGCAAAATCCAGGAGTTTTGGGGGAAAAATCCAGGATATTTTGGGGTGAAAATCCAGGATTTTTCGGGGTGAAAATCCACGATTTTTTGGGGGGAACACCCAGGATTTTATGGGGAAACTCCAGGATATTTTAAGGGAAAATCCATGAATTCTGGGGGGGAAAATCCAGGAGTTTTGGGGTGAAAATCCAGGAATTTTTGGGGAGAAAATCCAGGATTTTGGGGTTGGCGGGAGGGCTGTGGATGATTTGACCCCATCCCAATCCCATCCCCAATTAATTTCCTAATTAAGAATCCTCCCCTGGGACCAGAGAGGAGGAGGAGGAGGAAGGATCAGAGGCAAAAACCCCAAACGGATTTGGGCCAAACCCTAAAAAACCCCAAAAGGATTTGGGCCAAACCCTAAAAACCCCAAAAGGATTTAGGCCAAACTCTAAAAACCCCAAAAGGATTTGGGCCAAACTCTAAAAACCCCAAAAGGATTTGGGCCAAACCCTAAAAACCCCAAAAAGATTTGGGCCAAACCCTAAAAAACCCCAAAAGGATTTGGGCCAAACCCTAAAAAACCCCAAAAGGATTTGGGCCAAACCCTAAAAACCCCAAAAAGATTTGGGCCAAACCCTAAAAAACCCCAAAAGAATTTGGGCCAAACCCGAAAAACCCCAAACGGATTTGGGCCAAACCCAAAAAACCCCAAAAGGATTTGGGCCAAACCCTAAAAACCCCAAAAGGATTTGGGCTCATTCCAAGCATTTCCTGCATTTCCCAGCCTTTATTTCCCATTTTTGGGGGGCCCAGACCCCCCTGAGGTGGGATTGGGGTGGGGGGGTTGTCCCCAGGGCAGGGAGGGGACAGTGACAGCAGAGCCACCTCGGGGGGCTCAGGAGCCGGGGGGGTTTTGGGGTGAGGGTCCCCAACCGTAGGGATTTAGGGGACAGGGTCCCTCCCCAGGGGGATTTTGGGGACCCCCCAAATAGGGGCTGAGGGGACAGGGGGGTCCCTGCTCAGGGGGGTTCAGGGGACAGGGCTGGTTTAGGGGACAGGGTCCCCCCTCAGCGCTGTCCCCAGGTTTGGGGGGCTCAGCGTGGGGGGAGCCCCCGTTGGGACCCCCCTGCTCCTTTCCAGAAGGTTCCGTGGGCCAGGGCGGCTGCAGCTGGGGAGAGAGGGAGGGGGTCAGGGACCCCTCAAAATGGGGGAGCACTGGGGACATTGGGGACACTGGGGACAATGGGAGCTCCTTGTGGCAACAGCCCCAAAATGGCGTCCCCCACTCCTGTGGGCTCCCCGTGTCCCCCTGTCCCCATCCCCGTGTCCCCCCTTTGTCCCCACATCCCTCAGATCTGTGTCCCCCCTTTGTCCCCACACCCCCGTGTCCCTCTGTCCCCCATTTCCGTGTCCTTGTGTCCCTCCTTTGTCCCCACACCCCCGTGTCCCTCTGTCCCCCATTTCCGTGTCCCCCCATATCCCCCTGTCCCCCCCTTATCTGCCATGTCCCTTTGTCCCCTCATCCCCATCCCTGTCCCCAGTCCCCCTGTGTCCCCTGTCCCCATCGCCATTTCTGTGTCCCCCCCATGTCCCCATGTCCCCCATCCCGCTGTCCCCTCTCCTGTCCCTTCTGTGCCACCCCTGCCCTGCCCCTCCTTGAGCGCCGGCGGTGTCCCTGGTGTCCCCAGCTGTGTCCCCATGTCCCCAGGTGTACCCCAGATGTGTAGATGTGTCCCCAGATGTGTCCCAGGTGTCCCTGGATGTGTCCCAGGTGTCCCCAGGTTCGTCCCCACGTCCCAGGTGTCCCTAGGTGTATTCCTGTGTGTCCCAGGTGTCCCCAGCTGTCCTCAGCTGTGTCCCCAGCTGTGTGCTCGTGTCCCAGCTGTCCCCAGCTGTGTCCCCATGTCCCCATGAGTGTCACCTTCCCGGTGACCCGTGTCCTGATGCCATTACAGGCCCTCCGCAGCTCCCGGGGCTGTTCCCGTGTGTGTCCCCATGTGTTCCCAGATGTGTCCCCATGTGTCCCCATGTGTGTCACCTTGCCGGTGACCCGTGTCCTGATGCCATTACAAGCCCTCCGCAGCTCCCGGGGCTGTCCCTGTTTGTGTCCCCACGTCCCAGGTGTGTCCCCAAGTGTGTCCCCAGCTGTGTCCCCAGCTGTCCCCATGAGTGTCACCTTGCCCGTGACCCGTGTCCTGATGCCGTTGCACGCCCTCCGCAGCTCCCGCGGCTGTTCCCTGTGTCTATCCCCATGTCCCAGCTGTGTCCCCATGTGTCCCCATGTGTCCCCATGTCCCCACCTTGCCCGTGACCCGTGTCCGGATCCCGTTGCACGCCCTCCGCAGCTCCCGGGGCTGTTCCCGTTGCAGCCGCTCGGCCGCCCCGGGCTCGCGGGCGCTGCGGTCCAGCCGGGCCGGGGGGATCCGCGCTGGCATCGCCCACGTGCCCAGGAAGGTGCCCCAGGGCGACACCTGCGGGGGGCACGGCCGGGGAGTGACCCCGGAACTGCCCCGGCACCGGGAGGGGACCCCAAAACTGCCCCGGTGTCCCCCTGGGGACCCCAAAACTGAGCAGGGGGGGAGGAGCCCAAAACTGCCCCAAGTGCAGGGAGAGACCCCAAAACTGCTCCGGGTACGGAGGAGGGACCCCAAAGCTACCCCGGGACGGGGGGGACCCCAAAACTGCTCCGGTGTCCCCACGGGGACCCCAACACTGCTCAGGTGTCCCCATGGGGACCCCAAAACTGCTCCGGTGTCCCCATGGGGACCCCAAAACTGCTCCGGTGTCCCCACGGGGACCCCAACACTGCTCAGGTGTCCCCATGGGGACCCCAAAACTGCTCCGGTGTCCCCACGGGGACCCCAAACCTGCCCCGGGGCTCCGGGAGCAGGGGGGGGGGTGACCCCAAAACGGTCCCGGCACCGAGGGGAGACCCCAAAACTGTCTTGGAAGTGGGGGTGACCCCAAAACTGCCCCAGGATGGGGGTAGGGACCCCAAAACTGTCTCGGGAGTGAAGGGAGGGACCCCAAAACTGCCCCGGGTGCGGGGGGCGGGACCCCAAACCTGCCCCGGTATCGGCCCGGGAGCGGGGGAGGACCCCAAAATTGCCCCCGTGTCCCCCCGGGGACCCCAAAACCGCCCCGGGGCTCACCTTGGATCGCGGCACGTGCGGCAGGAGGTGCCCCCGGTCGTCGGCGATGAACGGGGTGGGGGGGCGAGGGGTCGGCAGCTGAGGGGGGGGGTGGGGTGGGATTGGGGGGTCAGAACCGGCCTGGGAGGGGTTTGGGGGTGCTGGGGTGAAGTTTGAGGGTACTGGAGTGGGGTTTGGGGGGGCCAGAATTGGGCTGGGGGGCGTCCAGGGCGGGGTTTGAGGATCATGGGATGAGGTTTGGGGGTCTTGGGAAGGGGTTTGGGGGTCCTGGGGTGGCGTTTGGGGGTCCTGGGGTGGCGTTTGGGGGGTCCCGGGGGATGATGACCGGGTTGGGGGTGTCCTGGTGGGTCCTGGGAGGGGTTTGGGGGTGCTGGGGTGGGGTTGGGGGGTCCCGGGGGGATCAGGACTGGGCTCGGGGGGGTCCTCGCAGGGGGTTTGGGGGTCTCAGAGGGCTCTGTGGGGGCGGGGCTGGGGTTGAGGAGGGCTCCGGGGGGGGTCAGGGGGTCCCGATCAGGGTCTGGGGGTGTCGGTCAGTGCCCCCCCCCCATTCCGGGTCGGGATTTTGGGGGGGTACCTTCGGGGGGGGGGCGGGGCACGGTCCAGCACTGCAGCCGGGGGGGGCTGAAGGCGTCCTCGTACTGGGGAGGGGGAGGGGCCGCTCAGAGCCGGGACCCCCCCCGGGCCCCTCCCCCGAGACCCCCGAACCTCTTGTCCCCCCTTATCCCCCCGTTTTCCCCCTTTGCTCCCCTTTTCTCCCGCCCATTTCACCCCCTCTTCCCTCCCACCTTTGCCCCCCCTTCCTCTCCTTTTCCCTCCCCTTTTCTCTCCCCTTTTTTTTCCATTTCCCCCCCATTTTTTCCCCTTTTTTCCCCTTTTTCCCCCCATTTTTCCCCATTTTCCCCCGCCCCCCCCACCTGCCCCGCCATCTTGCGTTGCCCGGCAACCGCCGCGCGCGCCCCCTGGCGGCCGTTACGGGACCCACGGGGGCGTGGCCAAATACGTCATCAACCGAAACCACGCCCATTCTCTGGCCACGCCCCTCAGTAGCTCCGCCCCCCCTGCGGGCCGCAGGACGGGGATGGGGACAGGAGGGGACACGAAGGGACAGGAGGGGACACGAAGGGGCGGGAATGGGGACAGGGACAGGGAATAGGGAGAGGGATGGGGACGGGGACAGCGACAGGAGGGGACATGAGGGGACATGAAGGGGCAAGAGGGGAATAGGAACGGGAATGGGGGCGAGAACAGGGACAAGAGGGGACAGGAATGGGGACAGGGACGGGAGGGGACAGGAGAGAACAGGAACAGAAGGAGACACTCAGGGACAGGGAATAGGGACAGGAGGGGACAGGGATAGGAGGGGACAGGGACGGGGATGGGGACGAGGACAGGGATAGGAGGGGACACAAAGGGATGGGGACATGAAGGGACAGGAGGGGACAGGGACGGGGACACGAAGGGATAGGGACAGGAGGGGACATGAAGGGACAGAGAATAAGGAAAGGAGGGGACAGGGACAGGGATGGGGACAGGGACACGAAGGGGACAAGGACAGGGACAGGAGGGGACAGGGATGAGGACAGGGACAGGGATGGGGACAGGAGAGAGTAGGACAGGGATGGGGACGAGGACAGGGACAGGAGGGCACACAAAGGGATGGGGAGAGGGATGGGGACATGAAGGGATGGCAGGGGACAGGGACAGGGACACGAAGGGACAGGGATGGGGACAGGGACATGAAGGGACAGGAGGGGACACGAAAGGACACAGAATAAGGACAGGAGGAGAGACGAAGGGACAGGGAATAAAATAAGGACAGGAGGGGACAGGGACACAAAGGGACAGGGACATGAAGAGACAGGGAATAAGGACAGCA
Source organism: Artemisiospiza belli (assembly GCA_021963965.1). NCBI lineage: Eukaryota > Metazoa > Chordata > Aves > Passeriformes > Passerellidae > Artemisiospiza > Artemisiospiza belli. The sequence continues at coordinate 1,374,075 of JAKDEW010000085.1, forward strand.
GGGGACAGGGACAGGGACACGTCCCCTGTTCCCCTCCCCACCCCCGTGTCCCCTCAGCCCCGTGTCCCCCTGTGGAGGGGACAGAAGCCACCTCAGGCCACTGAGAGGGGCTTGGGGACACCAGTGTCACCTCTGGGCATCCTTGGCTTGGAATGTCCTGTCCCCTCTGTCCCTGTCCCCTCCCTGTCCCCTCTGTTGCCTCCCTGTCCCCTCCCTGTCCCCTCTGTCCCCTCCATGTCCCCATCCTTGTCCCCGTCCTTTTCGCCATTTTTGTCACCTTTGTCCCCATCCCTGTCTCCTCTGTCCCCTCCCTGTCCCCTCCCTGTCCCCTCTGTCCCCGTCACGCCACTCCCATCTCAATTCTCTCAATTTTATTCCATTTTTTCTTTTTTTTCTTTTTCCTTTTTCTCCATTTTTTTTTTCCTGGTTTTGGGGTTCGTTTTCCTTTCGCTCTGTTCCGAACCGGCCCCCCCCCCCAAAAAAAACCCCAAAAAATCCCAAATGTGGGGACGGGGGACAAGAGGGTGACAATGACACCGCGGGGGGACTGGGATGAGACTGGGCAAACTGGGAATGGGAACTGGGAATGGGGGGGGATCGTAAAAAAAGGGGCCAAACCCCAAAATGAAGCAACAAAACCAGGGCAGGGAGGGGATTTGGGGCATTTTGTAGGATTTTGAGGGTTTTTAGGGTTTTTTTGGGCTTCGGGAGCCGCTCCTGCCCTCACTTTGTTGGGCTGGCTCTTTGTGTCACTGTCCCTGTCCCTGTCACCATGGTGGCCCCGCGAGGGAGCTCCAGAAAAGGAATTTTGTGGGATTTTGAAGGATTTTATGGGATTTTGGGGGCGATTTTGTAGGATTTTCAGCGGCTTTAAGGTTTTTCGGGCTTCGGGAGCCGCTCCTGCCGTCACTTTTGTAGACCGGCTCTCGCTGTCGCTGTCACCGCGGTGGCTCCGCAAGGGAGCTCCAGGAAAGGAATTTTGGGGGATTTTAAAGAACTTTATGGGATTTTGATGGGATTTCTGTGGGATTTCGGCAGGAATTTTGTAGGATTCTGAAGTTTTTTAGGGTTTTTTTGGGCTTTGGGAGCCGCTCCTGCCGTCACTTTGTCGGGCCGGCTCATTCTGTCACTGTCGCTGTCCACGCGAGGGCGCTCCAGGACAGGATTTTTTTTTTGGGATTTTAAAGAATTTTATGGGATTTTGGTAGGAATTCTGTAGAATTTTGTAGGGTTTTGAGCGGTTTTAGGGTTTTTTGGGCTTCGGAAGCCGCTCCTGCCGTCACTTTGTCCGGCTGGCGCTTTCTGTCGCTGTCCCTGTGGTGGCCACACGAGGGCGCTCCAGAACAGGAATTTTTAGGGGATTTTGAAGGATTTTATGGAATTCTGTGGGAATTTTTTGGGGATTTTGAAGGATTTTACGGGATTTTGGTAGGAATTCTGTGGGATTTCTCTAAGATTTTATGGGTTTTGTAGGATTTGGTAGGATTTTGAGCGGTTTTAGGGTTTTTTGGGCTTCGGGAGCCGCTCCTGCCGTCACTTTGTCCGGCTGGCGCTTTCTGTCGCTGTCCCCGCGGTGGCCCCACGAGGGCGCTCCAGGACAGGAATTTTTGGGGGATTTTGAAGGCTTTTATGGAATTTTGGGAGGAATTCTGTGAGGTTTTGAGGGGTTTTGGGGGTTTTTTGGGCTTCGGGAGCCGCTCCTGCCGTCACTTTGTCAGGCGGGCTCTTTCTGTCGCTGTCACTGTCCCCATCCCCGTCCCCGTGGTGGCCACACGAGGGCGCCCCAGAAAGGAATTTTTGGGGATTTTAAAGAATTTTATGGCAATTTGGTAGGAATTCTGTGGAATTTAGTAGGATTTTGAATCTTTTTAAGGTTTTTTGGCTTCGGGAGCCGCTCCTGCCGTCACTTTTGCGGCCTCGCTGTCCCTGTCTCTGTCCCCGCAGTGGCCCCGCGAGGGAGCTCCAGGACAGAAATTGTTTTGGATTTTGAAGATTTTATGGAATTCTGTGGGAATTTTTGTGGGTTTTGAAATATTTTATGGGATTTTGGGGAGGAATTCTCTGGAATTGTGTACGATTCTGGTGGGATTTCGGGAAGAATTCTGTGGGAATTCGAAGCTTTTAAAGGGTTTTTTGCGGAGCCGCTGCTGCCGTCACTTTTGCGGGCGGGCTCTCCGTGTCGTTCTCTCTGTCGCTGTCGCTGTCACCGCTGGGTGGCCGCGGTGTCACAGCGCGGGACAGGTGACCTGGTGTCGCATGCCCTCGTTGCAGAGCAGCGCGGCCGCGCGCTCGTCGCTGTCGCCGTGCTGGCACTGCATGTAGCTGATGCCATGCGGGGAGTACGAGTGGTGGGCACAGGCGGCGCACGGCCGGGGCATGGTGCCACCCGTGCTGCTCCTGCGGGGACAGCGCGGTGACGTCGTCAGGTGGCACCGCCAGGGGGATGGGTGGCACTTGGGGAAGGGGGTTTGGCACCGCCCGTGGTGTCACGAGGGGTTTGGTGGCACCTATTGGCACCACTTGGTGACCATCAGTGCTCTGTGCCACCCACCCCTGCTTGGTGACACTTCTAGGTCACCCTCAGTGCCCTGTGCCACCCATCCGAGCTTGGTGGCACCCATTGGCACCCCTTGGTGACTCTCAGTGCCCTGTGCCACCCTCCTGTGCTTGGTGACACCCATTGGCACCCCTTGGTGTCCCTTGGTGCCCCTCAGTGCCCTGTGCCACCCACACGAGCTTGGTGACACTCATTGGCACCCCTTGGTGTCCCCCTGGCACCCACCCCTGCTTGGTGACACCCTTGGTGTCCCTCAGTGCCCTGTGCCACCCTCTGCACCTGGTGGCACCCATCAGAACGCTCGGTGTCCCCCTGGCACCCACCGGTAGTTGGTGCCACCCACCCAGTGTCACCCATTGGTGCCCGTTTGTCCCCGGTTGTGCCCAGCAGCAGCCAGTGGTGACCAGTGGACCCCAGTGGTGCCCATCAGTGCCCAGTGCCAGTCACTGGTACCCAGTACAGCCCAGTAGAGCCCAGTGCCAGTCGCTGGTGCCCAGTAGAGACCAACACAGCCCATCAGAGCCCAGTACAGCCCAGTGCCACCCAGTGCCACCCCGCGCCACCCCGTGGCACCCCCTGGCACCCACCGGCAGTCGCTGCAGGCGCGCTGGCACTCCTTGCGCTGGTAGCGGGCGATCAGTGCCCAGATGAGCAGCCCCAGGAGGCTGAGCAGGAGCAGCGAGCCCAGGATGGAGCCCACGATGATGCCAGCCTGGCGCCCGCCTGGCACGGGGACACGGCTGTCACTGCCAGCCCCTGCTGCCACCGCGGGGCCACCATGGTGCCACCCAGGGACACCGCAGTGCCAGCCTGGAGCCCAGGGACACCCTGGTGCCAACGCAGAGGCACCCCTGGTGCCACACGGGGTCACCCTTGGGAGCTGAGACATCCTGGTGCCACCCTGTGTCCCCCCCAATGTCCCCATTGCCCCCAATGATGTCCCCAATGTCACTCATGTGGCCCTGGGGTCAGGTTTAGCCCTGTGTCCCCAGTGTCCCCAATGTCCCCAGTGTCCCCAATGTCCCCATTGCCCCCAGTGATGTCCCCAATGTCACTCATGGGGCCCCGGAGTCAGGTTTAGCCCTGTGTCCCCAGTGTCCCCAAGGTCCCCAATGTCCCCAATGTCACTCACGTGGCCCAGGGCTCAGGTTGAGCTGGCACACCCAAATGTCCCCATTGCCCCCAATGATGTCCCCAATGTCCCCAATGATGTCTCCAGTGTCCCCAGTGTCACTCACGTGGCCCCAGGCTCAAGTTGAGCTGGCACGCCCCATGTCCCCATTGCCCCCAATGTCCCCAGTGTCCCCAGTGTCCCCAATGTCCCCAGTGTCCCCAGTGTCCCCAATGTCCCCAATGTCCCCATTGCCCCCAATGTCACTCACGTGGCCCAGGGCTCAGGTTCAGCTGGCACACCCCAATGTCCCCAGTGATGCCCCCAATGTCCCCAATGTCCCCAGTGTCCCCATTGCCCCCAATGTCCCCAATGCCCCCAATGTCCCCATTGTCCCCAATGTCCCCATTGCCCCCAATGTCCCCAGTGTCCCCAGTGTCCCCAATGTCCCCAATGTCCCCATTGCCCCCAGTGTCCCCAGTGTCACTCACGTGGCCCAGGGCTCAGGTTCAGCTGGCACACCCCAATGTCCGCAATGTCCCCAATGATGTCTCCAATGTCCCCAATGTTCCCAATGTCCCCAGTGTCCCCAGTGCCCCCAATGTCCCCAATGTCCCCAGTGTCCCCCCTGTCCCCGATGTCCCCAGTGTCACTCACGTGGCCCGGGGCTCAGGTTCAGCTGGCACACCGAGTAGCCCACGCGGTTGGTGACACGGCACTGGTAGGTGCCAGCGTGGCCAACGGTCAGGCTGCGGATCAGGAGGTCACCGGGGGCACGGCCTGGGATGGCACGGGTGGCACTGTCACCTTGGTGTCACCCACACGTCCCAGAGAGGGAGAGAGGGGACACGGGGACACGCACAGACATAGAGACATGGACAGACACAGGGACACACAGGGACATGGATGGACATGGGGACATGAGGACACACAGGGACACAGGGACATGGACGGACATGGGGACACACAGGGACACAGGGACATGGACGGACTCAGGGACACACAGCCAAGGACACACAGCCATGGACACGGGGACGCACAGACATGGACACACAGACACATGGACACAAGGACATGGACACTTGGACAGGGACACAAGGACATGGGGACACACGGGGCCACCAGCCATGGACATGGGGACACACAGACATGGACACACACAGGGACACGCAGACATGGATGGACACACAGACATGGGGACACACAGGGACACAGGGATACCAGGACGTGGGGACACATGGACACACGGACATGAACCCACAGACGCACGGACACACAGACATGGGACCCTGCCAAATCCCCCCTGAACCCGCCAGAGCCCCCCGGTGCCCCCAGACCCCCCCGGTGCCCCCAGACCCACCCGGTGCCCCCAGACCCACCTTGCAGGGTGCCCGAGCACAGGGACACCCCTAAATCCCCCCAGAACCCCCAATTCCCCCCCCGTGTCCCCAAACCCACCTTGGTGCCCCCAGACCCACCTTGCAGGGTGCCCGAGCACAGGGACACCCCCAAATCCCCCCCAAATGCCCTCTGTGCCCCCCGGTGCCCCCCGGTGCCCCCAGACCCACCTTGCAGGGTGCCCACGGGCAAAGACACCCCCAAACCCCCCCAATCCCCCCCAAATGCCCTGGGTGCCCCCGGTGCCCCCAGACCCACCTTGCAGGGTGCCCGAGCACAGGGACACCCCCAATCCCCCCAAATGCCCTCGGTGCCCCCGGTGCCCCCAGACCCACCTTGCAGGGTGCCCGTGGGCAAAGACACCCCCAAATCCCCCCAAATGCCCTGGGTGCCCCCCGTGCCCCCAGACCCACCTTGCAGGGTGCCCGCGGGCAGAGACACCCCCAAATCCCCCCCAAATCCCCCCGAAATGCCCTGGGTGCCCCCGGTGCCCCCAGGCCCACCTTGGTGCCCCCAGACCCACCTTGCAGGGTGCCCGCGGGCAGGCGCCCCCCGCCGTAGCCCTCGGCCAGCTTTGCCCACTGGTACGAGAGGGGCGCGGTGCCCCCCCGGCTGAAGCAGCGCAGCAGCACCGACCCCCCCTCGATCAGCTCCCCCTCGCTCCAGCACTGCGGGGCCGCCGGCTTCTCTGCTGGGACACGGCCACGGTCAGGGGACACCGCGGGGGACACACGGACAGGGGACACGGCAGGGGACACCGGGACACGGCAGGGGACACGGCAGGGGACACCGGGACACAGGCAGGGGACACCGCGGGGGACACCGGGACATGGGGACACCGGGACAGCTCAGGGGACACGGCCCGGGACACCGGCACACGGGGACACCGGGACAGCTCAGGGGACACGGCAGGGGACACTGGGACACGGGAGGGACACGGCCCGGGACACCGGGACACAGGCAGGGGACACCGGCACACGGGAGGGACACGGGGACAGCTCAGGGGACAGCCCAGGGGACACACAGACAGGGGCAGGGGACATGGCAGGGGACACCGGGACACGGGAGGGACACGGGGACAGGGGCAGGGACAGCCCAAGGGACAGCGGCAGGGGACACCGGGACACGTCAGGGGACACGGGGACAGCCCAGGTGACACACGGACAGGGGCAGGGGACACCGGAGGGGACAGCCCAGGGGGCACACAGACACCATCAGGGGACACCGGGACACGGGGACACGGCAGGGGACAGTGCGACAGGGGCAGGGACAGCCCAAGGGACAGCAACAGGGGACACCGGGACACCCGAGGGGACACACGGACACGGCAGGGGACACCGGGGCAGGGGACACAGGAGAGGACACTGGGACACGGCAGGGGACACCGGGACAGCTCAGGGGACAGCCCAGGGGACGCACGGACAGGGACAGGGGACACCGGGACGCAGGAGGGGACACATGGACAGGGGCAGGGGACAGCCCAGGGGACACGGGGACAACAACAGGGGACACGGCAGGGGACACGCGACACTTCGGGGGACACCGGGAAGCCAGCAGGGGACATGGGGACAGGGGCAGGGACAGCCCAGGGGACGCGTGACACATCAGGGGACACCACCACACCAGAGGGGACACCAGCAGGGACAGCCAGGGAGGGACAGGGGACACTGTTGGGGACACTCAGGGGACACCATCAGAGTCACCAGGGGCCACCCAGGAGAGGGGACACCTGGAAGTGTGGGGGGACAGGAGTCACCTGGGGCGGGGGGACACGGGACACTGTCAGGGCCACCTGCATGGGGGACAGGGGACATTGTCAGGGCCACCAAGGGCCACAGGAGAGGGGCACAGGGGACACATGGGAGGACACAGGTGGCACCACCACAGGCGCCACCAGGGGCCACCCAGGAAGGGAACTTGGGAGAGGGACACAGGGGACACTGCCAGTGCCACCGGCGGCCACATGAAAGGGACACAGGTGACACTGCCAGTGCCACCAGGGGCCAGCCAGGAAGGGGACAGGACAGGGGACATTGTCAGGGCCACCAAGGGCCACACAAGAGGGGCCACCAGTGCCACCAGGGGCCAGCCAGGAAGGAGACTTGGGAGTGGCACAGGGGACACTGCCAGTGCCACCGGCGGCCACATGAGAGGGGCTCAGGTGACACCACCAATGCCACATGAAAGGGCCACAAGTGACCCTGCCAGTGCCACCAGGAGCCAGCCAGGAACGGGACTTGGGAGTGGCACAGGTGACAATGGAGGCCACATGAGAGGGGCACAGGTGACACTGTCAGTGCCACCAGGGGCCAGCCAGGAAGGGGACAGGGGACATCGGGGGCCACATTAGAGGGGCACTGATGACACGGCCAGTGCCACCAACAGAGCAGCGTGACCACAACAAACCAACGCCACCTCGGCGCGGGGCGGGGAGGTGCCACGTTGGTGCCACACCGGTGCCACCGCGGTGCCACGTCGGGCGCGCGCTCACCTTGCACGGTGACGATGACCTCGTGCACGGCCACCGTGTTCTTCTTGACGCGGCACTGGTAGGTGCCGGTGTCGCTCTCCTGCAGGTCGGCCACGCGGATGGAGGCGTCGCGCTGGCCCGGGTCCGTCTGCACGAAGGCCACGCGGTCCTGCAGCCCCGAGCTGCCGTAGTTCACGTGGTGGTCCTGGTAGGACAGGAACTGGGGACACGGGGACACGGGGACGGCGTCAGTGCGGCCTTGGGGACACTGCGGATGGGGCTTGGGGGTGGGTTTGGGTTGGGTTTGGGTTTGGGTTTGGTTTAAGTTGGGTTTGGGTTTGGGTTTGGGTTGGGTTGAGTTTGGTTTGGGTTTGGGTTGGGTTTGGTTTTGGGTTGGGTTGAGTTTAGGTTAGGGTTAAGGTTGGGTTTGGGTTTGGGTTGAGTTTGGGTTTGGGTTAGGGTTGGGTTTGGGTTGGGTTTGGTTAGGTTGGGTTGGGTTGGGTTTGGGGATGGATTTGGGGTTGGAATGGATCTGGGGTTTGGGTTGGGTTTGGTTTTAGTTGGGTTTGGGGTTGGGTTGGGGTTTGGGTTTGGTTTTGGGTTGGGTTGAGTTTAGGTTAGGGTTAAGGTTGGGTTAGGGTTTGGGTTGGATTGGGTTGGTTAGGGTTGGGTTTGGGTTGAGTTTGGTTTGGGTTTGGGTTAGGTTGTGTTTGGGTTGGGTTGGGTTTGGGTTGGGTTGGGTTTGGGGCTGGATTTGGGGTTGTAATGGATCTGGGGTTTGGGTTGGGTTCGGTTTAAGTTGGGTTTGGGGTTGGGTTGGGTTTGGTTGGTTAGGATTAGGGTTGGGTTTGAGGTTGGGTTTGGGTTGAGTTGGGTTTGTGTTTGGGTTTGGGTTTGGGTTTGGGTTTGGGTTTGGTTTTGGGTTGGGTTGAGTTTAGGTTAGGTTAGGGTTAAGGTTGGGTTAGGGATGTGGCTAGGGTGAGGGTTAGGGTTAGGCTCAGCTCAGGGCCTGCCTGTTCCTACCTGGCCCTGCTCCTTTCCTGCCTCTCACTTCTCATCCTTCCCTGTGCTGCCTGTCCTGGCAGTTCTCTGCCTTTCTCGGACTCTGTGTCCCCTCCTGTCCCTGCCTGGTCCTTTTCTGTCCCCTCTGTCCCTGTCTGTCCCTGCCTACAGCTGCCCATCCCTGCCGCCTCCTCCCTTCCCTGCCTGTCCCTGTTTTTCCCTGCCTGTCCCTGCCTGTCCCTGCCTGTCCCTGCGTCTCTGGCTGGGCTCCACCCCAGCCCAGCCCTGTCTGGTCCTTCCCAGACGCTGCCCGACCTTCCCTGTCCTGTCCTGTCCTGTCCTGTCCTGTCTGTCCTGCCTGTCCCTCTGGCCTGTCCCTGCCTGTCCCTGCCTGTTCCTTCCCTGCCCTGCTGGTCCAGCCTGTCCTGCCTGTCCCTGCCTGCTCAGCTGGGCTCCATCCCATGGATCCCATCCCCTCCCAGCCTGTCCTGCTTCATCCTTCCAGACTCTGCCTGGTCCTTCCCTGTCCTGCCAAATCCTGCCTGTCCTGCCTGTCCTGCCTGTCCCTGCCTGTCCCTGCCTGTCCCTGCCTGTCCCCATTCATCCTTCCCATCCCAGCATTTCCAGACCCAGCCTGGTCCTTCTGTGCCCTTCCCAACCCTCTTTGTCCCTGCCTGTCCCTGCCTGCTCAGCTGGGCTCCGTCTGATCCCATCCCAGCTTGTCCTGCCTGTCCCTCCTTGTCCCTTCCCTGCCCTGCCAAATCCCGTCTGTCCCACTTCATCCTTCCCATCCCAGCACTTCCAGACTCTGCCTGGTCCTTCCCTGCCCTTCCCAACCTTCCTTGTCCTGTCTGTCTGTCCCTCTGTGTCCCTGCCTGTCCCTGCCATCCCAGCTTCTCCTGCCTGTCCCTGCCTGGTGTTCCCCTGCCCAGCATCTCTGGACTTTGCCTGGTATTTTCCTGCCCTTCCAGATTTTCCCTGTCGCTCTCTGTCCCTGCCTGTCCCTTTCTGTCCCTCCCCATCCCTCTCCATCCTTCCCTGTCCCTCCCTGTCCCTGTCTGTCCATCCTTGTCCTTCTCTGTCCCTCTCTGTCCCATCTGTTCCTCCCTGTCCCCTGTCTGTCCTTTCCTGTCCTTGTCTGTCCCTCCCTGTCTTTCCCTGTCCTCTCTGTCTCTCTCTGTCCCCTTCTGTCCTGCTTGTCCTGTCTGTCCCTTGCCATCCCTCTCCGTCCCCTCTGTCCCTCCCCATCCCTCTCTGTCCCTCCTGTCCCTCCCTGTCCCCTGTCTGTCCTGTCTGTCCTTTCCTGTCCTGTCTTTCCCCGTGCCCTCTGTCTCTCTATCCCACCTCTCCCTCCCTGTCCCTCTGTCCCTCCCTGTCCCTGTCTGTCCCTGTCTGTCCCACTTGTCCCCTCTGTCCCTGTCTGTTCCTCTCTCTTTCTCTCCCTCTCTATCCCACCTGTGCCCTGTCTGTCCTGTCCTCTCTGTCCCTCCCTGACCCTCGCCATCCCTCCCTGTCCCTCTCTGTCCCTCTCTGTCCCTCTCTGTCCTGCCTGTCCCCTGTCTGTCCTGTCTGTCTCTCCCTATCCCTCACTGTCCCTCCCTGTCCCTTCCTGTCCCTCCCTGTCCCTTTTGTCCCTGCCTGTCCCCTGTCTGTCCTGTCTGTCTCTCCCTATCCCTCGCTGTCCCTCCTGTCCCTCCTGTCCCTCTCTGTCCTGCCTGTCCCCTGTCTGTCCCACCTCTCCCCCTCTCTCCCCCCCGTCCATCCCCACGCCTCTCCATCCTTCCCCGTCCCTCCTGTCCCTCCTGTCCCTGTCACTCGCTGTCTGTCCCTTTCTGTCCCTCCCTGTCCCCTCTGTCCCTCCGCCCTCACCCGAGCCTCCCTCGCCCCCATTTCCCCCGTTCCCCCGTTCCCCTCACCACGTTCTCGGGGCTGGGTCTCTCGGGGCTGATCTGGATCCACTCGATGCCCACGCCCTGGGGTCCGTTGTCCTCGGGCTCCAGGACATACGGACAGCCCAGCTTGACCGAGTCGCCCTTGGCCAGGTACAGAACCTCGCGGCCCTTGCCGTTGATCCTGACGGCCACCAGGAGAGCTGGGGACACAGTGGCACTGTCACAGCCCGGCACGGCACCGCCACCCCTCAAAATGGCATTGTCACACCTCAAAGTGGCGCTGTCGCTCCCCAAAAATGGCATTGTTACACCTCAAAATGACATTGTCACCCCCAGAAATGGCGCTGTCACAGCCCGGCATGGCAGTGTCACATCCAGAAATGGCAGTGTCACCCCTCAAAATGACATTGTCACCCCCAGAAATGGCGCTGTCGCAGCCCGGCATGGCAGTGTCACATCCAGAAATGGCAGTGTCACCCCTCAAAATGACATTGTCACCCCCAGAAATGGCGCTGTCACCCCCCCCGAAATGGCATTGTCACTCCCTTAAACAGCGTGGTCACCCCCAAAATGGAACTGTCACGCCAGAAGTGGCACTGTCACACCCCAAAATGGCAGTATCACAGCCCGACATGGCACTGTCACACCCCTAAACAGCATGGTCACCCCCGAAATGGCACTGTGACCTCCCAAATAGGCGCTGTCACACCAGAAATGGCACTGTCACCCCTCAAAATGACATTGTCACCCCCAAAATGGCATTGTCACACCCCGACGTGGCACTGTCACGCCAGAAATGGCACTGTCACCTCTCAAAAGGGCGCTGTCACCCCCTGAAATGGCACTGTCACCTCCAAAAATGGCATTGCCACACCCGACATGGCAGTGTCACAGCCCGACATGGGGCTGGCGCACACTGACATGATGCTGTCACCTCCCCAAAATGGCACTGTCCCCCCTCAAAATGACATTGTTACCCCCTGAAATGGCACTGTCACACCCAGATGTGGCGCTGCCACCCCCTGAAATGGCACTGTCACACCCAGAAATGGCGCTGTCACACCCAAAATGACACCCAGAGCGCCCCACACCTGCAGCCCTGACCCCACACCTGCAACCCCAAAAAATCCACACCTGGCAGCACCAAAGATGCCACACCTGCAACCCCCGATCCCACACCTGTAACCCCAAAAACCCCACACCTGACAGCCCTAAAACCCCACACCTGGCATCCCCAAGGGTCCCACACCTGTAACCCCAAAAACCCCACACCTGACAGCCTTAAAACCCCACACCTGGCAGCTCCTGACCCCACACCTGCAACCCCAAAAACCAGCACCAGACCCTGGTGGTGGCCACAGGTGTGCCAGGAGCCCCAGGTGTGCCCCAGGAGACCCAGGTGTGCCCCAGGTGTGCACCCAGAGCCCCAGGTGTGCCCAGGGTAGCAGGTGTGACAGGAGCTGCAGGGGTGACAGGAGCCCCAGGAGCTCCAAGTGTGCCCAGGTGCCCCAGGTGTGCCCCAGGTGTGTGCCCAAGTGTCCCCAGGTGTCCCCAGGTGTGCCTCAGGGGTGTGCCCAGAGCCACAGGTGTCACAGGAGCCCAAGGTCCAGGTGCCAGGTCCAAGGTGCCAGGAGCCCCAGCTGTGCCCCAGGTGTCGCCAAGGTGTGCCCGGGGTCGCATGTGTGCCAGGAGCCCCAGGTGTGCCCAGGAGTCCCGGGGGTGCCCTAGGTGTGTGCCCAAGTGTCCCCAGGTGTGCCCCAGGTGTGATAGGAGCCACAGGTGTGCCTAGGGCTGCAGGTGTGCCCAGTACCCCAGGTGTGCCCAGAGCCCCAGGTGTGCCAGGAGCCCCAGGTGTGCCCAGTACCCCAGGTGTGCCCAATACCCCAGGTGTGCCAGGAGCCCCAGGTGTGCCCAGTACCCCAGGTGTTCCAGGAGCCCCAGGTGTGCCAGGAACCCCAGGTGTGCCCCAGGTGTACCCCAGGTGTGCCTAGGGCTGCAGGTGTGCCCAGTACCCCAGGTGTGCCCAGTACCCCAGGTGTGCCCAGAGCCCCAGGTGTGCCAGGAGCCCCAGGTGTGCCCCAGCTGTGCCCAGCTGTGCCCAGGTGCGCGCCCCTCGCTCCGCCCCGCGGTGCCCGCTCGTACCTGGCATCATCCCGAGCAGCAGCAGCAGCAGGCTGGCGCCGTGCCGTGCCATGGCGCCGCGCACGAGGAGGAGGAGGAGGAGGAGGAGGAGGAGGATGAGGAGGGTGCAGGAAGGCTCCGAGAGCAGCCGGCCCGCGCGGGGCCCTTTTAGGCGCTGGGCCGGGGCCGCGCCTCCCCGTGGCGAGGATTCCTGCGGGATGAGTGGGTGGCTCCGAGCTGTGCGTGGCTGCCGCCCTGCTCCGCTCGCACCCCCTAATTAGGGAGCGCCCGGCCCGCCGGACCCCGGCCGGACACGGGGGGACAGCGAGGGGACAGCGAGGGGACACTGGGGGGACAGCGGGGACAGTGGGATGGAGGTGGCGGCTCGGTCACGCAGGGTTCGGGGCTGGCAGCGCGGCTCGCAGGGATTAAAGGTGTGGCTGGAGCGGGGTTTGAGGGATGCGGGTCCCTCCTACGGACCGGCCCCGGGCACCGGGCACCGCACCGGGCACACACCGGGCACCGGGCACTGGGCACACACCGGGCATCCACCGGGCACCGCACCGGGCACCGCACCGGGCACACACCGGGCACCGGGCACTGGGCACACACCGGGCACTGGGCACACACCGGGCATCCACTGGGCACCGCACCGGACACCGCACCGGGACCACGGGGACAGGGTGGGGTGGCAGGGACAGGGACACGGTCAGTGGGTCAGGGACATGGCAGGGATGGAACCCTGGGGGACAGGGACACAGTCAGGGGGTCAGGGACATGGCAGGGATGGAGGAGCTGGGACAGTGACACATGGCACTAGATGGATGGAACCCTTGGGGACAGTGACATGGCAGGGATGTCACTCCCACCCAGTGACAGTGGCAGGGATGGAGGAACTGGGACAGTGACAAATGGCACTGGATGGAGCCCTTGGGGACAAGGACAATGGCAGGGCTGGAGGAACTGGGACGGTGGCACATAGCACTGGACGGAGCCCTTGGGGACAGGAACGTGGCAGCAGATGGAGGAGATGGGACAATGACACCTGGCACTGGATGGAACTCTTGGGGACAAGGACAATGGCAGGGCTGGAGGAACTGGGACGGTGGCACATAGCACTGGACGGAGCCCTTGGGGACAGGAACGTGGCAGCAGATGGAGGAGATGGGACAATGACACCTGGCACTGGATGGAACTGTTGGGGACAAGGACAATGGCAGGGATGTCACTCCCACCCAGTGACAGTGGCAGGGATGGAGGAGACGGGACAGTGACGCATGGCACTGGATGGAGGAGCCATTGGGGACAAGGACAGTGGCAGGGATGGAGGAAGATGGGACAGGGTGGATGGAGGACAGGGACAATGGCAGGGATGGAGGAGCTGGGATGGTGGCACATGGCACTGCATGGAACTGTTGGGGACAAGGACAATGCCAGGGATGGAGGAGCCGGGACAGGGCCGCAGCAGTGAATGAAGCGTTGGGGACAGGGAGGTGACAACAGAAGATGGGACAGGAACAGAGGAATGGGTGGAGAAGTTGGGACAGTGACATGGCAGCGGGTGGAAGAACTGGGATGGTGGCACATGGCACTGGATGGAGCCCTTGGGGACAGGGACAGTGGCAGGGATGGAGGAGCTGGGACAGGGCCATGTGACAGTGGGTGACAGTGACCCCGCCCCAGTGCGTGACCCCCTCTTGGTGCTGTCACCCCTTTTCTTCCTGTGCCCCCCTCTCCGTGCCTTGTCCCATTCCGTGCCATGTCCCCCCTCAGTCCCATGTCCCCCCTCAGTGCCACATCCCTCCTCAGTCCCATGTCCCCTCTCAGTGCCATGTCCCCCCTCAGTGCCATGTCCCCTCTCAGTGCCATGTCCCCCCTCAGTCCCATGTCCCCTCTCAGTCCCATGTCCCCTCTCCATCCCATGTCCCCCCTCAGTGCCATGTCCCCTCTCCATCCCATGTCCCCTCTCAGTCCCATGTCCCCCCTCAGTGCCATGTCCCCCTTTCCGCCCCACGTCCCCTCAGTCCCACGTCCCCCCCCGCTCCGTGTCCCTCCATGCCGTGTCCCCTCTGTCCCATGTCCCCTCTCCCGTGCCCATCCCGGCCCCGCCCGGCCCGGCTCTGCCCCGGGGCCGCTCTCGGCCCTTCCGCCGTTCCGGGACCGCCCGGGCCGGCTCTGCCGCTGTCCCGGCGGGGCCAAAGCCCGGCCCCGGGGCCACCGAGTGCTCCAGATCCCGCGGCGCTCCCGGCCCGGCCCCGCTCGGAACGGAACGGCCCGGCCCGGCACGTGCGGGGCTGCGGCCGGCGCTGGGGGCACCGGGACCGGGACAGGGACCGGGACAGGGACAGGGACAGGGACTGGGAAAGGGACAGGGACAGGGACTGGGACAGGGACAGGGACACGGACCGGGACCGGGACAGGGACAGGGACAGGGACCGGGACAGGGACAGGGACCAGGACAAGGACCGGGACAGGGACAGGGACAGGGACAGGGACCGGGACAGGGACAGGGACAAGGAACGGGACGGGGACAAGGACAGGGACAGGGACAGGGACAAGGACCGGGACAGGGACAGGGACAGGGACAGGGACCAGGAACGGGACAGGGACAAGGACAGGGACAGGGACAAGGACCGGGACAGGGACAGGGACCAGGACAAGGACCAGGACAAGGACAGGGACAGGGACAAGGACCGGGACAGGGACAGGGACAGGGACAGGGACAGGGACAGGGACAAGGACAGGGACAGGGACAGGGACAGGGACAGGGACAGGCGGGGCTGCACAGGGCGGGAGCGACACGGGGGACATGGGGGTGGACATTGAGAATGGACATTGGGATGGAAAATAGGGATGGAAGATGGGGATGGACACAGGATGGACACTGAGGATGGACATCGGGGATGGACACTGGGGATGGACACTGAGGGTGGACATCGGGGATGGACACTGAGGGTGGACATCGGGGATGGACACTGGGGATGGACACTGAGGGTGGACATTGGGGATGGACATTGGGGATGGACACTGAGGGTGGACATTGGGGATGGACACTGAGGGTGGACATCGGGGATGGACACTGGGGATGGACACTGAGGGTGGACATTGGGGATGGACACTGGGGATGGACACTGAGGGTGGACATTGGGGATGGACACAGGATGGACACTTAGGGTGGACATTGGAGGTGGAAAACAGGGATAGAAAACAGGGGTGGACACTGTGGTGGACACAGGGGTGGCCACTGAGAATGGACATTGCAGGTTGAAAATAGGGGTGGACATGGGGGGTAGACATGGGGTGGTCATTGGGGGTGGACATTGGGGTGGACACCAGGGTGGACGTTGGGGATGGACACCGGAGGTGGAAAATAGGGCTGGAAAATGGGGGTAGACGCTGTGGTGGACATTGGGGTGGACATTGCAAATGCACATTGGGGGTGGACATGGGAATGAAAAATGGGGTGGACAATGGGGATGGACAGTGGAGGTAAAATATAGAGGTGGAAAATGGGGATGGACACAGGATGGACACTGGGGTGGAAAATTGAGGTGTAAAGTAGGGGTGGACACTGAGGTGGACATTGCAAATGCACGTTGGGGGTGGCAAATAGAGGTGGACACTGTGGTGGACAATGGGGTGAACAATGGAGGTGGACACGGCAGGGGTGGACAATGGGGGTGAACATTGAGTGTGGAAAATTGGGGTGGACATTGAGAATGGAGTGGACATTGGGGGTGGACACTGGGGTGGAAAATAGGGATGGAAAATGAGGTTGGACAACGGGGCTGGACATCAGGGGTGGACATTGAGAATGGACACAGGGGTGGAAAATGGGGTGGACAATGGGGATGGAAAATAAGGGTGGACAATGGGGGGGACATTGGGGATGGACATTGGTGGTGGACACTGAGAATGGACACTGGGGGTGGACGCTGGGGTGAACAGAGGGGTGGACATGGGGATGGACAACAGGGATGGACGATAGGGATGGACAATGGGGGTGAAAAATAGAGGTGGACAGTGGGGTGGACACCAGGGGTGAACAATGGGGGTGGAAAATCAGGGTGGAAAATAAGGGTGGACAATGGGTGTGGACAATGGGGATGGACATTGGGGGTGGACATGAGGGATGGGACTGGAGATGGAAAACAGGGATGGAAAATGGGAATGGACACAGGATGGACATTGGGGATGGACACTGGGGATGGACATGGGACGGACAAAAGGATGGACACTGGGGATGGACACTGGGAATGGACATGGGATGGACACAAGGATGAACACTGGGAATGAACACTGGGAATGGACACTGGGAATGGACACTGGGAATGGACACCAGGATGGACACTGGGGCTGGCACAGAGCCCCACAGAGGAGGTGACATTGGTGACAGACGAAGTACCACTGGTGACAATGGCCCGGCTGTCCCCAAGAGCTTGGTGACCGCAGCGGCCTCCTCACCCTGAGGTGACACATCTGTCCCCATCTGTCCCCCGGTGTCACACGGGACAAGGACCACAAGAGACGAGGATGCTGCAGGCTGGGCCAGCTCCTGGCGGTGTCCCCGTGGTGTCCCCAAACTGTCTCCACATTGTCCCCACGTTGTTCCTGTGTCCCTGCACTGTCCCCACATTGTCCCCATGTTGTCCCCACGCTGTCCCCATGCCAGCCTGGCTCTCCCCAGCCCCGGTTGTTTTCCAGCTGCTCCTGGAATTAATCAGAGCCGCTCCTGCAGTCCCCATCCCCATCAAAGGCGACACCTCCGCGTCACCCGCGGTGGCCCCGAGGGGACAGAGGTGGCACCGCGGTGACAAAAGTGGCGCTGGGGGTGAGGGGACCCCGCCGAGGTGGCACTGGGGACACAGCGGGTGGCACCGAGGGGACAGAGGAGCCTCGGGGCTGCTCCGGCCCTGGGGCTGCTCCCCAGGTGAGGGAAGGGTGGAAAAGCAGCACGGGCTGGAAAAACACGGTTTAATTAAAAGCATGGCTTAATTAAAGCCGGCGTTTAATTGAAAACAGGTTAAAGAGGCGGAGAATAAATGGGTTGCAAACGTGGGTTAAAAAGGGGTTGTGGAGGTGGGTGGAAATGGGTTGAAAATGGGTAAAAAAATGGGTAAAAAGCATGGATGTCATGGATAAAGAATGGGGTAAAAATATGGATAAAAATGGGTAAAAAATGGGTAAAAAGTGGGTTTAAAAATGGATACAAAATTGGGTAAAGAACATGGGTAATGTGGATAAAAGATGCGTTAAAAATATGGATAAAAATGGGTAAAAAGCATGGATAACGTGGATAAAAGATGGGGTAAAAATATGGATAAAAATGGGGTAAAAATGGGGTAAAAACATGGATAATGTGGATAAAAGATGGGTTAAAAATATGGATAAAAATGGGTAAAAAATGGGTAAAAAACGTGGATAATGTGGATAAAGGATGAGTTAAAACATGGATAAAAAAGAGTTAAAAAGATGGATAAAAAACAGGTTAAAATGGATTAAAAATGGGTTAAAACCAAGTATAAAAAACAGGTTTAAAACGTGGATAAAAGGTAAAAAATGTGGATAAAAAAGGTGTTAAAAACATGGATAAAAGATGGGCTGCAGCCACCAGGATGGCACAGAGTCCTCAGGGTGTCCTGCTCTGTGTTTTGGGGCAAAAATCCACTTTTCCCACTGCATTTTGGGACAAAAAAAATCTGCTTTTTCCCCACTGTGTTTTGGGATTAAAATCCTCTTTTTCCCCACTGTATTTTGGGATAAAAAGTCTCTGTATTTTGGGACTAAAATCCATATTTCCCCCTATATTTTGGGACTAAAATCCACATTTCCCCCACTGTATTTTGGGGCAAAAAGTCGCTTTTCTCTGCTGTGTTTTGACACTAAAATCCACATTTCCCCCCTGTATTTTATGACTAAAAGTTGCTTTTTCCCCCATTATATTTTGGGACTAAAATCCCATTTTCCCCTCTATTATGGTACTAAAATCCCCTTTTCTTCGCTGCATTTTGGGACTAAAAGTTGCTTTTCCCCCATTGTATTTTGGGACTGAAATCCACATTTCCCCCTGTATTTTGCGACTAAAATCCCTTTCCCCCCCGCCCTGTATTTTGGGACTAAAAGTTGCTTTTTCCCCACTATATTTTGGGACTAAAATCCACATTTTTCTGCTGTATTTCGGGGCAAAAAAAATCGCTTTTCTCTGCTGTGCTTTGAGACTAAAATCAACATTTCCCCCTCTGTATTTTGGGACTAAAATCCATATTTCCCCCTCTGTATTTTGGGACTAAAACCCACATTTCCCCTTCTGTACTTTGAGACTAAAATCCACATTTCCTCCTCTGTATTTTGAGACTAAAACCCACATTTCCCCCTCTGTATTTTGAGACTAAAACCCACATTTCCCCCTCCGTATTTTGGGACTAAAAGTCACTTTTCCCCCTGCATTTTGGGACTAAAAGTTGCTTTTCCCCCACTGTATTTTGGGACTGAAATCCACATTTCCCCCCTGTATATTGGGATGAAAAAGTCACTTTCCCCCACTATATTTTGTGACTAAAATCCACATTTTTTCTGCTGTATTTTTGGGGCAAAAATTTGCTTTTCCGCGCTGTGTTTCGGTGCTAAATTCCATTTTCCCCCGGTGTATTTGGGGATCAAACGCCTCTGCCGGCCGCAGCCCCGCGGTGACGGCACCGGGGCCGCGTCCCCCGGGGGAGGTGACACCGGGGTGACACCGGGGTGACACCGGGGTGACACACGGGGGGGACGCGGCCGCGGGAACCGCGCGTGTGTCACGCTGGGAGCGGAATGGGAGCGGAATTCCAGCCCCGGGCGGGACGCGGCTCCCAGCGAGGGAATGGCCGGGGCTGGGATTTCAGGAATTCCTCGGCTGGAAAAAATGGCTGGGAGCAGATGTGGGATGGGATAAATGGCGTGAAAAATAAATGTGTGGGGAAACGGCAGGAGGAGGTTTTGTTTGAGTTTATTTTTTAAAAATGATTTTATTTAAATGGAGTGTTTTCATTTTGTTTAAATTAATTTTAAATTTAAATGAAATATTTTGTGTATATGGATATTTTATTTCAATTAAATATTTTATTTCAATTAAATATTTTATTTAAATAAAGTATTTTATTCAAATAAATATTCTATTTAAATTGAATATTTTAATTCTATTTAAAGTAAATATTTTATTGAAATTAAGTATTTTATTGAAATTAAGTATTTTATTTAAAGCAAATATTTTATTCAAAGCAAATATTTTATTCAAAGCAAATATTTTATTGAAAGCAAATAATTTAATTTTATTCAAGTTAAATATTTTATTTTTATTTAAATTAAAATGCGTCTATTTACATTTTTTAAATAATTTTGTTCTATTGACAAAAATGATTTAATTTTATTTAATCTTTTTAAAAAAGCAATTTGATTTCGCTTTAAAGTAAAGGAAAACAACAGGAGGAGGTTGGGTATTTTATTTGTATTTAAAAAATATGAAAACAACAGGAGGAGGTTGGTAATTTTATTTAAATTAAATAAAAATAAAGGGGAAAATAACAGGAGGAGGTGGGAAATTTTATTTAAATTAAATAAAAATAAAGGGGAAAACAATAGGAGGAGGTTGGGAATTTTATTTGAATTTAAAAAATTAGGAAAACAACAGGAGGAGGTTGGGAATTTTATTTAAATTAAATAAAAAAATGAATGGGGAAACAACAGGAGGAGGGAGGGTTGGGAATTCCAAAACTGGAACAAGCCCCAAACCCAGCCCCAAAAACCAAACCAGTGACAAACCCTGAACCATCCCAAATCCTGAACCAGCCCCAAAACCCAGCTTCAAATTTGGAATAAGCCCTAAATCCTGAATCAACCCCAAAACCCAGCCCCAAAATCAGCCCCAAAAACCAAACCAGTGGCAAACCCTGAATCGTCCCAAGGCCAAACCAACCCCAAAGCCTGAACCAGGCCCAAAACCCAGCCTCAAAATTGGAATAAGCCCTAAAACCTGAATCAATCCCAAAATCCAGCCCCAAAAATCAGCCCAATAAAACTGTCCCGGCCCTAAAAATGGAACCAGTGATAAACCCTGAATTGTCCCAAGGCCAAACCAACCCCAAAGCCTGAACCAGCCCCAAAACCAGCCCCAAAACCTGAATCAACCCCAAAACCTGAACCAACCCCAAAACCCAGGCCCAAAATTGGAACAAGCCCCAAAAACCAGCCCCAAAATCAACCCTAAAAAACAAACCAGCCCCAAACCATGAATAGGCCCAAAAACAGCCCAAATCCTGAACCAGCCCCCAAAACCAACCCCAAAATTGGAACAAGCCCCAAAATCCAGCCCCAAATTCAGCCCTAAAAAGCAAACCAGTGACAAACCCTGAATCACCCCACAGCCTGAACACAGGCCCCAAAAACAGCCCCAAAAAAACAGCCCCAAATTCAGGACAAGCCCCAAACCCTGAACCAGGCCTCAAAAACCAGCCCCAAAATTGAAACAAGCCCCAAAACCTGAACCAACCCCAAAACCCAGGCCCAAAATTGGAACAAGCCCCAAAAACCAGCCCCAAAATCAACCCTAAAAAACAAACCAGCCCCAAACCCTGAACAGGCCCAAAAACAGCCCCAAAAACTGAACCAGCCCCCAAGACCAACCCCAAAATTGGAACAAGCCCCAAAACCTCAACCAGCCCCAAAAACCAACCCCAAAATTGGAACAAGCCCCAAAACCCAGCCCCAAATTCAGCCCTAAAAACCAAACCAGTGACAAACCCTGAATCATCCCAAGGCCGAACCAGGCCCAAAATTGGAACAAGCCCCAAAATCAGCCCCAAAATTGGAACAAACCCCAAACCCAGCCCCAAAATCAGCCCTAAAAACTGAACCAGTGACAAACCCTGAATCACCCCA
Source organism: Artemisiospiza belli (assembly GCA_021963965.1). Classification (NCBI taxonomy): domain Eukaryota; kingdom Metazoa; phylum Chordata; class Aves; order Passeriformes; family Passerellidae; genus Artemisiospiza; species Artemisiospiza belli. The sequence goes on from JAKDEW010000085.1 coordinate 1,395,539, forward strand.
AGGCCAAACCAACCCCAAAGCCTGAACCAGGACCAAAACAGCCCCAAAAAACAGCCCCAAAATCCAACCCCAAAATTGGAACAAGCCCCAAAACCCAGCCCCAAAATCAGCCCTAAAAACCAAACCAGTGACAAACCCTGAATCATCCCAAAGCCTGAACCATCCCAACCCCTGAATCATCCCCAAACCCAAACCCTGAACCATCCCAAGCCCTGCTCGCCTTCTCCCTTCCCCCAAAAACCCCAACCCTGACTCATCGGGGCCTTTTAGGGCAGCTCCAAACAGGAAGCGAAGCCGAAATTCGGGGAGCTCCAAACGAGGCCAAATTGGGGCACGTTGGGTTAATGGCCCCATTCAGGCCCTTAATGAGCTGCCTTAATTAGGGCCGGGCTTTCCAAGGTTCAGCCGAGCTCCTAAATCATCCCCGGGCACAAACACGCGGCTCAGTCCCGGGGATTTGGGGTTTTTGGGGTTCGTTTTGGGGGTAAAACACTCCCAGAACTGGAAAAAAGGTGTGGTGGTTTTTTGGGGTTTTTTTTGACAAGGTTTTTTTGTGGGGTTTTGATGGGATTTGTTGAGTTTTGGGATTATTCAGTTCTTGGTGTTTTGCATTTGTACCTGAGCCCTGAGGCTCGGGACACCCAAATCCCCCCCCCCCCACCCCAGGATCCCAAAATCCTCCTAAAATCTTCAAGTCCCTTTGGGGGCCCCAAATCCCTCCCAGGGACCCAAAATCCCCCCAAGATCCCAAATCCCTCCAGGAACCCCAAATCCCCCCAGCACCCTAATCTCCACAGGATCTCAAATCCCCTCAGGATCCCAAAATCCTCCTAAAACCTCCGAATTCCTTTGGGGTCCCCAAATCCCCCCAGGATCCCAAAATCCTCCCAAGGTCCCCAAATCCCCCTAAAAGTCCCTCCAAAAAAAAATCCCATTAAAAAACTCCTAAATCCCCCCAAATCCGCCCCAGCCGGGGATTGGTGTGGGAATGGGGGCTCAGGGAACCGAGGGCGCTCAGCTCCAGCAGAACCACGGCCACCAGGAAATGTCCCTGTCCCTTGTCCTTGTCCTTGTCCCCTCCTTGTGGCCACCAGGAGCTGGCCGCGTCCCCTGTCCTGTCCCCTGTCCCCTCCTTGTGGCCATTTCTGTTTTCCCATGATTTCTGTTTTCCCAGGAATTCTGTCTCCCTGGATTTCTGTTTTTCTGGGATTTCTGTTTTCCTGGGAATTCTGATTTCCAGGATTTCTGTTTTCCCTATATTTCTGTTTCCCCGGGATTTCTGTCTCCCTGGAATTCTAATTCCAGGATTTCTGTTTTCCCGGGTATTCTGTTTTCCCGAGATTTCTATTCTCTGGGATTTCTGTTTCCCAGAAATTCTGATTCCCTGGAATTTGGATTCCCTGGATTTCTGTTTTCCTGGATTTCTGTTTCCCCAGGATTTCCGTTTCCTGGAATTTTTGTCTCCCTGGATTTCTGTTTCCTGGAATTTTTGTCTCCCTGGATTTCTGTTTTCCCTGGATTTCTGTTTTACTGGAATTTCTGTTTTCCAGGGATTTTCTTTTCCCAGCTTTAAACCCCGTCCCCAATCCCACCCCCTGTTCCCTGAACCCTCCCTCCCACAAATATTCCCAAATTTGGGATCGCCGCTCCCCCTCCAGGCCCTCTCCCACAGCAGATCCCAAATTTTGGGGCGTTGGATTTGGCTTTGGCCCCGAACCCCCGGGAGGTGACAGCGCCGGGATTAATTACCTAATTAACCCTGGGATCCAATTAGGAGATTTCCATCCGGGTGCCTCCGAGATAAGAGATCCCAAACCCGCCCGGGGCGGCTTCCAGAAGGTTCGGGAGTGGCCGCGGTCCCGTCCCGGCTCCCAAAGGTCTCCAGGGCGGATTTGGGGTGATGGAAAAACGGGGCTAGACCCAAAAACCCGACCGGGAAATGTCCCCCCAACCCCGCATCCCCTTTTCCCCTCCCCGGGGTCCCCCCAAACCCGTTCACCCCTCGGGAGTTCCCCAGGAACTGAGGGGGTGCAAGAGCGGCAAGAAAAAAAAAAGGGAAGGAAATGGAAATAAAAAGAAGAAAAAAAGTCCCTGGGGGTGGGGACAGACGCAGAGCCCCTCGGAACCCACGTGGGGTGACCCCCCAAAACCAGCAGCACCTCCGGGGGGCTGTGCTGGGCTCTGGGGCACCCCAAAATCTGAGGCACCCAGAGGGGCTGAGACCCACGGGCTCACCCAGCCACCGCCCATCCCTGGGACCCCCATTCCCTTGGAAATCAAACCGTGGGACCCCCATTTCCTTGTGTCCCCCATCCCTGGGACCCCCATTCCCTCGGAAATCAAACTGTGGGACCCCCATTTCCTTGTGTCCCCCATCCCTGGGACCCCCATTCCCTTGGAAATCAAACCGTGGGACCCCCATTTCCTTGTGTCCCCCCATCCCTGGGACCCCCATTCCCTCGGAAATCAAACCATGGGACCCCCATTTCCTTGTGTCCCCCCATCCCTGGGACCCCCATTCCCTCGGAAATCAAACCATGGGACCCCCATTTCCTTGTGTCCCCCCATCCCTGGGACCCCCATTCCCTTGGAAATCAAACCATGGGACCCTCATTTCCTTGTGTCCCCCCATCCCTGGGACCCCCATTCCCCAGGATCTCCATGGTCCAGCACCCCATTCCCAAGGAACCCTCTCCTGTTCGTTCCATCCCTTGAAATCTCCATTCTCCCAGAATTTTGATTCTCCCAGAACCCCCGTTCCCACGGGACCCCCCCATTCCCACGGGACCCCCCATTCCCACGGGAACCCCCATTCCCCCAGCATCCCCATCCCCTGACCCCAAATCCCTGGAGCCCACGTTCCCCTGGCACTGCCATCCCTGAGTACCCCAGCTCTGGGCACCCCCATTTCCATTGCACCCCCAATCCCAGTGACTCCCCCTCCTCAGCACCCCCAATCTCAGGGACCCCAAATCCCTGGGACCCTCCAATCCCCTGAGTCCCCCCCCCCCCCCATCCCTGAGTCCCTCCAGCCCTGGGACCCCCATTCCCATGGTCCCCCCATTCCTGGTGACTCCCCCTCCTCAGTTCCCCCATTCCCCAGGACCCCCCATTCTCTTGGTCCCCCATCCCTGAGTCCTCCCAGCCCTGGGACCCCCATTCCCATGGCCCCCCCATTCCTGGTGACTCCCCCTCCTCAGCACCCCCATTCCCAGTTCCCCCAATCCCCAGGACCCTCATTCCCCAGGACCCCCATTTCCCCTGGACCCCCATCCCTGGCACCCCAAACCCCCCTGAGCCCCCCGCTCCTGGGCACCCCATGTCCCACCTTGTCCCCACCCTGTCCCCATCCTGTCCCCACCCTGCCCCCGCCGTGCGCCACCCCCACGTGGGGACAGATGTAAATTCTCTTCCTTCCCCTTTAGCTCAAGAGCCACCAGGCTGGGGACAGGTGGCCCTGGCTGCGGGTGACAGCCGGGGACACCGGGATGGCCGGGAGGGTGGCACTGCTCCTGTGGGGTGAGTGCCACAGAGATTGCTGGGGAGGGGGCACAGAGGGGCACGGGGGTCCCCTGATGTCCCCAGGGCCAGCAGGGCCAGTGGGGGACAGAGGCAGTGTCACCCCAGTGTAGGGTGGCCCTGGGGACAGGGATTGGGGACAGGGACTTGGGGAGAGGAATTGGGGACAGGGATTGGAGGAGAGGATTTGGGGGCAGGATTTGGGGACAGGGATGAGGCACAGGGATGTGGGGGCAGGGATTTGGGGACAGGGATTGGGGAGAGGAATTTGGGACAGGAATGGGGGGACAGGGATTTGGGGACAGGAATTTGGGACAGGAATGGGGGAAAGGATTTGGAGACAGGGATGGGGAACAGGGATGTGGGGAGAGGAATTTGGGGACAGGGACTTGGGGACAGGAATTTGGGACAGGGATGGGGAACTGGGATTTGGGGACAGGGATGGGGAACAGGGATGTGGGGACAGGGATTTGGAATTTGGCACCTTGGGGCTGGGGCAGCTGTGGGGACAGGGATTTGGGGACAGGGATTTGGGGACAGGGATGCAGGGACAAGGATTTGGGGGCAGGATTTGGGGACAGGAATGGGGAACAGGGATTTGGGGACAGGGATTTGGGGTTTGGCTCCTTGGGGCTGGGGCAGTTGTGGGGACAGGGGGACAAGAATACAGGGGGACAAGAATACAGGGGGACAAGGGGACAATCACCACGGGGATGTGGCCATGGGGACAGGTGCCATCAGAATGGGGCCATGGGGACCATGTAGCCGTGGGGCTGGCGGGGGTGACCTGAGCCATCACGGGGTGGCCGCGGTGTCCCCGTGGTGACGTCCGTGTCACCTGAACGTGGCGCGTGGGCGGCTGTGACAGAGCTGTCCCCTGGGAGCCTCTCCAGACCTGCTGGGGACTGTCCCCGAGCACTTTCCCACAAGAGCTGCTGTCCCCATGGGGACAGCTCGGGGACAGCCCCACACCCCGTGTCCCCGAGCTGCTGTCCCCACGGTGCCACCCCCACTGAGCCCTGTCCCTTCTCCCTTCCAGCCCAGACCCTCGGCCTCGCTGGTGAGTCCTCAGGGGATGCCATGGTCCCACCCTGCTGTTCCCAGCCCCACGCTGGCCCTGGCAGGCTGGTGTCCCCGGTCACCCGCAGGTGCCCAGACCACCCAGCTCCTGGTGGAGCCTCCCTGGAGGCCGGCGGTGCTGTGGGACCAGGTGACACTGATCTGCCAGGGCTCAGGGACAGCTGGTGCCACCACCTGGCACAAGGACGGGGAGCGCTGGTGGCCGAAGGGACCTGACCACTTCACTGTCACCGAGAGTGGCACCTATGAGTGTGACAGACCCGGCACCGGGCTCAGCTCCCCTGTGACTGTCTCAGATGGTGAGCGGGGTTTGGGTGTCCCCAGGATGTCCCCAGGCTGGCACCTGCAGGGACCCCGAGGGCTCTGGGTGGGTTCCGCTCCATGGGTCACCTCCTGTGTGACCAGAGCCTGTCCCATGCCCTGGGGACATCCCAGTGCTGGAATTGGGGACCCCTGGTGCGCCTCACCCTCCAATGGGAGGTCCTGGTGCCATCGGGTGTGACAGGTGCCCTCTGTCCCCAGATGATCTGGTGCTGCAGGTGCCGGCGTGGGCGCTGCTGGAGGGGGACACGGTGACACTGCGCTGCCGGGGCTGGAGGGACAGCACGGTCACCTCGGTGTCCTTCTACCACGAGGGGAGGAAAGTAGACGAACTCCCCGATGGCACAGGGCTGTCCCTGTCCCTGTCCCCTCTGCAGCTGAGCCACAGCGGCCGCTACAGCTGCGAGGGCCGGATGAAATACTGGCCGTCAAAGTTGTGGCCGTCAGCGCCGGTGACAGTGACAGTGCACGGTGAGCCCCCCACACCCCGACACCCCCACAGCCCCTCCCCAGGGACTCAGGCTCACAAATCCCCTCCCCTCTCCCAGAGCTCTTCACGGTGCCAGCGCTGGTGCTGGAGGGTCCCCCCGAGCTCACCGAGGGGTCCCCCCTGACCCTCAGCTGCCTCAGCACCCCCAGCCCCCTGCGGCCCCCAGCCCCCCTCCTGTACCTGTTCTATCGGGACGGGCGGGTGCTGGGGGGCCCGCAGGGGTCCCCGCAGCTGCTGCTGCCCGCCGTGGGGGTCTCCCACTCGGGGAATTACAGCTGTGAGGCGCAGACCCGGGGTGGGACCGTGCGCAAGAGCAGCGCCCGGCTCCGCGTCACGGTGCGCAGTGAGTGCGGGGATGGGCACGGGGAGCCCCCACAGAACCCCCGGGTGCCCTGGCTGGGGACCCCCAGCACTGCCTGGGCGCCCCCAGCCCTCCCTGACACGTTTCCCGTGTCTCCCAGCCCTACCTGGGGACACCCAGCCCTCCATGACACCATCCCCGGGTGTCCCCATCGCTGCCCGGGTCCCTCCCCAGCTCCTTCCCCGGGTCCCCCAACCACGCCCCGTGTCCCCCCCATCCCTTCCCGGTGCCACCCTGGGTCCCCCCCATCCCTTCCCAGGTCCCTGGTCGGGTCCCCCAGCTCTTTCTGGGTACCCCCATCCTTCCCCAGGACCTTTTCTGTGTCCCCCCATTACTGCCCGGGACCCCCATCCCTGTCCCCGGGTCCCCCGACCACTCCCCAGGTCCCTCCCCATGTCCCCGCCATCCCTGTCTGTGTCCCCCCATCCCTGTCTGTGTCCCCCGCACTGTCCCCATGTCCCCCCATCCCTGTGTGTGTCCCCTCACCCCTCCCTGCTGTCACCCCCCTCCCTCTCCCAGTGTCCCCTCCCTGTCCCCTCCATCCCCCTCTATTTCTAAGCTCCCCCCAACTCTGCACCCCCCCTCCCTCCCTGGGGTCCCCCTGTCCCTCTCTGCCTCCCCCGTGTCCCTCATTGTCCCCTGCTGTCCCCTCCTCCCGCAGGGGTCCCACCCTCGGGGGTGTCCCTGTCAGCACAGCCCCCCGGGGGACAGGTGGCACTTGGGGACAGCCTGGTGCTGAGCTGTGCAGTGGCCATGGGGACAGGTCCCCTGTCCTTCTCCTGGCACCGGGAGGGCTCGGGGGCACTGCTGGGCACCGGCCCCCGCCTGGAGCTGCACCACGTTGGGGACAATGACAGTGGCCAGTACCGGTGCCGGGTCAGCGACGGGGACAGCGTGGCCGAGAGTGACACCATGAATGTCACCGTCCTGGGTGAGCGGGACCCTCGGGCTGGGGGTGACCCCACACATGGCACCCCCATCCCACCTCACCGTGTGCCAACCCTGTCTGTGTCCCCACAGTGCCTGCAGCCAATGCCACCATCGCCCTCTGTCCTGTGTCCCCACAGTGCCTGCAGTCAATGCCACCATCACCCTCTGTCCTGTGTCCCCACAGTGCCTGCAGTCAATGCCACCATCACCCTCTGTCCTGTGTCCCCACAGTGCCCGTGGCCAATGCCACCATCGCCCTCTGTCCTGTGTCCCCACAGTGCCTGCAGTCAATGCCACCATCACCCTCTGTCCTGTGTCCCAGCAGTGCCCGTGGCCAATGCCACCATCGCCCTCTGTCCTGTGTCCCAGCAGTGCCCGTGGCCAATGCCACCATCGCCCTCTGTCCTGTGTCCCCACAGTGCCCGTGGCCAATGCCACCATCGCCCTCTGTCCTGTGTCCCCGCAGTGCCCGTGGCCAATGCCACCATCACCCCCGGTCCCCTGGCACACCAGGTGCACACAGGTGACAAGGTGACCCTGCGCTGCTCGGTGCAGGTGGGCTCAGCCCCTGTCACCTTCACCTGGCTGCACAACGGGCAGGAGGTGGCCCGGGGTCCCCTCCTGGAGTTTGGGGACATCGCTGTGGGACATTCGGGCACCTGGCAGTGCGTGGCCACCAACCAGCTGGGACAGGACGGGCACCGCGTGTTCAGGGCACTCAGCCCTGAGCTGGCACTGGAGGTGACAACGTGGGGACACAGGGACACAGGTGATGGGGCTCGGGGACACTGTGGGGGGCTTGGAACCATGGATTTGTCCCTGGAGGTGACACAGAGGGGACAGGGCGCAGGTGGCATCACCCAAAGTCACTGTGGGGGCTCAGAACCACAGATTTGTCCCCGCTCTGTCCCTGGTGACACGGAGGGGACAGAGCAGAGGTGGCATCAATTCAGGGACACTGTGGGGGCTTGGAACCATGGGTTTGTCCCTGGAGGTGACACAGAGGTGACATGGAGGTGACAGGGCACAGGTGGCATCATTCAGGGTCACAGGGGGGTGCAGCCCCCCCGGGTGACCCCAAAGTGTCCCCTCTGTCCCCAGCAGTGGCCGCAGGGGTTGGCAGCTCCCTCCTGGCCCTGGTCCTGCTCGGGGCGGCCATCGTGGGCTGGCAGCGGTGCCACCGCCGCGGTGGGTGACAATGGGGACACTGAGGACAGTGGGGACAATGGGGGGACAATGGGGGGGGGAAATGGGGGAGTAATGGAGGGAGGCAATGGGGACAACGGGGACGGGGCAATGAGGACCATGGTGTGGGGGACAATGGGGACAATGGGGACAATGGGGTGGGGACAGTGGGGACAATGGGGGGACAACGGGGATAATCGGGGTGGGTGACAATAGGGACAATGGGGACAGTGGGGAGAATGGGGGGGACAATGGGGACACAGGGGTGGGGACAATGGGGACAAGGGGATGGGGACAGCGGAGTGGTTGACAATGGGGACAGCGGGGACAATGGGGACACTGGGATGGGGACAGTGGGGACAATGGGGTGGAGACAATGGGGGCAATGGGGACAATGAGCTGGGGACAATGGGGACAATGGAGGGACAATGGGGACACAGGGGTGGGAACAATGGGAACAATGGGGACAGTGGGATGGGGACAATGGGGACTATGGGGTGGAGACAATGGGGACAATGAGGGGGACAATGGGGGGACAATGGGGACAATGGGGTGGGTGGCAATGAGGGGACAATGGAGGGACAATGGGGGGGACAATGGGGACAATGGGGACAATGGGATGGGGACAATGGGGACAATTTTGGGTCCCCTGACCCCCTTGTCACCCCACTGTCACCCCCCTTTCCCGCAGCCCCCAGGACGCCCCAGGACAGGTGAGTGAGGGAGGGGCCCGGGGGTGTCCCCATGTCCCCAAATGCCACCTGGAGGCCACCCCCCATGTCCCCATTGTCCCCACAGGACCCCCGTGGTGCCCCTCGAGGGGGAGGAGGTGCTCTACAGCCACGTGGTGCCCACGGCCAGGGCAGCGGGTGAGTGGGGACAGCGGGGTGGCATCGGGGTGGCACCGGGGGTGGCACTGGGAGTGGCACCGGGATCCCAAATGCCACCCCCATGGAGCTGCCGGGTCCCCAAATGGCATCAAGGGGACAGCGGTGACATTGATGGGAATGTGCTGGCACAGTGGGGGGCACTGGGTGGCACTGGGTGACACTGGGGGACATTTGGTGGCACCGGGGGTGGCACTGTGGGTGGCACAGAGTCCCCAAATGCCAGCCAGGAGATGGGAGGAGTGCGGGCACAGGGACGTGGCACCCGTGGGTGGCACTGGGTGGCACCGGTGTCTCCCGCAGGGTCCCCAAGTGCCACCCCCGAGGAGCCCCAGGTGACCTACGCGGAGCTGCGGGCACCGAGGTGGCACCCGGGGGACAGCGGGGACTACGAGAACGTGCTGTGACACCGGGGTGGCACCGGGGGGTGGCACTGGGTCCCCAATGCCACCCAGAGGACAGCAGTGACATTGATGACACCGTGCTGTGACACTGGGGGTGGCACTGGGTGGCACTGGGGACAGCCACATGCGCGTGTCCCCTCATCCTGTGGGTGCCCACCCTGCCCGTGGCCACCGTCCCTCTGTCCCTGTCCCTTGTGACCGTGGCCACCACAAGCTGCTGGCAGCTGTCCCTGTCCCCTCCTTGTGACCTCCAGGAGCTGTCCCTGTCCCCTCCTGGGGCCACCAGGACCTGTCCCGGTCCCTGTCCCTTTCCCCTGTCCATGGTCACCGTCCCTCTGTCCGTCCAAGCCGCAGGAATTTGGGACTGGGGACACCCCAGGGGGGTTTTGGGGACACTCTGGGGTTTTGGGGACAGCCCAGGGGGGTTTTGGGGGCACTCTGGGGTTTTGGGGACAGCCCAGGGGGGGTCCCAGTGAGTGGAGTCCCCCCCGATGGAAGGAATGAAGGTTCAACTTTGATTTCTGTCACATTTTTCACTTTTCTGTGCAATAAATTCAATTCTTGTCCCCAAATCCCACTCGGGACCGAGCTCGCCCTGCCCCAACCCCACCCGGGACTGGGGGGGGGGTCCCCAGGAGGGTCCCGGCGGTTTTGGGGGGCTCAGGGTCTGTCCCAACCCCCTGGGATGCTTGAGGGTTGTTCCTCGCTTTGTCCCCAGTGGTGACACGGGGGGACACTGCGGGAGGGGTTGGGACCCCAAAACTGGAGGTGAAAAGTCCGGGACCCCAAAACCAGGACCCCAAAACCGGGACCCCAAAACTGGGACCCCAAAATTGGGAGGTACAAGGTTTGGGACCCCAAAATCTGGGATCCCAGAAGTGGGAGGTGCAGGTTCTGGGACCCCAAAATCTTGGGCATCCAAGCTCTGGGACCCCAAAGGTGGGAGGGGCAGCTCTGGGACCCCCAAATCTGGGTCCCATTCCCGTCCCCATTCCCGCTCCCATTCCCATTCCCGATTCCGTTCCGAGTTTTTCAGTGGGCGTGGCCAGAGGAGGGGGCGTGTCCTCTGGGGCGGTTCCCGTTCCCATTGCCGTTCCGGATTCCGTTCCGGGTTTTTCGGGGGGGCGTGGCCAGCGCAGTGGGCGTGTCCTCTGGGGCCGTTCCCATTCCCGTTCCCGATTCCGTTCCGGGTTTTTCGGGGGGGGGCGTGGCCAGCGCAGTGGGCGTGTCCTCTGGGGCCGTTCCCGTTCCCGTTCCCATTCCCGTTCCCGATTCCGTTCCGGGTTTTCCGGGGGGCGTGTCCTGGGGGCGGGAAGGGGCGTGTCCCACGGCAGCGCCCCCTGGCGGCGCAGGGCGGAGCGGGCCAAGATGGCGGCGGAGCCGGGTCCGGGCCCGGGGGCCGACGCGGAGTTGGAGGAGCTGCTGGAGAGTGAGGGGGGCCCGGGGGGGACCGGGGGGTCAGCGGGGTGTGGGGGGGACTGCGCGGCGTTGGGAGCGATGGGGGGCGAGGGGGGCCGGGGGTCATTGGGGTGAGGCGGGACCGGGGGTCGTGAGGGGCTGGGGGAGACATTGAGGTGAGAGGGGGTCATCAGGGGCTGAGGGTCAGTGGGGTGAGGGGGGGGTCACTGGGGTGAAGGGGTCCTAAGGGGCTGGGGGTCACTGGGGTGAGGAGGAGGCCTGGGAGTCATTGAGGTGAGGGGGGTCTGGGGGTTATTGGGGTGAGGGGGGTCGTGAGGGGTCTGGGGGTCATTGGGGTCTGGGGGTTATTGGGGTGAGGGGGGTCGTGAGGGGGTCTGGGGGTCATTGGGGTCTGGGGGTTCTTGGAGTCTGGGGGTTCTGGGTGTCACTGGGGTGAGGGGGGGTCTGAGGGAGGGTCATTGGGGTCTGGGGGTTATTGGGTTATTGAGGTGGGGGGATCGTGAGGGGCTGGGGGGGGTCATTGGGGTGAGGGGGGTCTGGGGATTATTGAGGTGGGGGGGTCTGGGGGTTATTGGGGTGAAGGAGGTTGGGAGGGGCTGGAGGGGTTGTTGGGGTGCAGTTTTTGGGGTGCAGTCGGGGTAGGGGTTTTTGGGGTGCAGTTTTTGGGGCGCAGTCAGGGATAGGGGTTATCGGGGAGCAGTTTTGGTGTGTGCAGTTTTAGGGGCAGGGGTCGTTAGGGTGCAATTTTTGGTGCCCACCTTTACCACACACATCCCAGCGGGTTCCCATGACCTCCCTGTGGGGCTGCACCCCCATTTTGGTACCCCCTGACCCCAAACCCCCCCCTCCTCAGGTGCCCTGGACGACTTCGAGCGCAGCCGCCCCGCGCCTCCTGCCCCTGCCAGCTCCTCCTGCCCCCCTTCCCCTCCCTCAGCCGCCGACTCCGCCAAGGTGAGCGCCCCAAAAACCCCGGCCCCCCTTTGGTGTGCCCTCTCTGGGGCCGTGCTATGCCGTGCTGGGCAGGACTCGCTGTTCTCCTCGCAGGAAAGGTTCTTCCAGGAGCTCTTTGAGGGCGAGCTGGCGGCGCAGGCGGCGGCTGAGTTCCAGGAGGCCATGCAGGAGCTGGCGCGGCAGGAGCCACAGCTGGTGGAGCAGTTCCAGAAGCTCTCGGAGGCCGCTGGGAAAGTCGGTGGGTGTGGGGGGACAGGGGGGTCACAGCCCTGGGAGGGGTGTCCTGGTTATCCCCGTTTGGGGTTGGGGGCAGAGCTCCAGCAGGGTGCTGCATTATTCCCATTATTTCCAGTATCCCCGGTCCCATCTGGAATTGTCTCCCCATTTAGGATTGGGGACAGCACCCCAGTGGGACCCCACATTATTTCCATTATTCCCATTATCCCCATCCCAATTCTGTTCCCAATTCCATCTCAACCCTATTCCCATTCCCATTCTCACCCCATTCCCATCCCCGTGCCAACCCCATTCCCATCCCCATCCCAACCCCATTCCCATCCCATTCCCAAATCCATCCCAACCCCTTCCCAAACCCATCCCACCCCAACTGCAATCCCAAACCCATTCCCAACCCCATTCCCACCCCATCCCAACCCCGTCCCAATCTCAAATCCATCCCAACCCTGTTCCCAACCCCACCCCAACCCCATCCCATTCCCAAATCGATCCCAAGCCCATTCCCAAATCCATCCCAAGCCCATTCCCAACCCCACCCCAACCCCGTCCCAATCTGAAATCCATCCCCAGCCCATTCCCAAATCCACCCCATTCCCATCCCATTCCCATCCCAACCCCATCCCAATTCAGAATCCGCCCCAACTCCAACCCCATTCCCAACCCTATCCCATTCATGACCCGATCCCAACCCCGTCCCACCCCAATCCCAAACCCATTCCCAACCCCATCCCAACCTCATCCTGACCGCATTCCCAATCCCATTTCAAATCCATCCCATTCCCATTCCCAACTGCATTCCCATCCTGACCCCCTCTCAACCCCATTCCCATTCCCAAATCCATCCCAACGCCATTCCCATTCCCATTCCACCCCATCCCTATTCCCATTCCCACCCCAATCCCAACCCCATCCCATCGTGTTCCCAACCCCCTTCCCACCCCATCCCAACCCCAATCCCGAATCCTTCCCATCCCAAATCCACCCCAATCCCACCCCAAATCCGTCTCACCCCGCAGGCAGCGACGCGGCCTCGCAGCAGGAATTCACCTCCTGCCTCAAGGAGACGCTCAGCGGGCTGGCCAAGAACGCCAACGACCTCCAGGTACCCCTCCAGCCCTTCCCGGGGGTCCCGGGGGTGTCCTGGGGGTCCCAAGGAGCTGATGGGGTCCCGGGGGTCCCGCAGAACTCCCCGGGATCCGAGGAGGAGCTGGCCAAGGCCCTGGAGGGGCTGGGGCTGGACGAGGGCGGCGGCGACGGCGTCCTGCCCGTCATGCGCAGCATCATGGAGTCCCTGCTGTCCAAGGACGTGCTCTACCCCTCCCTCAAGGAGATCACCGAGAAGGTGGGACCCCAAAAACCCCAAAAACCCCAAAAACCGGGAGGGCACCCCAAAAAACCTGGGGAGGTGCCTGAAATCGTGGAGGGATGAGTGGGAAACTCTGGGGAGTCATGGGGACATCATGGAGTCCCTGCTGTGCAAGGATGTGCTGTATCCCTCCCTCAAGGAGATCACTGAGAAGGTGGGACCCCAAAAACTGGGGAGGGGGACCCCAAAAAATGGGGAGGGGACCCCAAAAAACCTGGGGGGGGTCCCTGAAGTCATGGGGGTGTCCCTTGGGGCATGGGGAATGAGTGGGAGTCATGGGGACATGGTGCAGTCCCTGATGTGCAAGGATGTCTCTGCCCCTCTCAAGGAGATCACTGAGAAAGTGGGACCCCAAAGACCGTGAGGGACCTCAGAAAACGTGCAGGGAACCCCAAAAACCTGAAGGGGTCATCTCTGAAATGGGGAGAAGCTCTGCAAAAACTTGGGGTTCCCTGCTGTCCCCTGTGGGGTCTGTCCCTGTCACCCTCTAGGGCTGTACTGGGATATTTCCCCCTTTTCTCTGGGATATCCAGGGTGTCACGGGGGATTTGGGGGTTCCACGGGGGATTTGGGGGTTCCATGGGGGATTTCATGGGGGATTTGGGGGTTCCACGGGGGATTTCATGGGGGATTTGGGGGTTCCACGGGGGATTTCTTTGGGGATTTGGGGGTTCCCTCACTGTCCCCTGCTGTCCCCAGTACCCGGAGTGGCTGCGGCAGCACGAGGGGTCCCTGTCCCCCAGAGCAGCGGGCACTGGGATTGGCTGGGATTTGGGGGTTCCACGGGGGATTTGGGGGTTCCACGGGGGATTTGGGAGTTCCACGGGGAATTTGGGGGTTCCACGGGGGATTTGGGGGTTCCACGGAGGATTTGGGGGTTCCCTCGCTGTCCCCGGTACCCGGAGTGGCTCCGGCAGCACGAGGGGACCCTGCCCCTGGAGCGTGGGCACTGATGGGGCTGGGATTGGCTGGGATTTGGGGGTTCCATAGGGATTTGGGGGTGTCTGCAGTGACCCCAGTGTCCCCTCAATGTCTCCTGGGTGTCCCCAGCACCCGTAGTGGCTGTGGCAGCACGAGGGGACCCTGCCCCCGGAGCAGCGGGCGCTGATGGGGCTGGGATTGGCTGGGATTTGGGGGATCCTGCAGTGACCCCGGTGTCCCCTCGGTGTCCCCTCGGTGTCCCCAGTACCCGGAGTGGCTGCGGCAGCACGAGGGCTCGCTGCCCGCGGAGCAGCGGGTGCTGATGGGGCTGGGATTTGGGGTTTCCATGGGGGATTTGGGGGTTCCATGGGGGATTTGGGGGTTCCATGGGGGATTTGAAGGTTCCTTCAGTGACTCCACTGTCCCCTCACTGTCCCCTCACTGTCCCCTCACTGTCCCCTCAATGTCCCCAGTATCAGAGTGGCTGTGGCAGCACAAGGAGTCCCTGTCCCCAGCACGGTTCAGGGCTGATGGGGCTGGGATTGGCTGGGATTTGGGGTTTCCATGGGGGATCTGGGGGTTCCATGGCTGGGATTTGGGGGTTTCCTCACTGTCCCCTCGCTGTCCCTTCAATGTCCCCAGTGCCCAGAGTGGCTGTGGCAGCACGAGGGGTCCCTGTCCCCAGAACAGCGGGCGCAGTTCAGGGCGCAGCGGGCGCTGATGGGGCTGGGATTGGCTGGGATTTGGGGTTTCCATGGGGGATTTGGGGGTTCCATGGCTGGGATTTGGGGGTTTCCTCACTGTCCCCTCGGTGTCCCCTGGCTGTCCCCAGTACCCGGAGTGGCTGCGGCAGCACGAGGGCTCGCTGCCCGCGGAGCAGCGGGCGCGCTTCGGCCAGCAGCAGGCGCTGATGCTGCGGATCTGCGCCGAGCTGGAGCGGGAGCGGCCCGAGGAGCCCGAGGGGCAGCGCCGGGAGCGCTTCGAGACCCTGCTGGACCTGATGCAGCAGGTGCGGCTGGAGGGCCACCTGTGTCACCTCCGTGTCACCCCCGTGTCACCCCTGGGGCCCTCTGACTGCCCCCGGGCTCTGGGTCACTCCTGTGTCACCCCCGTGTCACCCCCGTGTCACCCCTGGGGCCCTCTGACTGCCCCCGGGCTCTGGGTCACCCTGGTGTCACCTTCCCGAGGCCCTGTGTCACCCCCGTGTCACCCCTGGGGCCCTCTGACCCTCCCCTTAGGCTCTGGGTCACCCCCGTGTCACCCCCCTGGGGACCTGTGTCACCCCCGTGTCACCCCTGTGTCCCTCTGACCCCCGCGGGGCCCTGGGGCACCCTGGTGTCACCTCCCCGAGGCCCTGTGTCACCCCTGTGTCACCTGTGTGTTAGCCCCATGTCCTTCTGACCCTGTGGGACGCTGGGTCACCCTGGTGTCACCCCCGGGTCCCCTCCGTGTCACTTCTGTGTCACCTCTGTGTCCCCCTGGGTCCCTCTATCCCTTCCCTCTGTCCCCTCCATGTTCTTCTGACCCTGCTCCATGTCCCTCTGTCCCTCCCCCCATGTCCTTCTGTCCCCTCTGTGTCCCCCTCTGTGTCCCCACCATGTCCCTCTCATGTCCCTATGTCCCCACCATGTCCCCATGTCCTCCCTGTGTCCCCTCTGACCCTCCCCATGTCCCTCTGTCCTGTCCATCCCATCTGTGTCCCCATGTCCCCCCCCATGTCTCCTCTGTGCCCCTCCATGTCCCTCTGTGCCCTCTGTGTGTCCTCTCATGTCCCCATGTCCCCCCATGTCCCCGTGTCCCCTCTGTGTCCCTCTGACCCTTCCCATGTCCCTCTGTCCTGCGTGTCCCTCTCATGTCCCCATGTCCCCCCCAACGTCCCCGCGTCCCCTCTGTGTCCCCTCACAGCTGCAGGACCTGGGCCACCCCCCCAAGGAGCTGGCAGGGGACACGGTGAGTGTTTGGGGACACCCCTGAGGGGTTTGGGGTCACCCAAAGGGTTTGGGGTGCCCCCATGGATGTGGGGCGCCCCTGTGGGATTTGGGGTGACCCCACAGATTTGGGGTGAATTCACAGCTTTGGGGTGTCCCCGGGGCTTTGGGGTTCCCCCCATGGATTTGGGGTGTCCCATGGCTATGGGGCGCCCCTGTGGGATTTGGGGTGACCCCACAGATTTGGGGTGACCCCAGTGTCCCCCCCACAGCCGCCAGGACTGAACCTCACAGGGGAGCAGTGCCGCCTCATGTAGGGCACGTTTGGGGTGACCCCACAGATTTGGGGTGTCCTCCCCATGGCTTTGGGGTGCCCCCCCGGATTTGGGGTGCCCCATGGCTTTGGGGTGCCCCCCCGGATTTGGGGTGCCCCATGGCTTTGGGGTGCCCCCCCGGATTTGGGGTGCCCCATGGCTTTGGGGTGCCCCATGGCTTTGGGGTGCCCCATGGATTTGGGGTGCCCCAGCCCCATAAAGGAGGTGCAGAGGAGCCCAGCAGTGGGGTTGGCGCCTCCCCCCCCCAATTTTTGGGGTTTTTTTTTTGGGGTGGGGGGCGCAGGGACCCCCCCAATGTGGGGAGGTGTCCCCCCCTCACCCCCCGGTGACCCCAATAAAGAGATGGTGACGGGAACGGCTGTGCCTGCTCGGGGACAATGGGGACATTGTGGGGACATTGTGGGGACAGTGGGGACATTGGGGACATTGTGGGGACATTGTGGGGACAGTGGGGACACTGCGGGGACATTGGGAGGACATTGTGGGGGCATTGGGGACATTGGGGACACTGCGGGGACATTGGGGATATTGGGGACATTGTAGGGATGGGGGGACCCTACAGGGACATTGGGGAATACTGGGGGGACACTATGGGGACAGTATGGGGACACTACGGGGACACTGGGGATACTGGGGACCGTATAAGGATGGGGTGACCCTACAATCACAAGGGACCCAAAGTGACCCTACAACAACATGGCGCACCCTACAGTGACCCTAACCAGGGGTGACCCTACAGTAACTGTGGGGTGACCCCATAACCCCACTGGTGACCCTACAGTGACTCTAAACACGGGTGGCCCTATAACACAGGGGTGGCCCTATAACTCCATGGGTGACCCTGCAGTGATCCTAAACACACGTGACCCTATAACACCGCTGGTGACCCTACAATAACACAGGGGGTGACCTTATAACCTCATTGGTGACCCTGCAGTGACCCTAAACACAGAGTGACCTTATAACCTCATTGGTGACCCTGCAGTGACCCTAAACAGGGGTGACCCTACAATAACACTGGGAGTGACCTTATAGTGACCCTATAACCCCCCTGGTGACCCCATAATGACCCTATAACCCCACTGGTGACCCTATAATGACCCCATAACCCATTGTAACACTATTGGGGACCCCACAGTGACCCTAAACAGGGGTGACCCTACAGTAACATTGAGATGACCCTATAGTGCCCCTATAACCCCATTGGTGACCCTGCAATAACACAGGTGACCCTATAATACAGGCTGACCCCACTGATGACGCAATGATGACCCCATAACGCCATTGGTCACCATACAGTGACCCTAAAGAGAGGTGACCCTACAATAACATTGGGATGACCCTCTAGTGACCCCATAACCCCCCTGGTGACCCTATAATGACCCCATAACCCATTGTAACCCCATTGGGGACCCCACAGTGACCCTAAACAGGGGTGACCCTACAGTAACATTGAGATGACCCTATAGTGCCCCTTTAACCCCATTGGTGACCCTGCAATGACACAGGTGACCCTATAATACAGGCTGACCCTATAACCCCACTGATGACGCTGTGATGACCCCATAACGCCATTGGTCACCATACAGTGACCCTAAAGAGAGGTGACCCTACAATAACATTGGGATGACCCTCTAGTGACCCCATAACCCCACTGGTGACCCTATAATGACCCTATAACCCATTGTAACACTCTTGGGGACCCCAGGGTGACCCTAAACAGGCATGACCCTACAATAACACTGCAGGTGACCCTATACTGACCCCATAACCCATTGGTGACCCACTAATGACCCCATAACCCCCCTGGTGACCCTATAATGACCCTATAACCCATTGTAACCCTCTTGGGGACCCCAGGGTGACCCTAAACAGGCATGACCCTACAATAACACTGCAGGTGACCCTATACTGACCCCATAACCCATTGGTGACCCTAGAATGACGCCATAACCCCACAGCGCCCCCCAATAACGGGGTCGGTGTGTGAGGGGGGGGGCGCCGTTCCCATGGCAACGCCCGCCGTGAGGGGTGCGCCGCTCCCGCCGCCATCGCGCAACGGCCGCTGCCGTAAAGCGGCGCCCGCCGTGCCGCAAAAACGTCGCCCGGTACCGCCAAGCGAGGCGGCGGCGGGGGCGGCGCGTTAAAGATGGCGGCGGCGGGGCCCGGTCCCGGGGCCGGCTCTGGAGCGGCCGGGGGGACCCGCGGCGGCCGCCACTGAGCCCGGCCGCGCCCCCCGGCACCGTCCGGGACCCGCCGGGAGCCTCCGGGACGCTCGGGTCGGTGCGCGGCCTCCGCCGGGCCCGCTGCGGCCGCGGCCCCCGCGGGTTCGGGCCTGTCCCGGCTCCGGGGCGGGATCGCGGGAGGGGCGGGGCGGCCTCGGGGGGAACACCGAGAGTTCGGGGAGGGCATGGGGGAGGCTCTGAGGGAGCCCTGAGGGGGTTTGGGGGCGTCTTGAGGGGGTTCGGGGGATTCTGAGGGGGCTCTTGGGGCCTTTGGGGGAGTCCCTCATGGGAGTCCTTGGGATTTTGGGGGCTCCGAGAGGGTTTTGAGGAGATTTTGGGGGGTTCTTGGGGTTTTTGGGGTGTCCTGGAGGGACCCTGAGGGGGTTTGGGGGGGTCCTGAGGGGGCCCTTGGGGTCTCTGGGGGGTCCCTTAGGGGAGTCCTTGGGGTTTTTTGGGGCTCCGAGAGGGTTTTGAGGGGATTTTGGGGGGATCTTGGGGTGTTTGGGGTATCCTGGAAGGCCCTGAGGGCGTTGGGGGCGTCCTGAGGGGGTTTCTGGGACCCTGACGGGGTTTGGGGGGGCCCTTGGGGCCTCTGGGGGGGTCCCTTAGTTGAGTCCTTGGGGTTTTTGGGTCTCCTTGGGGGTTTTGGGGGGAATTCTGGGGGATTCCTTGGAGGTTTTGGGGGATCCTTGAGGGTTTTGGGGCGTCCCTGGGCCTTTGGGGGATCCCTTAGAGGGGTCTTTGGTTATTTTGGGTTATCCTGGGGGATCCTTGGAGATTTTGGGGGTCCTGAGGCACCCTTGGGGTCTCTGGCGGGGTCCCTTAGGGGATTCCTTGGGGGTTTTGGGGAGTCCCTGAGATTTTTGGGGGATCCTTTCAGATTTTGGGGCGTCCCTGCGCCTTTGGGGGATCCCTTAGAAGGGTCCTTCGTTTTTTTGGGGTGTCCTGGGGGGTTCCTTGGAGGTTTTGGGGGCGTCCCTGAGACTTTAAAGGGCCCTTTAAGGGGATCCTTGACTTTTTTGGGGGCTCTTGAGGCTTTTTGGGGGAGTCCCTGAGACTTTGGGGATCCCCTGAGATTTTTGGGGTCTGGGAATTTTTGGGGTGACCCCCAAGATTTTGGGAGGAGTCTCCGAATATTTTTTGAGGGGGTCCCAGAGGTTTTTTGGGGTCCCCTGAGATTGAGAGGGGAAATTTGGGAAAGGTCCTGGAGGTTTTGGGGGAAATCCCTGAAATTTTGGGGTTCCCAAAGATTGGGGAGACCCCAAAAATTTGAGGTTCTCAGGGATGGAGGGAATTTTTTTGGGGGGATTGAGGAGGAGGGGTTCCCCCAAAATTTGGGGTCTCCAGACGTCAGGGGGGGATCCCCAAAATTTGGGAATTCCCAAGGGTCAGAGGGGTCCCCAAAGATTGGGAAGGTCCCCAAAATTTGGGTTTTTTCAGGAATTTGGGGGGTTCCCAGAAATCCGAGGGGGTTCCCCAGGAATTGGGGGGTCCCCAGGGATGGGGGGGGGGTCCCCAAAATTGGGGGTCCCTGACCTTTGACCCCGCGCTCCCCCAGCTCCAGCCCCGCTGTCCCCGGCACCTGGCCCAGGTGAGTGCGCCCGGCTCCCGCAGGGTTTTGGGATTTTTGGGGTTTTGGGGGAACTTTTGGGGTTTCTCCAGGATTTGGGAAACTCCTGAGAATGTTCCTGGGGATCCATCCCAAGGGATTTGGGGATTTCATCCTAAAGGATTTGGGGCTCCATCCTGAGGGATTTGGGGATTTCATCCCAAAGGATTTGGGGGCTCAATCCTGAGGGATTTGGGGATTTCATCCTAAAGGATTTGGGGGCTCCATCCTGAGAGATTTGGGGATTTCATCCTAAAGGATTTGGGGGCTCCCTCCTGAGGGATTTGGGGGCTCCACCCCAGAGGATTTGGGGATTTCATCCTGAAGGATTTGGGGATTTCATCCCAAAGGATTTGGGGTCTCCACCTGAGGGATTTGGGGGCTCCATCCCAAAGGATTTGGGGGCTCCATCCCAATGCATTTGGGGTTCCATTCCTGTGGGATTTAGGGGCTCCATCCTGAGGGATTTGGGGGATCCATCCCAGAAGATTTGGGGATTTCATCCTAAAGGATTTGAGCGCTCCATCTTAGAGGATTTGGGGTACCATTCCTGTGAGATTTGGGGGCTCCATCCTGAGGGATTTGGGAGATTTAATCCTAAAGGATTTGGGGGCTCCACCTCAGAGAATTTGGGGTTTTCCATTCTTGAGAGATTTGGGGATTTCATCCCAAAGGATTTGGAAATTTCATTCCTGAGGATTTGGGGTTCCATACCAAGGGATTGGGGGTTCCATCCCTGAGGATTTGGGGATTTCATCCCAAAGAATTTGGGGGAATCTATTCCTGAGGGATTTGGGTTCTCCACCCCAGAGAATTTGGGGTTTTCCATTCTTGAGAGATTTGGGGATTTCATCCCAAAGGATTTGGGAGTTTCATTCCTGAGGATTTGGGGTCTCCACCTGAGGGATTTGGAGGCTCCATCCCAAAGGATTTGGGGATTTCATCCTGAAGGATTTGGGGATTTCATCCCAAAGGATTTGGGGTTCCATTCCTGTGGGATTTAGGGGCTCCCCCCTGAGGGATTTGGGGGATCCATCCCAGAAGATTTGGGGATTTCATCCTAAAGGATTTGGGGGCTCCATCCTAAAGGATTTGGGGATTTAATCCTAAAGGATTTGAGTGCTCCATCTTAGAGGATTTGGGGTACCATTCCTGTGGGATTTGGGGGCTCCATCCTGAGGGATTTGGGAGATTTAATCCTAAAGGATTTGGGGGCTCCACCCCAGAGAATTTGGGGCTTTCCATTCTTGAGAGATTTGGGGATTTCATCCCAAAGGATTTGGGAATTTCATTCCTGAGGATTTGGGGATTTCATCCCAAAGAATTTGGGAGTTTCATTCCTGAGGATTTGGGGTCTCCACCTGAGGGATTTGGGGGCTCCATCCCAAAGGATTTGGGGATTTTATCCCAAGAGATTTGGGGGATCCATCCCAAGGAATTTGGGGGCTCCATCCCAGAGGATTTGGGGTTTTCATCCCAGAGGATTTGGGGATTTTATCCTAAAGGATTGAGGGCTCCATCCCAAACTATTTGGGGGCTCCATCCTGAGGGGTTTGGGGGATGCAACCCAAAGGATTTGGGGGATCCATCCCAAAGGATTTGGGGGCTCCATCCCAGTGGATTTGGGGGCTCCATCCCAGTGGATTTGGGGTTCCATTCCTGAGGGATTTGGGGATTTCATCCTAAAGGATTTGAGGGATCCACCCCATAGGATGTGGGGATTTCATCCTAAAGGATTTGGGGTCTCCATCCCAGAGGATTTGTGGGATCCATCCCAAATGATTTGGGCTCCATTCCTGTAGGATTTGGGGGCTCCATCCTGAGGGATTTGGGCATTTCATCCTAAAAGTTTTAGGATTCTACCCCAAAGGATTTGGGATCTCCATCCCAGAGGATTTGTGGGATCCATCCCAAGAGATTTGGGGGATCCATTGAGGAGGATTTTGGGGCTTTATCCCTGAGGATTTGGGGTTCCATTCCTGAGGATTTGGGGCCCCCCAGTTTTTCTCCAAGTTTTTCTCCCACTTTATCCCATTTTTTCTCCCAGTCCCTCCCAGTTTCTCCCAGTTTGGGGCCAGCAGGAGGCTGGGCAGGGCAGATCCCTCTCCAGAGGCTCTGGAATGCCCTGGGATGTTTTTTGGGATATTTTTGGGAGCAGCAGCGTCAGCCTGAGCCTGTCCAGATGCAGCCTCAGGAATCCCAGGATTTCTGGAACATTCCCTGCAATTCCCACATTTCCCACCCCCCCTCGGGGTCAGGAGTGGATTTGGGAGCTCCTTCCTGATCCCTCACCTGGGAATGGAGCAAAAAATTCCCGGGATTGGGATTTTTGGAGGCAAAAATGGTGAGGTTTGAGGAGGGGAGGGGGAAATTCCAGTGCTGGCCTTTGGGGTTGTTTGGGATTCCAGAGGAATTCCAGGGAATTCTATGGGATTCCAGCAGAATTTCCAGGGAATTCCATGGAATTCCAGGGCTCTGCTCCACGGAAATGGGGATTTTTGGAGGGCTGGGGGACTGGCACTGCTCTCCTGGAGAGATTCCAGAGGGAATTTTGGGTGGGAATGTGTTTAAAGATGGATTTTTAGAATCCCAGATTTCTCAGGATTGGATTTTCCTGGGATGCTGAGCAGGGTTTGGGTGTCCTGCTGCATTCCCAACTGGATTTTCCATGGAAAATGGGGATTTTTTTTGTGGGAATGTGTTTAAAGATGGATTTTTAGAATCCCAAATCCCTCAGGATTGGATTTTCCTGGGATGCCGAGCGGGGTTTGGGTGTCCTGCAGCATTCCCAACTGGATTTTCCATGGAAAATTGGGATTTTTTTTGTGGGAATGTGTTTAAAGACGGATTTTTAGAATCCCAGATTTCTCAGGATTGGATTTTCCTGGAATGCTGAGCAGGGTTTGGGTGTCCTGCAGCATTCCCAACTGGATTTTCCATGGAAAATTGGGATTTTTTTGTGGGAATGTGTTTAAATATGGGTCTGTAGAATCCCAAATCCCTCAGGATTGGATTTTCCTGGGATGCTGAGCAGGGTTTGGGTGTCCTGCTGCATTCCCAGGTGGTTTTTCCATGGAAAATGGGGATTTGGGGAGTGCCTGCTGTGCTGGGGTGGGTTGGGGACATGGGGACATCCCGTGGTGGCCGTGGCAGGGCCACTCCAGCTCTGTGTCATGGTGTCCCCATGTCCCTGTGTCCCCATGTCCCCCTCTCCCCATATTCCTGTGTCCCCACGTCCCCGTGTCCCCATGTCCCCATATCCCCAATGTCCCCCTGTCCCCATGTCCTCTCATGTCCCCAGTGTCCCCTGTCCCCGTGTCCCCGCAGGGATTCCCGTGGTGATGTCGGACAAGGGCGGCAGCATGGACGGCAGGACGGACATTGTCAACGGTGAGGGGACAGCTGGGGACAGCTGGGGTGGCAGTGGAGCTGGCAGGGTGACAGTGGCAGCCAGGGGACAGCAGGGGTGGCAGGGTGACAGTGATGGGGATGCGCTGGCAGTGATGGTGACAGCGAGGGTGGCGGCAGAGGTGACAGTGAGGGTGCCAGGGTGGCAACAATGGTGGCAGAGTGACTGTGGTGGTGACAGTGATGGTGACAAAGTGACTGTGGTGGTGACAGTGATGGTGACAGAGTGACTGTGGTGGTGACAGGATGGTGCCAGGGTGTCAGTGCAGGTGCCAGCCAAGGTGCCACCACACTGTCCCCATGTCCCCTGTCCCCAGGCAGCCTGTCCAGCAGCCCTGAGGACACGTCAGCTGAGGAGGGCCGGTGTCACTGCAATGTCCCCATGTCCCCATGGCAGTGTGACACTGGTGTCACTGCGATGTTCCCTGTTCCCAGGCAGTATGATGACACTGGTGACCCTGGTGACAGTGTCCCCATGTCCCCTGTCCCCAGGCAGCCTGTCCAGCAGCCCTGAGGACATGTCAGCCGAGGAGGGCCGGTGTCACTGTGCTGTCCCCATGGTGTCACTGCGATGTTCCCTGTCCCCAGGCAGTATGATGACACTGGTGACCCTGGTGACAGTGTCCCCAAGTCCCTGTCCCCAGGCAGCCTGTCCAGCAGCCCCGAGGACATGTCAGCCGAGGAGGGCCGGTGTCACTGTGATACCCCCATGTCCCCATGCCAGTGTGACACTGGTGTCACTGTGCTGTCCCCATGGTGTCACTGCGATGTTCCCTGTTCCCAGGCAGTGTGGTGACGCAGGTGACACCGTGCTGTCCCCATGTCCCCGCGGTGACCCCGTGCTGTCCCCCTGTCCCCAGGCAGCCTGTCCAGCAGCCCTGAGGACATGTCAGCCGAGGAGGGCCGCGAGACGTCCTCGGGGATCGAGGTGGAGGCGTCCGACCTGAGCCTGAGCCTGACGGGCGACGACGCCGGGGCCGCGCGGGGCCGCGCCAGCGACAGCGACAGCTCCGGGGACAAGGACAGCGACAGCATGGACGACACCGGCCACTACTCCATCCCCGAGGAGCCCCGGCACGACGAGGACGAGGAGGAGGAGGAGGAGGAGGAGGAAGAGCCCCGTGCCCGGCGCAGGGCCCCCCGCAAGCGGCCGCCCCACGAGCGCGACTCGTCCGACGAGGAGCAGGCGCTGGAGGACTGGGTGGCTGCTGCTTCTGGCACTTACTGAGGGGGCTGGGGGGGGAAATGGGGTGGAAGGGGTTTAAATGAGTCCTACAAGAGGTTTAAAAGAGGTTTAAATGAGGTTTAAATGAGGTTTAAATGAGGTTTTGAATGAGGTTTTGAATGAGGTTTTGAAAGAGATTTTAAGTGAGGTTTTAGAGGGTTTTATTCCATAGTGAGACATTGGGTGGCTGCTGCTTCTGGCACTTACTGAGGGGGCTGGGGGGGAAAATGGGGTGAAAGGGGTTTAAATGAATCCTAAAAGAGGTTTAAAAGAGGTTTAAATGAGGTTTTGAATGAGGTTTTTAATGAGGTTTTTATTGAGGTTTTAAGTGAGGTTTTAGAGGATTTTATTCCATAGTGAGGCATTGGGTGGCTGCTGTTCTACTGAGGGGGCTTGGGGGGAAAAGAGGGGGTGAAAGGGGTTTAAATGAGTCCTAAAAGAGGTTTAAATGAGGTTTAAATGAGGTTTTGAATGAGGTTTTAAATGAGGTTTTGAAAGAGATTTTAAGTGAGGTTTTAGAGGATTTTATTCCATAGTGAGGCACAGGGTGTTCCATAGTGAGACGTTGGGTGGCTGCTGCTTCTGCCACTTACTGAGGGGGCTCGGGGGGGGGAAAGAGGGGGTGAAAGGGGTTTAAATGAGTCCTACAAGAGGTTTAAAAGAGATTTAAATGAGGTTTTGAATGAGGTTTTAAAAGATTTAATTCTACTATCAGCAACAAATAGTGAGACACAGGAGATGCTGCTTCTGGCACTTACTGAGGGGGCTCGGGGGGGAAAAGAGGGGGTGAAAGGGGTTTAAAAGAGGTTTAAAATGAGGTTTTAAAAGAGGTTTTAATGAGGTTTAAAAGAGGTTTTAATGAGGTTTTTATTGAGGTTTAAATGAGGTTTTAAGTGAGGTTTTAAGTGAGGTTTTAGAGGATTTTATTCCATGCTGAGACACCGATGTAGAACTGGGTGGCTGCTGCTTCTGGCACTTACAGGGGGGCTATGGGGGGGTAAAATGGGGTGAAAGGGGTTTAAAAGAGGTTCTAAAAAAGGTTCCAAATGAGGTTTTGAATGAGATTTTAAAAGAGATTTAAAGTGAGGTTTTAGAGGGTTTTATTCCATGGTGAGACACAGGGTGTTCCATAGTGAGACATTGGGTGGCTGCTGCTTCTGCCACTTACACAGAGGCTCGGGGGAAACAGGGGTGAAAAAGGTTTAAAAGAGGTTTAAAATGAGGTTTTAAGTGAGGTTTTAGAGGATTTTATTCTATAATCAGTAGCGAGGAGTAGTGAGACACGAGATGTAAAATCGGGTGGCTGCTGCTTCTGGCACTTACTGAGGGGCTCTGGGGGGAAAGAGGCTTTAAAAAGGTTCTAAAAGAGGTTTTAAATGGGGTTTTTAAAGAGATTTTAACTGAGAGTTTAAAAGATTTGATTCTATCATCGGTAGCGACAAATGGTGAGACACAGGAGATGTAAAACTGGGTGGCTGCTGGTTTTCTCCATAAAACCTGAGAAAGTTTTCACACTTGATTGTGGGAGGTCACCCTACAATGGCATTGGAGTGACCCTACAATAACTTTGGTTTTCCCTAAAAACTGAGAAAATTTTGCCCACTTTATTATGGAAGAAACATAAAACTGCCTAATCACCAGCAGCTCACCCCTTTAACAGAGGAACTGATTAATTAATGCACCCCTGTGTCCCCAGGTGGCCTCAGAGACATGGGTGCTGCTGTGGCCGCCATCTTGGGTGACCCTACAATAACTTTGGTTTTCTCTAAAAACTGAGAAAGTTTTCCCAGTTTATTATGGCAGAAACAGATAAAACTGCCCATTACCAACAGCTAACCCCTTTAACAGAGGAATAGATTAATTAATGAACACCTGTGTCCCCAGGTGGCCTCGGAGACGTGGGCACTGCCGTGGCCGCCATCTTGGTTGACCCTACAATAACTTTGGTTTTCCCTAAAAACTGAGAAAGTTTTCCCACTTTATTATGGAAGAAACATAAAACTGCCTAATCACCAGCAGCTCACCCCTTTAACAGAGGAATTGATTAATTAATGCACCCCTGTGTCCCCAGGTGGCCTCGGAGACATGGGTGCTGCTGTGGCCGCCATCTTGGGTGACCCTACAATAACTTTGGTTTTCTCTAAAAACTGAGAAAATTTTGCCCACTTTATTATGGAAGAAACATAAAACTGCCTAATCACCAGCAGCTCACCCCTTTAACAGATGAATAAATTAATTAATGCACCCCCGTGTACCCCGGTGGCCTCAGAGACGTGGGTGCTGCTGTGGCCGCCATCTTGGGTGACCCTACAGTAACTTTGGTTTTCTCTGTAAAACCAGAAAATTTTCTCACTTTATTGTGGAAGAAACAGACAAAACTACTCAGTTACCAGTAGCTAACCCCTTTAACAGATGAATAGATTAATTAACCTACAGTTGGTAAAGTTGAGCCCTGCGTGCCCCCAGGTGGCCTCGGAGATGTGGGCGAGAATGTGGCCGCCATCTTGGGTGACCCTACAGTAACTTTGATTTTTTTCAAAAAACTGAGAAAGTTTTTACACTTTATTATGGCAGAAGCAGATAAAACTGCCTTATCACCAGCAGCTCACCCCTTTAACAGAGGAATAAATTAATTAATGCACCCCCGTGTCCCCAGGTGGCCTCAGAGACATGGGCACTGCTGTGGCCGCCATCTTGGGTGACCCTACAGTAACTTTGGTTTTCTCTAAAAACTGAGCAAGTTTTTACACTTTATTATGGAAGGTGACCCTATGTAATCAAGAACTGATTAATTAATGCACACCCCTGTGTCCCAGGTGGCCTCAGAGACATGGGCACTGGCGCGGCCGCCATCTTGGGTGACCCTACAATAACTTTGGTTTTCTCTAAAAACTGAGAAAGTTTTCCCAGTTTATTATGGCAGAAAGAGACAAAACTACCCAGTTACCAACAGCTAACCCCTTTAACAGAGGAATAGATTAATTAATGAACACCTGTGTCCCCCCAGATGGCCTTGGACACATGGGCGTTACTGTGGCCGCCATCTTGGTTGACCCTACAGTAACTTTGTTTTTCTCTAAAAACCGAGGAAGTTTTCCCACTTTACTATGGAAGGTGATCCTGTGTAATCAAGAATTGATGAATTAACACACCCCTGTGTCCCAGGTGGCCTCGGAGACGTGGGCCCTGCCGCGGCCGCGCTGGCGGGCGATCCCGGCGCTGCGGCAGCGCCAGCTGGGCGGCTGCTCGCGTTTCGTGGCGCAGGCCTGCGGCGCCCGGCTCTTCGTGCAGAAATTCCGGCTGCAGCACGGCCTGGAGGGGCACACGGGCTGCGTGAACACGCTGCACTTCAACCAGAGGGGCACCCGCCTGGCCAGCGGCAGCGACGACCTCAAGGTGCTGGTGTGGGACTGGCTGAGGCGCCGGCCCGTGCTGCAGTTCGACAGCGGGCACAAGAGCAACGTCTTCCAGGTGGGCATGGCGTGGGCATGGCGTGGGGATGGTGTAGGGTGAGGTTTTGGGGTGGGCATGGGCTGGGGTGGAGTTTTGGGATGGGATTTTGGGGTGGAATTCCAAAGGACTGGCTGTGGCACTGGCCCATGCTGTAGTTCGACAGCGGGCACAAGAGCAACGTCTTCCAGGTGGGCATGGCGGGGTTTTGGGGTGGGCTGGGGTGGGGTTTTGGGGTGGGATGGTGTTTTGGGGTGGAATTCCAAAGGACTGGCTGTGGCACCAGCCCGTGCTGCAGTTGGACAGCGGGCACAAGAACAACATCTTCCAGGTGCTCATGGTGGGGTTTTGGGGTGGGATCCCAAACAGGATTTGTTGGCTGGATGGGTTTCCTGAAGTTCATGGATGTATCATAAAATTTGTCAGGTTGAGAGGCCTTGTTTGGGGTAGGAGAGGGTCCCAGGAAAATGTCACCTGGGCAAGAGGATGCTTGGGAAAGGATCTGGGAACAGATGCCCAGATGCCACAGATTGACCCCCAGATCCTGCAGATTGATGCCCCAGATCCCACAGATGTGCCCTAAAATTTATCATCCTAAAGGATCCCTCTTTGGGGTGGGAGAGGATCCCAGGAAAATGTCACCTGGGCCAGGGAATTGCTGGGAAAGGTGTCCGTGGAGTGAAGGGACATGGGGGCAGTTTGGGTGGGGTTTTGGGGTGGGATCCCAAAGGACTGGCTGTGGCACCAGCCGGTGCTGCAGTTGAAAGCGGGCACAAGAGCAGCGTCTTCCAGGTGGGCATGGGCTGGGCATGGTGTGGGGATTGGGTTTTGGGGTGGCATCCCAAAGGGAGGACCCCAGGATGTGTTATCTGGATGGGTTTCCCAAAGTTTGTGGGTGTTGGTTTAGGTGCGTTCAAAAATTCATCGTTCTAAGGGTTCTTTTTTGGGGTGGGAGAGGGTCCCAGAAAATCCCAAAGGGGTGTCTTGGGATCCATCATCTCAGTGGGTTTCCCAAGGTTTGTGGGTGTTTGTTTAGGTCTTCTAAAATTTGTTGTTCTAAGAGTTCCTGTTTGGGGTGGGAGAGGGTCCCAGGAAGAGCTCAACTGGGAAAGGGAATGCTTAGAAAAGAATCTGGGAACAGGTCCCCAGATCCCACAGACTGACCCCCAGATCCCACAGATTGACCCCCAAATCCTGCAGATCGATGCCCCAAATCCCACAGATGTGCCCTAAAATTCATCATCCTCAAGGGTCCCTGTTTGGGGTGGGAGAGGGTCCCTGGAACGGCTGACCTGGGCCAGGGAATGCTTGGGAAAGGATCTGGGAACAGATCCCTAAATCCCACAGTTTGATGCCCCAGTTCCTGAGAGAACTTGGGAGGATCTCTGGGAGATTTTGGGGTGATTCCCAGGAGAGTGTTTGGGATGATTCCTGAGAGAATTTGGGATGATCCCTGGGAGATTTTGGGATGATTCCCAGGGGAGACTTTGGGATGATTCCCAAGAGAACTGGTACAACTCCCAGAACAATTCCACCGATTCCCCCCATCCCTTTCCCCTCCCACCTCCTCTGCGATTCCCCCTTTCCTTCCCCTCTCCCCCCACCACCCCCCTGTCCCTTTTTCCCACTTTTTCCCAATTTTTCCCCATTTTCCAGGCCAAGTTCCTGCCCAACAGCGGTGACTCCACGCTGGCCATGTGTGCCCGGGACGGGCAGGTGCGCGTGGCCGAGCTCTCGGCCACCCAGTGCTGCCGCAGCACCAAGCGCGTGGCCCAGCACAAGGGGGCTTCCCACAAGGTGAGGGGGGATTTGGGATTCCCAAATCCCGGGATTTGGGGTGCTTGGGAATGGGGGAACACAGTGGGAATTGGGTGGGAGCAATGGTGGGAGCAGGGGATGTCACCACAGAGGTGACAGAGCTGTCACAGCACCGAGCCCTGCGCAAGGGGGCTTCCCACAAGGTGAGGGGGGGTTTGGGATTCCCAAATCCCGGGATTTGGGGTGCTTGGGATTTAGGAATTGCAAATCCCTGGATTTGGGGTGCTTGGGATTTAGGAATTGCAAATCCCTGGATTTGGGGTGGCTGGGAATGGGGGAGCACAGTGGGAATTGGGTGGGAGCAGGGGGTGTCACCACCCAGTGACACTCAGTGCTGCCGCAGCATCAAGCGCATGGCCCGGCACAAGGGGGCTTCCCACAAGGTGAGGGGGGCTTGGGATTACCAAATCCTGGGATTTGGGGTGCGTGGGATTTGGGAATGCCAAATCCTGGGATTTGGGGTACCTGGGAATGGGGAAATGGGCTGGGAATGGTGTGGGGATGTCACCACCCAGTGCTGCCGCAGCACCAAGCGCGTGGCCCAGCACAAGGGGCCTTCCCACAAGGTGGGGGGGGTTTGGGATTCCCAAATCCCAGGATTTGGGGTGCCTGGGGTGCTTGGGATTTGGGAAAGGCAAATCTCGGGATTTGGGGTGCCTGGGAGTAGGGGCACGCAGTGGGAATGGGGTGGGAGCCGGAGATGCCACCACAAAGGTGACAGAGCTGTCACAGCACTGAGCCCCGCATAAGGGGGTTTCCCACAAGGTGAGGGGGATCCCAGGAATGACAAATCCTTGGAATGTCAAATCTTGGGAGTGGCAAATCCTGGGAATGCCAAATCCCAGGATTTGGGGTGCCTGGGAATGGGGGAACCCAGTGGGAATGGTGGGGACATCACCACACAGGTGAGGGGGTGGGTTTAGCCACTCAGCTCCATTGAAATCCAGAAATGTTGTGATTTTCCCACTTTTTGGGTGCAATTCCGACCCTTGGCTGTATTGTTGTCCCCATGACATCACCCAGATGACATCACTGCAGTTTAGAGCAGGAATTTCCAAACCTGGGGTTTTTCCAGGTGGATTTTCCTGGTTTTGGGGATTTTTGGGAATTATTCTCACTGTTTTTTTCCCTTTTTTCCCCCAATCCCAGCTGGCGCTGGAGCCGGATTCGCCCTGCACGTTCCTGTCTGCGGGGGAGGACGCCGTGGTCTTCACCATCGACCTGCGGCAGGACCGGCCCGCCTCGTGAGTGAGGGGAAAATTGGGAATTCTGAGGGGAAAAGTGGGAATTCTGAGGGGAAAATTGGGAATTCTGAGGGGAAAATTGGGAATTCTGAGGGGAAAAATGGGGATTTGAGGTGGGAAATGGGGATTCGATCGACCTGCGGCAGGACCAGCCTGCCTTGTGAGTGAGGGGAAAGTGGGAATTCTGAGGGGAAAATTTGGAATTCTGAGGGGAAAAGTGGGAATTCTGGGCAGGAAATTTGAATCCTGTGGGAAAAAGAGGGATTTGAGGTGGGAAATGGTGATTCCATTGACCTGTGGCATGACCAGCCACACCTCGTGAGGGACTGGAAAGATGTGAATTCTGAGGGGAAAAGTGGGAATTCTGGGTAGGAAATTGGAATCCTGGGGGAAAAAAAGGGGATTTGAGGTGGCAAATGGGGATTCCATTGACCTGCAGCATGACCAGGCTCACCTCGTGAGTGGCCAGAAAATTGGGAATTCTGAGGAGAAAAGCAAGAATTTTGAGGGGAAAAGTGGGAATTTTGAGGGGAAAATTGAGAATTCTGAGGGGAAAAGTGGGAATTCTGAGCGGGAAATGGGAATCCTGTGGGAAAAAATGGGGATTTGAGGTGGGAAGTGGGGATTCGATCGACCTGCGACAGGACCAGCCTGCCTTGTGAGTGAGGGGAAAAGTGGGAATTCTGAGGGGAAAATTGGGAATTCTGAGGGGAAAATTTGGAATTCTGAGGGGAAAATCAGGAATTCTGGGTGAGAAATGGGAATTCTGTGGGAAAAAATGGGGATTTGAGGTGGGAAGTGGGGATTCGATCGACCTGCGGCAGGACCGGCCTGCCTCGTGAGTGAGGGGAAAGTGGGAATTCTGAGGGGAAAAGTGGGAATTCTGAGGGGAAAAGTGGGAATTCTGGGCAGGAAATTTGAATCCTGTGCGAAAAAGAGGGATTTGAGGTGGGAAATGGTGATTCCATTGACCTGTGGCATGACCAGCCACACCTCGTGAGGGACTGGAAAGATGTGAATTCTGAGGGGAAAAGTGGGAATTCTGGGTAGGAAATTGGAATCCTGGGGGAAAAAAAGGGGATTTGAGGTGGCAAATGGGGATTCCATTGACCTGCAGCATGACCAGGCTCACCTCGTGAGTGGCCAGAAAATTGGGAATTCTGAGGAGAAAAGCAAGAATTTTGAGGGGAAAAGTGGGAATTTTGAGGGGAAAATTGAGAATTCTGAGGGGAAAAGTGGGAATTCTGAGCGGGAAATGGGAATCCTGTGGGAAAAAATGGGGATTTGAGGTGGGAAGTGGGGATTCGATCGACCTGCGGCAGGACCGGCCCGTCTCGTGAGTGAGGGGAAAATTGGGAATTCTGAGGGGAAAATTTGGAATTCTGAGGGGAAAAGTGGGAATTCTGGGCAGGAAATTTGAATCCTGTGGGAAAAAGAGGGATTTGAGGTGGGAAATGGTGATTCCATTGACCTGTGGCATGACCAGCCACACCTCGTGAGGGACTGGAAAGATGTGAATTCTGAGGGGAAAAGTGGGAATTCTGGGTAGGAAATTGGAATCCTGGGGGAAAAAAAGGGGATTTGAGGTGGCAAATGGGGATTCCATTGACCTGCAGCATGACCAGGCTCACCTCGTGAGTGGCCAGAAAATTGGGAATTCTGAGGAGAAAAGCAAGAATTTTGAGGGGAAAAGTGGGAATTTTGAGGGGAAAATTGAGAATTCTGAGGGGAAAAGTGGGAATTCTGAGCGGGAAATGGGAATCCTGTGGGAAAAAATGGGGATTTGAGGTGGGAAGTGGGGATTCGATCGACCTGCGGCAGGACCAGCCTGCCTCGTGAGTGAGGGGAAAATTGGGAATTCTGAGAGGAAAATTTGGAATTCTAAGGGGAAAATTTGGAATTCTGAGGGGAAAATCAGGAATTCTGGGTGAGAAATGGGAATTCTGTGGGAAAAAATGGGGATTTGAGGTGGGAAGTGGGGATTCGATCGACCTGCGGCAGGACCAGCCTGCCTCGTGAGTGAGGGGAAAATTGGGAATTCTGAGGGGAAAAGTGGAAATTCTGAGGGGAAAATTGGGAATTCTGAGGGGAAAATCAGGAATTCTGAGGGGAAAATCAGGAATTCTGAGGGGAAAAGGGGGAATTCTGAGCGGGAAATGGGAATCCTATGGGAAAAAATGGGGATTTGAGGTGGGAAGTGGGGATTTGATCGACCTGCGGCAGGACCGGCCCGCCTCGTGCGTGAGGGGTAAATTGGGAATTCTGAGGGGAAAAGTGGGAATTCTGAGGGGAAAATTTGGAATTCTGAGGGGAAAATCAGGAATTCTGGGTGAGAAATGGGAATTCCGTGGGGGAAAAGGGTATTTGGGGTGGGAAATGGAGATTCCATTAGTCTGAAGTTGGATCGGCCTGCCTTACAAGTGACCAGAAAATTGGGAATTCTGAGGGGAGAATTGGGAATTGTGAGGGAAAATTTGAGAATTCTGAGGGGAAAGATGGGAATTCTGTGCAGGAAATGGAGAATTCTAGGTGGGAAATGGTGAATTCTGGGCAGGAAATGAGAAGAAGTGGGTTTTGGGGAAAAATCAGGGTTTTTTGGGGAAATCAGGGATTTTTTGGGAAATCAGGTTATTTTTGTGGGGAAAACAAATTGGGTGTTTTTTGAAAATTGAGATTTTTGCAGGAAAATTTGATATGTTTTGTGGGAACATTAATATTTTTGGGGAAAAATGGATTTTTTTAGAAAATTAATTTTTTAGAGGGGAGAATAAATTAACTTTTTTGGGGGCGAAAGCACATTGGTGTTCTGGGAAAAAACACTGTTTTCTGAGGAAAAACCTTTTTTTTGAGGAAAATCAGGGACTTTTGGGCAAAACCTGATTATTTTTAGAGGGAAAATCAGTGTTTTTTTTGTGGGAAAAGCAGGGATTTTTTCAGGGAAAAGCAGTTTTTCTGTCTCCCTGTGTTTTTCCAAGCCTCTGGGCTGTCATTCCGGAGGCTGATCCAGCCCAAATCCCGGGGTTTCATAACCAGGACGAGCCCTTTAATCCCTGATCCCTCCGGAATCCGCGGCTGGAGCTGATCCCAACCCCCTCCCTGGGCTGGATCCCTCTGGAATTCTCACCCTGGCAGAGCCAACCTCAAATTTTCCCTCATGGAATGCCCCAAATTCCCTCAAATCCCAGCTGTTTTCAGGGATTTTTTGGGGAAAATGGGATTTTTTTTTGAGGGAAAAAATGGGGATTTTGGGGGAAAAATTTGCATCTTGGGGGGAACGATGGGGATTTTACTGGGGGGAGGAAAATGAGAATTGTGTCAGGAAAATGGGGGATTTTTTTGAGAAATGGGAATTTGGTAGGGGAAACAGATGGGATTTGGGAAATAACAGGTGGAGTTTGGGGAAAAATCTGGTGGTTTTTTTGGGAAATCACATTTTCCTTGGGAATTCTCAGCCCCCTCCCTGTCCTTTGGGCTGGATCCCTTTGGAATTCTCACCCTGGTGGAGCCAAACCTGAATATTTCCCTCCTGGAATGCCCCAAATTCCCACAAATCCCGGCTGTTTTTAGGGGAAAACTCCCCCAAATCCCATTTTCCCTTTGGGAATTCTCTCCGTGTGGATTTTTCCTTGGGAAATTCCCAAGCTCAGGATCATTCCCTACCCTCATTGCCCAAATCCTGCTGATTTTGGGGGATTTTTTTCCACTGGGAATGACCATTACTGGTTTGGGCTGGGACTGAGGGGGATTGGGGCTGGGATTTGGGGGAATTTGGGTGGATTTTGTCTGATCCTGAGGATTTTTCCCAGGAAATTGGTGGTGACAAAGGAGAAGGAGAAGAAGGTCGGGCTCTACACCATCTTTGTCAACCCTGCCAACACCTCCCAGTTCGCTGTGGGCGGCCGTGACCAGTTCGTGAGGTGGGGCCAAACTGGGAGCACTGGGAGAGCTCAAATGCTGGGATTTCCCATCCCAAATCCAAGGATTTCCCATCCCAAATCCAAGGATTTCCCATCCCAAACCCATGATTTCCCCTGCCCAATTTCCCTTTCTCAAAACCCAACTTTTGCCCTCCCCCAAATCCATGGTTTCCCTGTCCCAAATCAGGGGCCAGGACCAGTCTGGGAGGTGAGGCCAAACTGGGAGCACTGGGAGATCCCAAACCCAGGGATTTCCCATCCCAAACCCAGGGATTTCCCATCCCCAAATCCAGGAATTTCCCATCCCAAATCCAGGGATTTCTAATCCCAAATCCAGGGATTTCTAATCCCAAATCCAGGGATTTCTAATCCCAAATCCAGGGATTTCCCATCCCAAATCCAGGGATTCCCAAATCTGCCTCTTTCCCTTCCCAAATCCCCAATTTTTCCTTCCCAAATCCCCAATTTTTCCTTCCCAAATCCGAGACTGGCACCAACACAGAATTCCAGGGAATTTTAGGATGGAATCTTGGACATGGGAATGTTTTTTTTTCTGCCCCAAATCCCCAGGGAATTTTAGGATGGAATTTTGGCCACGGGACATCATTCCTGCCCTAAATCCCAGTGGAATTTTAGGATGGAATTTGGGGCATGGGATTGTTTTTTTCTGCCCTAAATCCCCAGGGAATTTTAGGATGGAATTTTGGCTGTGAGAACAACATTCCTTCATAAAATCCCCAGGGAATTTCAGGATGGAATTTTGCCTGTGGGAACATCATTCCTGTCCCAAATCTGAGCCTATCCCGGCACAAAAATCCCAGGGAATTTCAGGATGGAATTTTGAGCCCTGGGATCTCGGAATGAGAATTTTAGGGATAAAAAAACCTCCCTGGAGTGAATCCAACCTTTTTTTTTTTTTTTTGTTCCCCTGATTCCTGCAGGATTTATGATCAGAGGAAAATCGATGAGAATGAGAACAACGGAGTCCTGAAGAAGTTCTGCCCCCACCACCTGGTACTGGGGATACTGGGAGGGAACTGGGAGGGAACTGGGAGCACTGGGAGGGAACTGGGAGCACTGGGATCACCCCAGAGCAATCCCATGGAAAATCTTTCTGGAAAACCCTTCAGGAAGAGGCAAAAAAAACCTCCCAGAAGTCTTTATTTTTGTTGGTTTTTTGCCCTTCAATCCCAATTTTCTGCCTCCCTACATCCTTATCTGCAAGTTTAAACTCTCAGAATTCCCAGGAAAAGGGGCTGGATCTGAACTTTTTCCCACTTTTTCCCACTTTTTCCCACTTTTCCAGGTGAACTGTGAGTCCAAAGCCAACATCACCTGCCTGGTCTACAGCCATGATGGCTCAGGTGAGTCCAGGTGGGAATTTGGGGAGTTCTGGAGGGTCCCACTCCCTCAAACCCCCTCATTTCCCACAAAAAAAGATCAGTTTTTCCCAAAAAATACCCATTTTCCTAAAAAACCCACCTGTTTATCTTCAAACAAACACCTCTTCCCCCCAGAAAATGCACTTTCCCCAAAAATTCCATGTTTTCCAAAATAAAAATCATTTCCCCCCCCCAAAAACCTGTTGAGCTCCAGACCCTCCTGGTTTACCCCAATTTTCCTCTTGTTTTACCCATTTTTCCTCCCATTTTTCCCATTTCTTTCCTTTTTTCCCATTTTTGCCCTGTTTTTTCTCCATTTTCCTGCTGGTTTTTCCTTTCCCCATTTTCCCCATTCTCCTCCTGTTTTTCCCCATCTTCCCACTGTTTTTTCCTCATTTTCCTGCTGTTTTTTCCCCTTCTCCCATTTTTTCCCTTTTCCTCATTTTCCCTGCTGCTTTTCCCCATTCCTCCCCTCCATTTTCTCAATTTTCCTCCTGTTGATTCCCATTTCCCCTCATGTTTACTCCCATTTCCCCCCATTTATTCCCATTTTCCCACGTTTTTCTCAATTTCCCCCCATTTATTCCCATTCCTCCCTTGTTTTTATTCCCATTTCCCCTCATGTTTTTTCCAATTTCCCCCCATTTATTCTCATTTCCCCTCATATTTATTCCCTTTTCTCTGTGTTTTTCCCCATTTCCCCTCATGTTTATTCCCATTCTCCCCATTTTTCCCCCAATTTTCCCCATTTATTCCCATTTCCTCCCCTGTGTTTATTCCCATTT
Organism: Artemisiospiza belli; assembly: GCA_021963965.1. NCBI lineage: Eukaryota > Metazoa > Chordata > Aves > Passeriformes > Passerellidae > Artemisiospiza > Artemisiospiza belli. The sequence goes on from JAKDEW010000085.1 coordinate 1,432,936, forward strand.
CCCCTCATGTTTATTCCCATTCCCTTCTGGTTTTTTCCCAATTTCCTTCTGTTTATTCCCATTTCCCTGTGTTTTTTTCCCATCTTTCCCCATTTATTCCCTGTTTCCCCTCATGTTTATTCCCATTTCCCCTCATTTATTCCTGATTCCCCCCATTATTCCATTTCCCCCTCATGTTTATTCCCATTTCCCTGTGTTTATTCCCATTTCTCTCTGTTTATTCCCATTTTCCCCCCATTTATTCCCATTCTCCCCCCATTTTTTTCCCCAATTCTCTCCCATTTATTCCCATTTTCCCTCATGTTTATTCCCATTTTCTGTGTTAATTCCCATTCCTTCCCCCTGTTTATTCCTGATTTCCCCCTGTGTTTATTCCCATTCCTCCCTGTTTTTATCCCAATTTCCCGTGTCTGTTTATTCCCATTTTTC
>JAKDEW010000085.1:1433464-1685928 GCA_021963965.1 Artemisiospiza belli
CATGGAATGTGACCCGGGATTTCTATAGAATGTGACCCAAGATTTCCATGGAATATAACCCAGGTTTTCCATGGAATGTGACCTGGGATTTCCATGGAATATAACCCAGGATTTCCATGGAATGTGACCCAGGATTCCCATGGAATCTGACCCAGGACTCCCATGGAATGTGGCCCAGGTTTTCCATGGAATCTGACCCAGGATTTCCATGGAATGTGACCCAGGTTTTCCATGGAATGTGACCCAGGTTTTCCATGGAATCTGACCCAGGATTTCCATGGAATGTGACCCAGGATTTCCGTGGAATGTGACCCAGGTTTTCCATGGAATCTGACCCAGGACTCCCATGGAATGTGGCCCAGGTTTTCCATGGAGTCTGACCTGGGATTCTCATGGAATGTGCCCGGGATTTCCATGGAATATAACTCAGGATTTCCATGGAATGTGACCCAGGTTTTCCATGGAATGTGACCCGGGATTTCCATGGAATCTGACCTGGGTTTTCCATTAAATACAACACAGGTTTTCCATGGGATCTGACCCGGGATTTCTGTGGAATCTGACCCAGGATTCCCATGGAATGTGACCCAGGTTTTCCATGGAATGTGACCCAGGATTCCCATGGAATGTGACCCCATTTTTCCATGGAATGTGACCCAGGATTCCCATGGAATGTGACATTGATTTTCCATGGAATGTGTCCTGGGATTTCCATGGAATCTGACCCAGGATTTCCATGGAATGTGTCCTGGGATTCCCATGGAATCTGACCCGGGATTTCCATGGAATCTGACCCAGGTTTTCCATGGAGTCTGACCCAGGACTCCCATGGAGTCTGACCCAGGATTTCCATGGAATCTGACCTGGGTTTTCCATGAAATATAACCCAGGTTTTCCATGGAATCTGACCCAGGTTTTCCATGGAATATGACCCGGGTTTCCCATGGAGTCTGACTCAAGATTGCCATGGAATGTGACCCGGGATTCCCATGGAAAATAACCCAGGATTTCCATGGAATGTGACCCCAATTTCTATGAATTCTGACCCAGGTTTCCCATGGAATGTGACCCGAGATTTCTGTGGAATATAACCCAGGTTTTTTATGGAATGTGACCTGGGTTTCCCATGGAATATAACCCAGGTTTCCCATGGAATGTGACCCGAGATTTCCATGGAATATAACCCAGGTTTTTATGGAATGTGACCCAGGTTTCCCATGGAATCTGACCTGGGATTTTCATGGAATCTGACCCGGGTTTCCCATGGAATCTGACCTGGGATTTTCATGGGATATAGCCCGGGATTTCCACGGAATGTGACCCGGGTTTTTCATGGAATGTGACCCAGGTTATCCATGGAATATGACCTGGGATTTCCATGGAATCTGACCCAGGATTTTTATGGAATATAACCCAGGATTTCCATGGGATATAACCCAGGATTTCCATGGAATATAACCCAGGATTTCCATAGAATGCAACCTGGGATTTCCATGGAATATGATCCGGGTTTTTCTTGGAATCTGATCTGGGATTTTCATGGAAAATAACCCGGGTTTTCCATGGAATCTGACCCAGGATTTCCATAGAGTGCGACCCAGGATTTTCATGGAATGTGACCTGGGTTATCCATGGAATATACCTGAGATTTTCATGCAATCTGACCCCATTTTTCCATGTAATCTAACCAGAGATTTCCATGGAATGTAACCCAAGATTTCCATGCAAAGTGACCCCACTTTCCCATGCAATTTAACCCTTTCTCCCCCTCCCAGGTGATCAAGAAGAACAAGGTGGAGCGGGACGAGGACAGCCTGCACCACACGGACATGTTTGACAGCCACATGCTCTGGTTCCTCATGCACCACCTGCGCCAGCGCCGCCACCACCGGGTACCCCCTGCTCCTCTCCTGCTCCTCCACCTCTGCTCCAGCTCTCCCCTCCTTTTTCCCACTTTCCCCTCATTTTTCCCACTTTTCCCTCCTTTTTCCCACTTTCCCCTCCTTTTTCCCACTTTCCCCTCCTTTTTCCCACTTTCCCCTCCTTTTTCCCACTTTCCCCTCCTTTTTCCCACTTTCCCCTCCCTTTTCCCACTTTCCCCTCCTTTTTCCCAATTTCCCTCCTTTTTCCCACTTTCCCCTCCTTTTTCCCACTTTCCCCTCCTTTTTTCCCACTTTTCCCTCCTTTTTTTCCACTTTCCCCTCATTTTTCCCACTTTTCCCTCCTTTTTTCCCACTTTCCCCTCCTTTTTCTCACTTTCCCCTCCTTTTTTCCCACTTTTCCCTCCTTTTTTCTCACTTTCCCCTCCTTTTTCCCACTTTCCCCTCCTTTTTCCCACTTTCCCCTCCTTTTTCCCACTTTCCCCTCCTTTTTCTCACTTTCCCCTCCTTTTTCCCACTTTCCCCTCCTTTTTCCCACTTTCCCCTCCTTTTTCCCACTTTCCCCTCATTTTTCCCACTTTCCCCTCCTTTTTTCCCACTTTCCCCTCCTTTCTCCCACTTTTCCCTCCTTTTTTTCCACTTTCCCCTCATTTTTCCCACTTTCCCCTCCTTTTTCCCACTTTTCCCTCCTTTTTCCCACTTTCCCCTCATTTTTCCCACTTTCCCCTCCTTTTTCCCACTTTCCCCTCATTTTTCCCACTTTCCCCTCATTTTTCCCACTTTCCCCCTCCTTTTTCCCACTTTCCCCTCCTTTTTTCCCAATTTCCCCTCCTTTTTTCCCACTTTTCCCTCCTTTCTCCCACTTTTCCCTCCTCTTTTCCCACTTCTTCCTGCTTTTCCCATTTCTGACCCATTCCCCCATTGCTGACCCCATTCCTGACCCCATTCCCCCATTTCTCACCCCATTCCTGCCCCATTTCTCCCATTCCTAACCCCATTCCTGACCCCATTTCCCCGTTTCTCACCCCATTGTTTCTGCCCCATTTCTAACCCCATTATTTCTGACCCCATTTCCCCATTTTCCCCATTTCTCACCTCATTATCTCTCCCCCCATTTCCCCATTTCTCACCCCATTATTTCTCCCCATTTCTAACCCCATTCCTGACCCCATTCCTGACCCCATTTCCCCCATTTCTAACCTCATTTCTGCCCCAATTTCCCCATTTTCTCACCCCACTATTTCTCCCCATTTCCCCATTTCTCACTCCATTATTTCTCCCCCATTTCTCACCCCGTTATTTCTCCCCGTTTCCCCCATTTCTCACCCCATTTCTGCCCCCAATTTCCCCCATTTCTAACCCTCTTCCTGACCCCATTTCCCCATTTCTCACCCCATTATTTCTCCCCATTTCCCCATTTCTCACCCCATTATTTCTCCCCATTTCCCCAGTTTCTAACCCCGTTTCCCCCATTTCTCACCCCATTTCTGACCCCAAAATCACCCCCGTTTTTCCCATATCTAACCCGATTCTTTCTGCCCCGTTTTCCCCATTCCTGCCCCCATTCCTGCCCCATTTCTAACCCCATTTCTGCCCCAATTTCCCCATTTCTAACCCTTCCTGACCCCATTTCCCCATTTCTCACCCCATTATTCCTGACCCCATTTCCCCATTCCCCCATTTCTAACCCCATTCCTGACCCCATTCCTGACCCCATTCCTGACCCCATTCCTGCCCCATTTCCCCCATTTCTCACCCCATTATTTCTCCCCCATTTCCCCCATTTCTCACCCCATTTCTAACCCCATTTCTTCCCCATTTTTTCCATTTCTAACCGATTATTTCTTCCCCGTTTTCCCCATTTCTAACCCCATTCCTGACCCCATTCCTGCCCCATTTCCCCCATTTCTCACCCCGTTATTTCTGACCCCATTCCTGCCCCATTTCCCCCATTTCTCACCCCATTATTTCTCCCCATTTCCCCCATTTCTCACCCCATTCCTGACCCCATTCCTGCCCCATTTCCCCCATTTCTCACCCCGTTATTTCTCCCCATTTCCCCATTTCTCTCCCCATTATTTCTCCCCATTTCCCCCATTTCTCACCCCATTCCTGCCCCATTCCCCCATTTCTCACCCCATTATTTCTCCCCATTTCCCCCATTTCTCACTCCATTATTTCTCCCCCATTTCTCACCCCATTTCTAACCCCATTCCTGCCCCCATTCCTGCCCCATTTCCCCCATTTCTCACCCATTATTTCTCCCCATTTCCCCAGTTTCTAACCCCGTTTCCCCCATTTCTCACCCCGTTTTTTTCTGACCCCCATCCTGCCCCCATTTCCCCCATTTCTCACCCATTATTTCTCCCAATTTCCCCATTTCTCACCCCATTATTTCTCCCCATTTCCCCCATTTCTCACCCCATTATTTCTCCCCATTTCCCCCATTTCTCACCCCGTTATTTCTCCCCATTTCCCCCATTTCTCACCCATTATTTCTCCCCATTTCCCCAGTTTCTAACCCCGTTTCCCCCATTTCTCACCCCATTTCTGACCCCATTCCTGCCCCCATTCCTGCCCCATTTTCCCCATTTCTCACCCCATTATTTCTCCCCATTTCCCCCATTTCTCACCCCGTTATTTCTCCCCATTCCCCCATTTCTCACCCCGTTATTTCTCCCCATTTCCCCATTTCTCACCCCGTTATTTCTCCCCAATTTCCCCATTTCTCACCCCATTATTTCTCCCCATTTCCCCCATTTCTAACCCCATTCCTGACCTCATTCCTGCCCCCATTCCTGCCCCATTTCCCCATTTCTCACCCCATGATTTCTCCCCATTTCCCCCATTTCTCACCCCGTTATTTCTCCCCAATTTCCCCATTTCTCACCCCATTATTTCTCCCCATTTCCCCCATTTCTCACCCCGTTATTTCTCCCCATTCCCCCATTTCTCACCCCGTTATTTCTCCCCATTTCCCCCATTTCTCACCCCGTTATTTCTCCCCATTTCCCCCATTTCTCACCCCGTTATTTCTCCCCATTTCCCCCATTTCTCACCCCGTTATTTCTCCCCATTTCCCCCCATTTCTCACCCCATTCCTGACCCCATTTCTGCCCCATTCCCCCATTTCTCACCCCGTTATTTCTCCCCAATTTCCCCATTTCTCACCCCATTCCTGCCCCATTTCCCCCATTTCTCACCCCGTTATTTCTCCCCATTTCCCCCATTTCTCACCCCATTATTTCTCCCCATTTCCCCCATTTCTCACCCCGTTATTTCTCCCCATTCCCCCATTTCTCACCCCATTATTTCTAACCCCATTCCTGCCCCATTTCCCCCATTTCTCACCCCGTTATTTCTCCCCATTTCCCCCATTTCTCACCCCGTTGTTTCTCCCTTCCCGCAGCGCCGCCGGGACCCCGGGGCCGATTCCCCCTCGGACGATTCCGGGAGCTCCTCGGACACTTCTGACGATGAGGAGGAGGGGCCCGACCGGGTGCAGTGCATGCCCTCGTGAGCCCCCAAAACCCCCCAAAAAAACCCCAAAAACCCCCCAAAAAAACCCCAAACCGGGGGGGCCCCACCCCACTAACACTTGGAGCTTTGTATTGACCTTGTTCAGCCCCCCCCAGTTCCCAGTTTCCCCCTTTTTTGGGGTCCCCTTCCCCTTTTTTCTCCTTTTTTCCCCCTTTTTGGGGTCCCCTCCCCTTTTTGCCCCCCCTCAATTTGGGGGGGTCCAGGGGGGGAATTTTTACTGCCCCCCCCTCCCCAGTTTTTTTGGGACCCCAATCCCACCCCTTCAGCTCTTCAAGCACCCCCTTTTTGGGGATGGGGGGGTCCCACCCCTTTTTCCTCATTTTTCCTCATTTTTCCTCTTTTTTCCCTCCTTTTTCCTCATTTTCCCCCTTTTTTTCTCCCTTTTTTCTCCCATTTTTCTTTCCCCCCCCATTTCCCCCCCTTTATTTTTCTCTTTTTGTCCCAATTTTTCCCCCACACTTTTCCCTCTTTTTCCACCATCCCCCCCCCCTTTTTTTCCCCCTCTTATTTCCCCCAATCCCCCCCACTTTTCACCGCCTTTTTTTCCCCCATTTTTCCCCTTTTTTCCCCCTTTTTTCCCCATTTCCCAGGGGGGGTCTCCCTCCCTCTGTACATAGCCGTGATTTGCACTTGGTTTGGCCCCTTTTACCCCCCCAAAAACCCCCAAACCCCCCAAAAAAACCCTTTAATTTCCCATTTCTTTTGTCGGGGGAGGGGGTTCAGGGGGGTTTTTTTTGGGGGGGAAAAACAAAAAAACCCCAAAATTTCCCTGTTTAGAGGCCTAATTTTATATTGTATTAAAAACCAAATGGGCCTGGGAGTTCTCCCTGGCAGAGCTGTAAAAGTTGGGATATATATTATATATAAATGCAATAAAAACCGACTCAACGAGCCCCAGACTCCCCAAAATTTCTCTCCCACCCTCCCTGAACCTTTTCCCAGTTGGATTTTTGCCCCTTTTTTCCCCAGATTTTCCCCCAAAAACCCTCGCACAGAGCAGCTTTTTTCCATCTTTATCAATACACAGTCAGCACGGTCTGGGGGGGGAGGGGGGGGAGGGGAAGGGAGGGAATTTGGGGAGGGGGGGACACCCAGAGACCCCCCCAGAGGGGTTGGGGACACCCCTGGGTCCCATCTCGACATCGAGGGGGGGGGTCAAAAACGTCAATTTGAACCAAATCCAGCGTTTTTCACAAAGATTTGGGGACAATAAATAAGGGGAGGGGGGGGAACAATTTGGGGAGGGGGACACACGAGAGCCGGTGGCTGCTGCGGGTTTTAGCTTTTATTAAATAAAATATATTAATTAATTAACATTTAATTAACTCTGCTGGCTCCCACCCCACCCCCCTGGGTTAGTAACTAAACCTGAACCCCAAAAATCCTCCCCCAACCCCCCCCCCCCAGCCCAGTTTGGGAGCTCCTCCCTCCCAGTTTGGTACTGGGAGGACCCCACCAAAAAATAAATTTATGGGGGGTGGGCGGCCCAGAGTGCCCCCCCCTTAAAAAATGGGGATTTTTGGGGTTTTTCCCCAATTTTAGGGGGCATTTCTTGCTGCCCATCGCCCATAAAATGGGAAATTTTCCCTCAGTTTTGGGGTTTTTTCCCTCAATTTTGGAGGTTTTCCCTCAATTTTGGGGTTTTCCCTCAATTTTGGGGGTTTTTCCTCAATTTTGGGGGGTCACCACTTTCAGCCTCCCCCCCAAAAAAGAGATTTTGGAAGGGTCAGCACTTCATGCCCCCCAAAAATGGGAATTTGGGGTTTTTTTTTTCCCAATTTTGTGGGGTCACCACTTTGTCCCCCACCCCAAAGCTGGGAAATTTGGGGTTTTTTTTTCCCCAATTTTGGGTTTTTTCCCCCAATTTTGGGGGGGTCACCACTAACTGTCCCCCCTAAAAAGGGGGAATCTCCCTAAAAATCCAATTTGGGGGTCAGAATTTGCTGCCCCCTCAAAAAAATGGGAATTTTGGGGTTTTTTTTCCCCAATTTTGGGGGGTCACCACTTCCTACCCCCCTTAAATCAGATTTTTAGGGGGGTTCCCCAATTTGGGGGTCACATTTTGCTGCCCCCCCCCCCCAAAAAAAGGGAATTTTGATTTTTTTTCCCCTCAATTTTGGGGGTTTTTCCCCCAATTTTTGGGGGGTCACCACTCACTGTCCCCCTTTCCTTTTGTCACCTCCTTGTCCCCTCCTGTCCTTCCTGGGGGGGGTCCAAGACCCCCCCCCCCCAAAATCAGCCCCGACCTCGACGCCCTCCCGACCTCCCCCTGCCCTCCTGTGCCCCCCCCCCCCAAAATTTGGGGGGGTCCCGGTGCTTGTGACCCCCCCAAAATTGGGGTGGGGGCGTCCCAATGTCTGTGACCCCCCCAAAATTGGGGTGGGGGGTGTCCCAATGTCTGTGACCCCCCCAAAATTGGGTGGTGGGGGCGTCCCAATGTCTGTGACCCCCCCCAAAATTGGGGTGGGGGCGTCCCAATGTCTGTGACCCCCCCAAAATTGGGGTGGGGGGGTCTCAGTCCCTGTCACAGACCCCCCCTCAAATTAAGGACCCCAAAATTCAACTGGGGGGTCCCAATAATTTTAACCCCCCTAAATTGGGATTGGATGGACCCCAAAATTTCAAGTGGGGGGGTCCCAATAATCTTGACCCCCCCCCTCCCCCAAAATTGGGGGTGGGGGATTCTTTGTGACCCCAAAATTTAGGGGGTGGGGGGGTCCCAATCATTTTAACCTCCCCCCAAATTGGGATTGGGTGGTCCCTGTGACCCCAAAATTTAATGTGGGAGGGGTCCCAACCATTTGAGCCCCCCCAAATTGGAATGTGGGGGGGGGGGGTGGTCCCATTTTTATGCCCCCTCCTCAACTTACCCACATTGGGGGGGGGGGGGTCCCCATCCCTCCCCCCCCCTCAAATCGAGGCCTTTTGGGGTGGGGGTCCCACGGGAATTTCACCCCCCCACCCCAATTCCCCCCTCGCCCATTTTGGGGGGGGGTTCAGCCCCTCCCCCCCCAGGGGTGCAGAGTGGGGAGGGGGCTCTGGGGGGGCTCTGGGGGGGGGGTCCTGGAGCCGCTCAGGCCTTTTTCGGGGGGGGGGGGCCAGTTTGATGATCTCCTCCTCCGAGGGCTGCCGGATGATGTCTGGGGAGGGGGGGACACGGGGGGGGTCAGGGGGTCTGGGGGTGTCCCCCCCCTCCCCACAGAGGGTCCCCAACCCCTTCTGGGGGTCCCAAAACTTTCCCGGGGGTCCCCAATCCTTCCTGAGGGTCTGCAGCCCCTCCCTGAGGGTCCCCAAACCTTCCCGGGGGTCCCCAAACCTTCCTGAGGGTCCCCCAAACCTTCCCGGGGGTCCTCAACCCCTTCTGGGGGTCCCCAAACCTCCCTGGGGTCCCCAAACCTCCCTGGGGGTCCCCAACCCCTTCTGGGGGTCCCCAACCCCTTCTGGGGGGTCCTCAAACTTTCCTGGGGGTCCCCAAACCTGCCCGGGTGTCCCCAAACCTCCCTGGATGTCCCCAACCCTTTCTGGATGTCCCCAAGCCTTTCTGGATGTCCCCAAGCCTTCCTGGGTGTCCCCACACCTCCCTGGGGGTCCCCAAACCTTCCCGGGGGTCCCCAGCCCCTCCAGGGGTCCCCAAACCTCCCTGGGGGTCCCCAAACCTCCCTGGGGGTCCCCAACCTTTCCTGGGGGTCCCCAACCCCTCCAGGGGTCCCCAATCCTTCCTGAGGGTCCCCAAACCTCCCTGGGGGTCCCCAAACCTTCCCGGGGGTCCTCAACCCCTTCTGGGGGTCCTCAAACTTTCCCGGGTGTCCCCAAACCTTCCCGGGGGTCCTCAACCCCTCCAGGGGTCCCCAATCCTTCCTGAGGGTCCCCAGCCCTGCCCGGGTGTCCCCAAACCTCCCTGGGGGTCCCCAACCCCTTCTGGGGGTCCCCAAACCTCCCTGGGGGTCCCCAAACCTCCCTGGGGGTCCCCAACCCCTTCTGGGGGTCCCCAACCCTCCCTGGATGTCCCCAACCCTTTCTGGATGTCCCCAAGCCTTCCTGGGGGTCCCCAACCCTTTCTGGGTGTCCCCAAGCCTTTCTGGATGTCCCCAACCCTTCCTGGGTGTCCCCAACCCTTTCTGGATGTCCCCAACCCTTTCTGGGTGTCCCCAACCCTCCCTGGATGTCCCCAACCCTCCCTGGGGAATCTTTTATCCCCCCTTGGGGTCCCTGTCCCAGCCCTGGGGTAACTGGGGAGGGGTCGCTGTCCCTGCTTGGGGACAATGACAGTTCCTGTCCCTGGGGGTGCCTGTCCCCGGCTGTCCCTGTCCCCATCCCTGACTGTCCCCGTCCCCGCCTGTCTCTGTCCTGGCTGTCCCTTTTCCCATCCCTGGCTGTCCCTGGGTGTCCCCATTCACAGCTGTCCCTGTCCCCACCTGTCCCCATCCCCGGCCATCCCCGCTTGTCCCCATCCCCATCTGTCCCTGTCACCATCCCTGCCTGTCCTTGTCCCCGTCCCTGTCCCTGCTGTCCCCATCCCTGTCTGTCCCTGGGTGACATCCCCGGCTATCCCCGCCTGTCCCTGTCCCTGTCCCTGGCTGTCCCTGGGTGACATCCCTGCCTGTCCCCTTGTGTCCCCTTGTGTCCCCATCCCTGTCCCCTGTCTCTCACCCTTGTACTTCTTGGCGCTGGGGATGCCTGTCCCCGTCCCCACCTGTCCCTGGGTGACATCCCCTTGTGTCCCCGTCCCTGTCCCCACCTGTCCCTGGGTGACATCCCCTTGTGTCCCCGTCCCCGTCCCCGCCTGTCCCTGGGTGACATCCTCGCCTGTCCCTGTCCCCATCCTCGCCTGTCCCCGTCCCTGTCCCCATCCCTGTCCCCGTGTCTCCATCCCTGTCCCCGCTGTCCCTGTCCCCTCTCACCCTTGTACTTCTTGGCGCTGGGGATGCCTGTCCCTGTCCCTGGGTGACATCCCCTTGTGTCCCTGTCCCTGTCCCCACCTGTCCCTGGGTGACATTCCCTTGTGTCCCTGTCCCCGTGTCCCTGTCCCCCTCACCCTTGTACTTCTTGGTGCTGGGGATGCCTGTCCCTGTCCCTGGGTGACATCCCCTTGTGTCCCCGTCCCTGTCCCCGCTGTCCCTGTCCCCTCTCACCCTTGTACTTCTTGGTGCTGGGGATGCCCGTCCCTGTCCCTGGGTGACATCCCCTTGTGTCCCTGTCCCTGTCCCCACCTGTCCCTGGGTGACATTCCCTTGTGTCCCTGTCCCCGTGTCCCTGTCCCTCTCACCCTTGTACTTCTTGGCGCTGGGGATGCGGGTCAGCTTGGTGTCCACCTCGTCCTCCTCGGAGATCTTGAGCACCTGCGTGCGGTACTGCACCACCTTGGTCAGCAGGTCCGGCCGGCGCGAGATCTCGAAGATGTGCTCGATGTAGGACAGGTTGTCTGTGACACGGGGACAGCGCGGGGACAGCGCGGGGACACACACGGGACACACACGGGACACACACGGGACACGTGCTGGGCTCGGGCCACCCGCGCTGCTGCGGCCGCGGGGGCCCGGAGGGGACAGGGAGGGGACAGGGAGGGGACAAGGAGGGGACAGGATGGGGACAAGGAGGGGACAGGATGGGGACAAGGAGGGGACAGGGATGGGGACAAGGAGGGGACTGGGGAGAGAGACAGGATGGGGACAAGGAGGGGACAGGGATGGGGACAGGATGGGGACAGGGATGGGGACAAGGAGGGGACTGGGGAGAGAGACAGGATGGGGACAAGGAGGGGACAGGGATGGGGACAGAAATGGGGACAGGATGGGGACAGGGATGGGGACAAGGAGGGGACTGGGGAGAGACAGGGATGGGGACAAGGAGGGGACAGGATGGGGACAAGGAGGGGACAGGGATGGGGACAGGATGGGGACAGGGATGGGGACAAGGAGGGGGCAGGATGGGGACAAGGAGGGGACAGGATGGGGACAAGGAGGGGACTGGGGAGAGAGACAGGATGGGGAAGGGGATTGGGAGAAGGACAGGACAAGGATGGGAACCGGGGAGGGACAGGGATGGGGACAAGGACAGGGATGGGGACAAGGACAGGGATGGGGACAAGGATGGGGACAGGAGGGGCCAAGGATGGGGACAGAGAGGGGAAAGGACAGGGACAAGGATGGAGAGGGCATGGGGACAAGGAGTGGGACAGCGGAGGGACAGGATAGGGACAGAGATGGGGACAGGAACAGGGATGGGGACAGGGGAACGACAGGGAGGGGACAGCGGAGGGAGAGGATGGGGACAGAGATGGGAACATGGAAGGGACAGGATGGGGACAGGGATGAGGAGAAGGAGGGGACGGGAGCGGACAGGGATGGGGACAGGAGGGGACAGGGGAGGGACAGGGATGAGACAGGGAGAGGACGGAAAGGACAGGATGGGGACAAGGAGGGGGACAGGGTTGGGGAGGGGGACAAGGAGGGGACAGGGAGGGGACGGGGAGGAGGACAGGGATGGGGACAGGGGACAGGGATGGCGACAGGGATGGGGATGGGGACAGGATGGAGACAGGGATGGGGACAAGGAGGCGACGGGAAGGACAGGAGAGGGACAGGATGGGGACAAGGAGGGGGATGGGGATGGGTAGGGGGACAAGGAGGAGACAAGGAGGGGACGGGGAGGAGGACAGGGATGGGGACAGGGGACAGGGATGGGGATGGGGACTGGGACAGGGACAGTGGACAGGTGATGGGGACAGGGACAGGGTTCAGGGGACCGGGACAGGGCTCAGGTGATGGGGACAGGGACGGGGACAGGGACAGGGTCCATGGGACCATCCCAGGGCGGGAGCAGCCCCGGGGCGCGGGGAGGGGACAGTGCCGGTGGTGGCACGGGTGTCACACCTCGGTCCAGCTTGCTGTGGCGCTCCAGGAAGGCGAACCAGTGGTGGCCGGTGGCGATGGCGTCACCCTCCCCGCTGGGGATGTCCTCGCGACACGCGGACTTGAGCTGCTCCAGGTCCTCAGCCGTGATGTTCTGGGCCAGCTCCTCCAGCAGACTGCGGTACTCGGCCATGGCTGGGGACAGAAGGGACATGGGGACATGGGGACATGGCTGGGGACATGGGGACATGGGGACATGGGAACATGGGGACATGGGGACATGGCTCTGCTGGGCCAGCTCCTCCAGCAGACTGCGGTACTCGGCCATGGCTGGGGACAAAAGGGACATCAGGGACATGGCTGGGGACAAAAGGGACATGGGGACATGGGGACATAGCTCTGCTGGGCCAGCTCCTCCAGCAGACTGCGGTACTCAGCCATGGCTGGGGACAAAAGGGACATGAGGACATGGGGACATGGCTGGGGACAAAAGGGACATGGGGACATGGCTGGGGACATGGGGACAAAAGGGACATGGGGACATGGCTGGGGACAAAAGGGACATCAGGGACATGGGGACATGGCTCTGCTGGGCCAGCTCCTCCAGCAGACTGCGGTACTCGGCCATGGCTGGGGACAAAAGGGACATGGGGACATGGGGACATGGCTGGGGACACAGGGACATGGAGGACATGGGGACACGGCCATGGCTGGGGACAAAAGGGACATGGGGACATCAGGGACGTGGGGACATGGCTGGAGACACAGGGGACAGCAGGGACAGCAGGGACATGGAACATGGTCTATGGGGGACACTTGGGGACATGAGGGACACAGGACTCGGCCATGGCTGGGGACAAGGGTGACACGGAGGACACGAGAGACATGGGGGACATGGCCGGGGACAAGGGTGACACAGAGGACACGAGAGACATGGGGGACATGGCTGGGGACAGGGGTGACATGAGGGACATGGCCACAGCTGGGGACAGGGGACATGTGGGACATCAGGGACATTAACATGGGGGACACGTCTGGGGACAGGGGTGACATGAGGGACACGGGACACGGCCATGGCTGGGGGACAGGGAACACTGCCCTGGGTGACACGAGGGACATGGGACAGAGCCGTGGGTGACACGAGTGCTCCTGCTCTCAGCCACACATGCCACGAGTGACAGGGGACTCGGCCACAAGTGTCACCAGTGTCCCCAGCCTCAATCCCTGGTGTCACAAGTGTCCCCAGCCTCAGCCACTGGTGCCAGGTCCAGCCCTGGCTCTGCCACCTGTGTCACAAATGTCCCCAGACTCAGCCACTCGTGTCATGAGTGTCCCTGAGCTGTCCCGGCCTCAGCCACCGGTGTCACAAGTGTCCCCAGGCTCCATCTCCAGCGCCAGCCTCAGCCTCAGTTCCTGGTGTCACAGTTGTCCCCAACCTCAGTCACAGGTGTCACAGATGTCCCCAAGCTCAGCTGCTCAAGCCACAAGTGTCCCCAGCCTCAGCCACTGTTGTCACCTCCGTCCCCAGCCTCAGCCACAGGTGTCACAGATGTCCTCAGACTCATCCATTGGTGTCATGAGTGTCCCCAAGCTCAGCTGCTCAAGTCACAAGTGTCCCCAGACTCAGTTTTTGGTGTCACAACTGTCCCCAGCCTCAGCCACAGGTGTCACCGGTGTCCCCATGCTCAGTCTCCAGTGCCAGCCTCAGCCTCAGTCCCTGGTGTCACAAATGTCCCCAGACTCATCTACTGGTGTCACAAGTGTCCCCAAGCTCAGCTGCTCAAGTCACAACTGTCCCCAGCCTCAGTCCTTGGTGTCACAAGTGTCCTCAACCTCAGTCACCAGTGTCACCTGTGTCTCCAGCCTCATCATCCACTGGTGTCACAGATGTCCCCAGCCTCATCCATTGCTGTCACCGGTGTCCCCAGCCTCAGTCCTTGGTGTCACAGATGTCCCCAGCCTCATCCATTGCTGTCACAAGTGTCCCCAACCTCAGTCCTTGGTGTCACAACTGTCCCCAGCCTCATCCATTGCTGTGACCAATGTCCCCAGCCTCAGTCCTTGCTGTCACAACCGTCCCCAGCCTCAGCCAGCGGTGTCACAACTGTCCCCAGCCTCATCCATTGCTGTCACCGGTGTCCCCAGCCCTGTCCCCGCTGTCGCGGCTCAGCCCCGGTGCCAGCCCAGCCCCCGGCCGTGACTCATGTGACGCTCACGGGATGTGACAGCGACCGAGCGGGGACCGAGCGGGGACCGAGCGGGGACCGAGGCGGCCGCTCCGGGTCCCCAACAGCGCGGGGGGGCTCGCACGGACCCCCCCGGACAGCGTCACCCCCCTTTGCACACTCACCCCAAACTCACTGACCCCTCTTTTGCACGTGGGCTGTTTGCACGTGGCCCTGGGGACAGCTCTGGCACTGTCACCCCCTCTTTGCACTCTCACCTCACCTTGCACACTCACCCCAAATTTGCACTGACCCCTCTTTTGCACGCTCCGCCCGAATTCATGCTGACCCCTCCTGGACACTGACCCCCCCCTTTGCACACTCAACCCGAATTGTGACCCCTCCTTTGCACACTCATCCCAAATTCATGCTGACGCCTCCCTTGCACACTCATCTCTGATTCACAGTGACCCCCCCCGGATAATGACCCCCCCCTTTTGCACAGTCACCCCAAATTCAGTGTGCCCCCCTTTGCACGCTCACCCCCAATTCCCACTGACCCCCAAATTCCCACTCACCCCCTTCTCACTGACCCCCCTTTGCACACTCACCCCAAATTCAGTGTCTCCCCCTTCACTCACTCACCCCGAATTTGCACTGACCCCCCCCCTTTGCACACTCATCCTGCTCGTGCACAGCCCCCCCTGCACAATCTGACCCCCCCCTTTGCACGCTCACCCCAAATTCCCACTGACCCCCAAATTCCCCCTGACCCCCAAATTCCCACTCACCCCCTCTCACTGCCCCCCCCTTTGCACGCTCACCCCAATCCCCGCCCCCCCCCGTTATTGGGGGGGGGTCACTGTCCCCCCTCTCCCGCCGGTCCCCGTTGCCATGGCGACGCCGCCACCCACGCAGGGATGCGGTTACCATGGCAACGCATCACCCGCCTGCCCCTTCCCCCCCCCCCCCCCCCTCCCCGCACCCATGGGGGGGGGGGGGTGTCAGACCCTCCTTGTGGGGGGGGGGGGGGCACGGCCACGTCTCGGTGTCCCCTCCCCCCCCTCGTGACTCCTCGTAAACAACGCCCCCCCCCCCAAAACCCCCCACCCCAAACCCCCCCACTCGTGACAGCGCTCGGTAAACAACCCCCCCCCCATCCCCACGTGAGACCCCCCCCCCCCTTCACCGACACCTTCCCACGCCCCCCCCCCACACACAGCCCAGCCCCTCCCCCCCCGTGAACAGACGCTCCCCCCACGCCCCCCCCCACGCACAGCCGCGCCCCCCCCCACGCTCCTCTCCAATAACAAACCCATCCCCCCCCCCACCCCCCATCCCCCAGCCCCTCCCCCCACGCACAAACCCTCCCCCATCCCCCCCCCCAGCCCCTCCCCCGCCCTGTCCGGTGCGCGGCCCCTTTAAGGCCGCCCATGACTCAGCCCCGGCCGGACACGGGGCCTTCCGGGGGGGGGGGGGCGGGGACCGGGACCCCCCCCCCCGCCGCTCCCGCCCCTCCCGCGCTCCCAGGCCCGGCCCGAGCCCCCCCGAACCCCCCGAGCCCGCCACGGCACCGATGATGGGGGGGGGTCGTGGGTGTTTCACCCCCACCCCACACCGCGGGACCCCCCCCCCCCCCGCCCCATTCACGTTTCTCATGCAAAGCGCCTCATGAATATTCACGAGGGGCGTGGCCCCGCTGGGCCCCATTCAGTGGGGCGGGCGGGGGGCTCGGGTGGGTTAATCCCGGTTTGGGGGGGGGGGGCGCGACACGGGTGGGACGGAGCCCCCCGGGCTTTGTGCCCCCCGTGGGGGGGTCTGGGGGGCGCCGATGCCATCAGTGCCCCCCCCCCCCCCATGCCCACCCCCCCCCTCGGGTGTTTTTGGGTTTTTGGGGGGGGGGTGGGGAGGGCGGGAGGCGGGGGGAGGGTCCCCCACGAGCCCCCCCCACGCAGCGTGGGGGACAAGGGGCCCTTTGTGCCTCGGGGAGCGGCGCGGCCGCCTCCGGCCCCCCCGGGCCCCCCCGGAATGCGAGGCACGGCCCGGACCCACGGACACGGCCCTGACCCCACTGTCCGGCCCCACGGACACGGCCCCGGACCCACGGACACGGCCCTGACCCCACTGTCCAGCCCCGACCCCACTGTCCGCTCCTGATCCCACTGTCCGGCCCCACGGACACAGCTCGGACCCACGGACAGGGCTCGGACCCACGGACAGGGCTCGGACCCACGGACACAGCTGTGCCCCGCCCTGCCCCACTGCCACCCTCCTGTCCCCCCCCGTGTCCTGAGGGTCCCACGCGTGTCGCGGGGGTCCCGCCCTGCCCGGCGGCCGCAGCATCCCCGGGCACATCTGGGGCACAGCTGGGGCACAGCTGGGCGCGATCCTTCCCCCCCACACACTCGTGCCTCAGTTTCCCCGCGCGGGGCCGCTCCGTGGGACGGGGCACGGGTGGGGTTGGGGGGGAGATGAGTCTCGGGACCCCCCCCCCCGTTCCTGTCCCGGTCCCTTTCGGGGCCCCCGCCCGGTCCCGGCGCGGGGATGCGGAAGCGGCGCCTCCCGCGGCCCAGTTCGGCCCCAGTTTGGGACCAGTTCGGCCCCAGTTTGGTCCCAGTTTGGCCCCAGTTCGGTCCCAGTTCGGTCCCAGTTTGGCCCCGCTGGAGGCGCGGGACCCCCCGCGCCCACCCGTGATGTCCCAAAGGCGTTTTCGGGGTGTCCAGGGGGGGTCACGCCGGTCCCGGGCGGTCCCGGGCGGTACTGGGAGCACTGGGAGCACTGGGAGCACTGGGAGCACTGGGCGGCACCGCGGGCACGGGACGGGACCGGGAGCGCGCGGGGACAGCGCGGGGACACCCACGGGGGTGCTCGGGTGGGGCGGGGGGGGGGAAAGGGCCCCGTGTCCCGCGTGGGGAACGGGAACGGAACCGGGATGGGGACCGGGACACCGGGGGTGGCAGGGACAGGGACACGGCGACACGGGGAGGGGGGGGTGGCGTGTCCCGCGTCCCGCGTGGGCCCCGAGAGCCACCGAGTGTCCCCCCCCCCCCCCATCGTGTCACGGGTTCGAGCCCCCCCGGCAGCGAAACGGGAAGTGAAAGGGGGGAGGATGGGGGGCACCGGGGGAGAACGGGGGGGAACCGGGAGAGCCCGACCGGGACCCCGGCACCGTTAACCCCTTCCTGCCCGCCGCGGGGGCAGCAGGGAGCGCGGGGGATGCTCGGTGGGGCGGGGGGGGTCACACACAGCGGGGCGGGGGGGCAGCATCGCGGTCCGGGGCCGCTGGAGAGCACCGGGAACGGAACCGGGAGCGGAACCGGGAGCGGCCCCGGGAGCGGCGCCGGGAGCGGATGGAGGCGGCGGCCGCGGGGTCCATCCGGTGCCGGTGCGGCCGCGGGGCCGCCGCTGGGGCCGGGGGTCGCTCGGTGGGTCCGGTGCCCCCCTCCCTGCCCGCACTTACCGGCCGCGGGCGCTGCCGGTGCCGGTGCCGCCGCTCGGGCTCTCGGTGCCGCCGCTCGGAGCGGGGGTGGGCGGGGCTTAACGGGGTGGGGTCCTAGGGGGAGGGGCTTGGAGGGGCGGGGTCAGGAGGGAGGAGCAGCCCCGGCCTCCCCCCCCTGCCCAGGGTCCCCCGCGGGCGAGATTTGGGGTCCCCGCGGTGTCACCGGCCGGGATGGGGGGGACAGGGGGGGACAAGGAGGGGACAACGTCACACAGGGGCCCGGGAGGGCATCGGGAGCTGGGATCCGGTATTGGGGTCTGGAATCGGGGTCTGGAATTGGGGTCTGGTAATGGGATCCGCAGCTGGGATCCCATACTGGGATCTGGCACTGGGATCTACTAATGGGATCCCATACTGGGATTCCAAACTGGGATCTGGTACTGGGGTCTGGTTATGGAATCCCATACTGGGATTCCAAACTGGGATCTGGTACTGGGGTCTGGTTATGGAATCCCATACTGGGATTCCAAACTGGGGTCTGGTACTGGGGTCTGGTAATGGGATCCCATACTGGTGTCTGGAGCAGGGATATCATACTGGGATCCCATACTGGGATCTGGTAATGGGATCCCACACTGAGATCCCAAACTGGGGTCTGGTAATAGGATCTGATACTGGGATCCCACTCTGGGATCTGAGAATGGGATTCCACTCTTGGATCTGGTCATGAGATCTGGTATTGGGATCTGGTACTGGGATCCCATACTGGGATCTGGAGCAGGGATCCCAATCTGGGATCTGGTGCTGGAATCTGGAACAGGAACCCCACACTGGGATCTGGTAATGGGATCTGATACTGGGATTCCAAACTGGAATCTGCAATTGGGTTCTGCAGTTGGGATCCCATATTGGGATCTGGTAATGGGATTCCAAACTGGGATCTGGAGTAGGGATCCCATACTGGGATCTGGCACTGGGATCTGGTAATGGGATCTCTCATGGGAATCTTGTCTGGGGGATCTCATCCAGGGCTCTCAGGGATCTCACCCATCTCCAGGGATCTCCTTCCCCTGGGGACACTGCCTCGCCCTCTGGGGACCTGGCTTGGTCGTCATCATCATCATCATCATCATCATCATCATCATCATCATCATCATCATCATCATCATCATCGTCGTCGTCACTGTTTTCATCATCATCATGATTGTCATCATCATCATTGTTGCCATTATTTTCATTGTCATCATCAATGTCATAATTGTTTTGTCGTCATCATTGTCATCATCATCGTCACCATCATCATCATCGTCAACATCATTGTCATTGTAAATGTCATTGTCATCATCTTTGTCTTCATCATCATCTTTGTTGTCATTGTCAGTCAACGTCATCGTCATTGTCATGGTCAGTGCCTTCATTTTCATCATCATCATCATCATCATCATCATCATCATTTTCATTGTCATCATTGTCATTGCCGTCATCATCACCATTGTTGTCACTGTTGTCAGTCATCATCGTTGTCATCAACTTCATCATCATCATCTTCATCATCATCGTCATCATCTTCATCATCTTCATCATCGTCATCCTCTTCATCCTCACCATCCCCGGTGTCCCCCTCCAGCACCTCCTGGAGCCACTCCAGGACCTCCTCAGGCCCCGGCAGATCCTCCTCATCCTCCATGTCCAGCCACACGCTGCTGGCCTGGGGACACGGGGGGACAGAAGGGACACGTGGGGACACCGGGGCGGGGGTGACACTGGGGTGACACAGACTGTGGGTGACACCATGGGATCGTGACATTCACGTGGTCAGTGATGTCGACCATGGGGGTGACACTTGGGGACACTGGAGTGACACATGGGGGGGTGACACTCATGTGGTCAGTGCCATTGACCATGGGAGTGACACAGGGGTGACACTGGGGTGACACTCAGAAGGACGGTGCCATTGACCACAGGGATGACATTGGGGTGACACTGAGGTGACAGTCACGGGGTTGGTGCCATTGACCACAGTGGGACACTGGGGTGACACAGGGGTGACACTCACAGGGTCGGTGGCATTCACCACGGGGGTGACACTGAGGTGACACAGGGGTGACACCCATGGAGTCAATGCCGTCGACCACAGGGGGGGCACTGGAGTGACACAGGGGTGACATTGGGTGACAAGGGGGTGACACAGAGGTGACATGGGGGTGAAACTCACGGGCTTGGTGCCATTGACCATGGGGGTGACATTGGGGTGACACGGAGGTGACACTCACTAAGTTGGTGCCATTGACCATGGGGGTGACATTGGGGTGACACGGAGGTGACACAGGGGTGACATGGGGGTGACACTCACTAAGTCGGTGCCATTGACCATGGGGGTGACATTGGGGTGACACGGAGGTGACACGGGGTGACACGGAGGTGACACTCACTAAGTCGGTGCCATTGACCATGAGGGTGACATTGGGGTGACACGGAGGTGACACAGGGGTGACACAGAGGTGACACTCACTAAGTCGGTGCCATTGACCACGCCCAGCTGTGGCCGGGACAGGTCGATGTCGAAGGTGTCCTCCCAGGTGGGGACGAGCTGGGGAGGGGACAGAGGGGTCAGGGGAGGGGACAGAGGGGACAGAGGGCTCAGGACCCCCCTGGGGGGCTGCAGGGGTGTTGTCCCCCCCCCGTTACCCCCGGGAAATCTCCGGGGTCGATCCAGAGGATGCTGAAGCCGCGCTGCTCCCTCCTGTCCTGGGCCACCTCCCTCAGCGTCTCCACGAACTCGAACCCATCTGGGGGGGGCACAGGGGGGGTTCAGGGGGGGCTGAGACCCCCCCCACCCACCGAGACCCCCCCCAAATTCCCTTCCCGCCCCCCCCTCACCGGGATCATCCCCCACGGCGAAGGCCACGATGGGGGTCGCGTGCAGGGCGTCCTCCTGGGGGGGTCACGGTGACGTGGGGGGGGTCCCCGAGTGTCCCCCGAGTGTCCCCGAGGTTTGGGGGTCACTGGGGGGGGGGGGGGGATGGAGGGACCCCCCCCCCGCACTCACCCAGCTCCCGGCCGTGCTCTGAGCTCTGAGTTGCCACAGAGGGGCCCTGGGGGGGGTTTGGGGGGGTGAGGGCACCCCCAAATTTCACCCCCCCATGGAGCCGCTGCCCCCTCCCCCAAACCCCCTCCCGAGTGCTGCTTGGGGGGGGGGGGGGGCTCAGAGTGGGGAGGGGGCAGAACAGGCGGGAATGGGGAGGGGGTGCCGGGGATGAGCCCCCCCCCCCCCCGGACCCCCCCGGTGTCACCGCTCAGGGTGGGGGGGGGGCTCGGGGGGGGTCCCGGTGTCACCGGGATTGAGGCCGCGGCGGGGGGGGATGATCCGGGGGGGATTAAAGGCGGGAATCTCCCGGCAGCACCCGGGGCTTTAACCCTG
This sequence comes from Artemisiospiza belli, assembly GCA_021963965.1. NCBI lineage: Eukaryota > Metazoa > Chordata > Aves > Passeriformes > Passerellidae > Artemisiospiza > Artemisiospiza belli. The sequence goes on from JAKDEW010000085.1 coordinate 1,454,761, forward strand.
CCCGGCGCGGGGGGGGCCCGGTAGAGCCCCCGACCCCTCCCCGGGACCCCCCCGGACCCCCCCGGGGCTGGGCAGCCCCCCCAGACCGGCGGGGGGACCCCCGGGGCCGCTGTGGGAAAAGGAGGGGGGGGGAGATGGGGTGGGGGTGAGAATCGGCCGTTCCCATGGCAACCACATCCCCATGGCAACCGGATCCCCATGGCAACCATTGCCCGTGGCAACAACATCCCCGTGGCAATCATTGCCCATGGCAACCACATCCCCATGGAAACTTCATCCCCATGGCGACCCCATCCCTCTAGCGGCCATCCCCATGGCAACCATGTCCCCATAGCAACCACCACCCCATAGTGACCTCTGCCCATGGCAACCTGTGCCCATGGCAACCTGTCCCCATGGCAACCACATCTCCATGGAAGCTCCATCCCCATGGCAACCATCACTGCCTAGTGACCTCTCCCATTGCAACCATGTCCCCATGGTGACCACATCCCCATGGCAACCACATCCCATAGCAACCATCCCCACAGCAACCACATCCCCATGGCGACCACATCCCATAGCAACCACATCTCCATAGTAACCACGTCCCCATGGCAGCAATCCCATAGCAACCACATCCCCATGGAAACTCCATCCCCATGGCAACCCCGCCCCTCAGCATCCCGTTCCCATGGCAACCACCCCTGCCTGTTTCCCTGCCCCCCCACTCCGTATCCCCCAATTTGGGGAGGGGTCCCTGGGGCCCCCTCGAAGCTCTGGGGCCTCTCCAGGCCCAGCCCCAGCACTGCCTGAAATGGGGAATTTTGGGGGATTTTGGGGGGATTTTGGGGGGATTTGGGATTTTGGGGGGTCCCAGGGGTCACCCAGTCCCCGCCCCGGGCTCACCTGGGTGTCGAAGGTGTTGAGGAAGAAGAGGGAGGGGTGGAAGCACCAGGCGGCGATGAAGGACTGGAAGGCTGAGGGGGAATGGGGGAAACTGGGAGAACTGGGAATGGGAACTGGGACTGGGAACTGGGAATGGGAACTGGGAATGGGAGAACTGGGAATGGGAACTGGGAATAGGAACTGGGATTGGGGAATGGGGACTGGGAATGGGGGACAGGGAATGGGGACTGGGGGAACTGGGATTGGGGAATGGAAATTGGGAACTGGGAATGGGAACTGGGAGCGGGAGCTGAGAGAACTGGAATTGGGGGACTGGGGACTGGGAATGGGAACTGGGAACTGGGGGAACTGGAATTGGGGGATGGGAATTGGGAATGGGGGATTGGGAACTGGGGAACCGGGAATGGCAACTGGGAATTGGAACTGGGAGTGGGAACTGGGATTGGGGGAACTGGAAGGACTGGGAGTGGGCACTGGGAATTGGGGGATTGGGATTTGGGAACTGGGAACTGGGAATGGTGGGATTGAGAATGGGGATTGGGAGCTGGGAACTGGGAATGGGGAGTGGGGAATGGGAACTGGGAATGGGGGAATTGGGATTGGGGAACTGGGGCTGGGGGATTGGGAATGGCGTACTGGGAACTGGGAATGGGGAACTGGGAATGGGAACTGGGATTGGGGGATTGGGGACTGGGAATGGAAACTGGGAGCTGGGAATGGAAATTGGGAACTGGGAATAGGAACTGGTATTGGGGAATGGGGATTGGGAATGGGGGACAGGGAATGGGGACTGGGGGAACTGGGATTGGGGGATGGAAATTGGGAACTGGGATTGGGAACTGGGAGCGGGAACTGAGAGAACTGGGATTGGTGGATTGGGGACTGGGAATGGGAACTGGGAATTGGGGGATTGGGATTTGGAAATTGGGCCTTGGGAATGGGGACTGGGAACTGGGAATGGGGAATTTGAGAACTGGGAATGGGAATTGGGGGAACTGGGAATGGGGAATGGGAACTGGGAACTGGGAGTGCGGAACTGGGGAATTGGGGAATTGGGGAATTGGCAACTGGGAATGGGAACGGAGAACTGGGAAGGGGGAACTGGGAGCTGGGACAGGGAGCTGGCTCCCAGCTGTCCCCGGTGTCCCTGCGGTCCCCACGCACCCTGCGCTGTCCCCAGCAGTGCCCGGTGCCTTCGGGCTCCTCCTCGATGTCCCCAAAGAGCTCCTGCACGGGGGGGGCAGGGCATGGGGTGAGTCCGGGGGTCAGGGGGGCCCGGGGGGGTCACGGGGGGGGCTCTGGGGGTGTCCCCAAATGTCTGGGGGGATCTGGGGGTCCCCGCGGGCTCTTTGGGGTGTCCCTGGAACAGGGGGGGCTCAGCAGCGCCAGCACCGGGAACACCTCGGTGTCCCCTCGTGTCACCCCAGTGCCACCCCCGGTGCCCTCCCAGCGCTCCCAGTCCCTCCCAGTCCCTCCCAGTGCTCCCAGTGCCCACCTCGAGCGCCCGCAGCTCCTCGGGCCGGTGCCCGCTGCCCCCGGGACAACCGGGATGGACACCGGGACAGACAGCGGGACAGACACCGGGACAGACAGCGGGACGGACAGCGGGACAGACAGCGGGACAGACACCGGGACAATCCCCGGGATGCCCCGGGACCCTCGGGGCCAGGGCCAGCAGCGCCAGGAGCCACAGAGGGGACATGGGGACAGGGACAGACGGACAGAGGGACAGGAGGACAGAGGGACAGGAGGACACAGGGACACGGGACAGACGGACAGACAGACAGACGGACAGAAGGACACGGAGAAGGACAGAGGGACAGGGACACACTGACAGAGGGACACGGGGATGGACACACGGACACAGGGACAGACACAGAGAGCGCGAGGGACACAGGGACAGGCGGGCAGGGACACAGCCAGGGGACAGAGACACCCTGGGGACACACGGAGAGGCCTTGGGGACAGACGGACACACAGAGCCCGGGGACAGACGGACACACGTCCCCGGCCCGGACGCAGCCCCTGGGCACAAGGACTCCGGCGACCCCCTTGGGGACACGGCGACAGCGCCAGCCCCTTCCGGCGGCGGGAGGGGACACGGCGGGGACAGACGGACACGGCGGGGACAGACGGACGCGGTGTCACCTCCCTGGGACACAGCGGAACGGTGGCACTGCCCCCAGCCCGATCCTCCCTGTCCCTCTGTCCCCGAATGTCCCCAAATGTCCCCAAATGTCCCCAAATGTCCCCAAATGTCCCCCAAGTGTCCCCGAGTGTCCCCCCCTCCCTCCCCGCTCCTTTTTGAGAAGGGAAAGAGGATCCGGGGGGGGGAGGGAGGGAGCTAAAAATAGAGGGGACCCCCCCTGGGGACACGGAGGGGACATTGGGGGACATTGGGGGGAATTTTGGGGGAGAATTTGGGGAAGTTTGGGGCAAATTTGGAGGAATTTTGGGGAAATTTGGGGGAGAATTTGGGGAAAATTTAGGGAAAAATTGAGGGGATTTGGGGGAAATCTGGGGGGGAATTTGGAGAAATTTTAGGGGGAATTTGGGGAAATTTGGGGGCATTTGGGGGGAATTTGGGGGAAATTTGGGGGGGAAGTTGGGGAGAATTTGGAGGGAATTGGGGGAATTGAGGGGAAATTGGGGAAGTTGGAGGAAATTAGGGGGAAAATTGGGGGGACATTTAGGGGAAATTTAGTGGAATTTGGGGGGAAATTTATGGGAAGATTCGGGGGAATTTGGGGGAAATCTGGGGAAAATCTGGGAATATTTGTGGGAATTGTGGGAATATTTGTGGAACTTTGGGGAATTTGAAGGAGTTTTTGGGGAATTTGAGGAAATTTGGTCGGAGTTTGGGGGAATTTGAGGGAATTTGGGGGAATTTGAAGGGTTTGAGTGTCCCCGCCCCTCCCCTCCCAGTCCATCCCAGTACAAGGGGGGGTTAAACTGGTTTATTGCTCTGCAGGGGGGGGTCCGGGTGCGCCCCCAGTTCAGGGGGTCCCGACCCCCCCCGGGTTAGTGCTGGGCTGGGGGAGGGGCTCCGGGGGGTCCCAAAATGGGGGGGAGGGGATCAGTAATAGGTTTCCTTCTCCACCCAGCCTGCAAAAAAAAGGGGAGGGGGCGTCAGGGGGAGCCCAAATCCCAAAAGCCCCAAAACCTCAAATCCCAAATCCCCAAATCCCCAAACCCCCAAACCTCCAAACCCCCAAATCCCCAAATCTCCAAACCCCAAATACCCAAACCACCAAATCCCAAATCCCCAAACCCCCAAAACCCCAAATCTCCAAACCCCAAATACCCAAATCCCCAAACCTCCAAACCCCAAATCTCCAAACCCCCAAAACCCCAAATCTCCAACCCCCAAATCTCCAAATCCCAAATCCCCAAATCCCCAATCCCCAAATCCCCAAATCCCAAATGTCCAAACTCCCAAATCCTCAAACCCCCAAATCCCCAAACCTCCAAACCCCCAAATCCCTAAACCTCCAAACCCCAAATCCCCAAATCCCAAAACCCCAAACCTCCAAACCCCCAAATCCTCAAATCCCCAAATCCCCAAACCCCCAAAACCCCAAATCCCCAATCCCCAAATCTCCAAATCCCAAATGTCCAAACCCCCAAATCCCCAAATCCCCAAACCCCCAAATCCTCAAATCCTCAAATCCCCAAATCCTCAAACCCCAAATCCCCAAACCCCCAAATCCCAAATCCCCAAATCCCCAAATCCCCAAATCCCCAAACCTCCAAATCCCAAATCCCCAAACCCCCAAATCCCCAAACCTCCAAACCCCCAAATCCCCAAATCCCCAAACCCCCAAATCCTCAAATCCTCAAATCCCCAAATCCCCAAATCCCCAAACCTCCAAATCCCAAATCCCCAAACCCCCAAATCCCCAAACCTCCAAACCCCCAAAACCCCAAATCCCCAAACCCCCAAATCCTCAAATCCCCAAATCCCCAAATCCCCAAATCCACAAATCCCCAAATCCCCAAACCTCCAAATCCCAAATCCCCAAACCCCCAAATCCCCAAACCTCCAAACCCCCAAATCCTCAAATCTCCAAATCCCAAATCCCCAAACCCCCAAATCCCCAAACCTCCAAACCCCCAAATCCTCAAATCCCCAAATCCCCAAACCTCCAAACCCCCAAATCCTCAAATCTCCAAATCCCAAATCCCAAAACCCCCAAATCCCCAATCCCCAAATCCCAAAATCCCCAAATCCCCAAACCCCCAAATCCTCAAACCCCCAAATCCCCAAATCCCAAATCCCCAAACCCCAAATCTCCCAATCTGGGTAACCCCCAAATCCTCGGTGTTTGTTTTTTTGGGGTGCCTTCCTCATTTTTATGGGGTTTTCCCCTTGGGTTTTGGGTTCTCTCCCCTTTTTTGGGGTTCCCATTCTTGTAGTGTTCCCAGTTTTTTGATATTTCCATTCTTTTAGGGTTTCCAATTTTGAAGGTTTCCATTTTTGGGATTTCCATTTTTTGGTGTTTCCATTCTTTTAGAATTTCCTTTTTTTGGGATTTTCATTTTTTGGTGTTTCCATCTTTGGGATTTCCATTCTTTTAGGGTTCCCATTTTTAGGTATTCCGATTTTTGGGATTTCCATTTTTGGGGGGTTTCCATCTTTTGGGATTCCATTTTTTTGGGGGATTTCCATTCTTTTAAGGTCTCAATTTTTTTGGAGCTTCCATTTTTTAGGATTCCCATTTTTGGGGATTTCATTTTTCAGGATTCCGATTCTTTTAGGGTTTCCAATTTTTAAGGTTCCCATTTATTTGGGTTCCAATTTTTAAGGTTTCCATTTTTTTCATATTCCCATTTTTGGGCTTCCATTTTTTAGGGTTGCCATTCAATGGCGATTCAATTTTTTGGGGTTTCCATTTTTTGGGATTTCCCCCCATTTTATTCCAATTTCCCTCCATTTTATTGCCAATTTTGCCTCATTTTATTCCCATTTTCCCCATTTTTTTAAAATTTCCCCCATTTCCCTCCCCCACATTTTTTCCCCTACAATTTTCAGGATTCCCCCCAATTTTTTTGGGGGTCCCCCCACGTTTTGGGGTCTCACCTCCGGGGGTAGCGCCTCAGGATCAGTTTCCTGACCTCGTCGTAGGCGAAGATCAGCAGGGAATAGGGGAAGGCGCAGAACCACCAGGTCACCCTGGGCACAAAAACCCCAAAATTGGGACCCCAAAATTTGGGGGACCCCAAATCCCTGGGGGGGGGTTTGGGGCTCCGTTTTTGCCTCCCCCCAATTTTTTAATTCCCCCTCAATTTTTTAATTCCCATTTTTGGAGATTCCACCCCCAATATTTTCATTTTCCCCCCATTTTTTTTGTTGGTTGGGGATTTTTTTGGGAGGGGAATTTTGGGGGATTTGGGATTTTTTTTGGGGGGGGGAATGTTGAATGGTTTTGGGATTTTTTGAGGGGTTTTGTAGGGGAATTGGGATTTTTTAGGGGATTTGGGCGATCTGGGGGTTTTTGGAGGGGGTTGAGCAGTTTTGGGATTTTTTTGGGTGGGGGTTTTGTAGGGGAATTGGGGATTTGGGGAGGTTTTGGGATTTTTTAAGGGGGGATGGAGTGGTTTTGGGATTTTTTTGGAGGGAGTTTGGAGGGGAATTGGGATTTTTGGGGTGATTTGGGATTTTTGGGGGGATTTTTAGAATTTTTTGAGGGGTATTAGGAAGAGGAATGGGTTTTGGGGTGGATTTGTGGGAATTTTTAGGGGAATTGGGGACTTTTTTGGGATTTGGGTTTTTTTGGGGGGATTTGAAGCAGTTTTAGGATTTTTGGAGGAGGCATTTGAAGGGGAATTGGGGATTTTTTGGGGATTCGGGATTTTTGAGGGGTGTTGGAGCAGTTTTGGGGTTTTTTGGGTCATTTGGAAGAGCGATGGGATTTTGGAATGGGTTTGTGGGGATTTTGTAGGGGCATTGTGGCTTTTTGTAGGATTTGGTGTTTTTTAGAGCTTTTTAGCGGTTTGGGGGGATTTTTTGGAGGGGATTTGAAGGGGAATTGGGGATTTTTAGGGGAATTGGGGATTTTTGGGGTGGGGATTTTTGGGGTGACCCTCACTTGAGGGGGTACATGCGCAGAGCCACCCCCATGCCCGGGCAGTAGGACAGGAACGCCGCCAGCGCCGTCTCCTCCAGCAGCCCGAAAATCAGGATCTTGTTCCTAAAAAATTGGGGGGATTTGGGGTTTTTGGGGGGATTTGGGGATTTTTTTAGGGGTTGGAGAGGTTTTGGGATTTTTTTTAGGTGGTTTACAAGGGGCATCAAGGATTTGGAGTGGGTTTGTGGGAGGGGGATTTGGGATTTTTGGGTGCATTTTGGGGTTTTTGGGGGGTGGGAGAGGTTTTAGGGTTTTGGGGTGGGTTCGGGTGGATTTGGGTAGGATTTGGGGGTAGGTTTTGGGATGATTTCAGGTGTGTTTTGGATGGGATTTTGGGGTGGTTTTGGGGTATTTTGGGGGTGGTTTTGGGATGATTTCAGATGTGTTTGGGGTGGGATTTTGGGCTGGTTTTGGATGGGATTTTGCGGTGGTTTTGGGGTATTTTTGGGGTGGTTTTGGAATGATTTCAAGTGTGTTCTAGGTAGGGTTTTGGGGTATTTTGGGGGAGTTTTTGGGGTAGTTTTGGGGTGTTTTGGTCCCCAGTTCATGCCCTGCTGGAAGATGGAGTTGGGGCGGATTTTGGGGGGATTTTGGCTGGCTTGAAGTGGGATTTTGGGGTGGTTTGGGGTGGGATTTTGGGGTGAGTTCGAGGTAGGATTTTGGGGTGATTTTGGGGTGATTTTGGGATGATTTCAAGTGGATTTTGCGTTGGATTTTGGGGTTATTTTGGGCAGGATTTTCAGATGATTTTGGGGTGTTTTCCTGCACTTCATGTCCTGCTAGAAGATGAAGTTGTGGCACATTTTGGGGCGACTTTGGGGTGATTTTGGGTAGGATTTTTAGATGGTTTTGGGATGAGCATTTTGGGGTATTTTTGGGGTATTTTGGTGCAATTCATGTTGTGCTAAAAGACAGAGTTGAGGTGGATTTTGGGGTGATTTTGGGATGATTACAAGTGTGTTTTGGGTAGGGTTTTGGACTGGTTTTGGGTAGGGTTTTGGGGGTTTTTGGGGGTGTTTTTGGGGCATTTTTGGGGTGCTTTGTTGCACTTCTTGCCCTGCTGGAAGATGGAGTTGAGGTGGATTTTGGGAGAGTTCTGGCTGGTTTTAAGTGGGATTTTGGGGTGGTTTGGGGTGAGATTTTGGGGTGATTTGTAGGTGGTTTTGGAGTGATTTTGGGGTGAGTTCAAGGTAGGGTTTTGGGGTATTTGGGGGTGATTTAGGGATGATTTCAGGTGGGTTTTGAGTAGGATTTTGGGCTGGTTTTGGGTGGAATTTTGGGGTGTTTTTGGGTGGTGTTTTGGGCTGGTTTTAGGGTGGTTTTGGGGTGTTTTGTCACACTTCATGCCCTGCTGGAAGACGGAGTTGAGGTGGATTTTGGGGGAATTTTTCTCGTTTTGTGTGAGATTTTGGGATATTTTTGGGGTGCTTTTGGGTGGGATTTTGGCATGATTTTGGGATGATTTCAGGTGTGTTTTGGACGGGATTTTGGGGTGGTTTTGGGGTGTTTTTGAGGCAGTTTTGGGGTGATTTGTCGCACTTCATGCCCTGCTGGAAGACGGAGTTGCGGCGCGTCTTGCAGATGATGAGATCCGCCCACTGCACCACGACAATGCTGGCGAAGAACGCCGTGTGGCACGTGAACTCCACCACCTTGCGCTGCTCGTACGTCTGCGGGAAACAGGGAACGGTGAAAAACGGGGAAATGGGGAGGAAACAGAGAGTGAGCAACTGGGGAAAACCGGGGAGGAAAGCAGAGTGAACAATGGGGGAAACTGGGAGTGAAAAATGGGGAATACGGGGAGGAAACGGGAAGTGAACAATTGGGAAAACCAGAGTGAAAAATGGGGGAAACTGGGAGTGAAAAACGGGGAATACGGGGAGGAAATTGGGAGTGAACAATGGGGGAAAGCAGAGTGAAAAATGGGGGAAACTGGGAGTGAAAAATGGGGAATACGGGGAGGAAATTGGGAATGAACAATGGGGGAAAGCAGAGTGAAAAATGGGGGAACTGGGGAGGAACTGGGAGTGAACAACAGGGGAAACTGGGAGTGAAAAACGGGGAAAGTGGGGAGGAAATTGGGAATGAACAATGGGGGAAATGGAGGGAAAAACCGGGAAACCGGGGAGGAAACAGGGAGTGAACAATGGGGGAAACTGGGAGTGAAAAACGGGGGAACTGGGAATGAACAACGGGGGAAACTGGGGAGGAAACCATGAGTGAACAATGGAGGAAGCCAGTGAGTGAACAACGGGGGAAACCAGAGTGCAAAATGTGGAAATGGAGTGAGAAACAGGGGAAACCGGGGAGGAAATTGGGAGTGAACAACGGGGGAAACTGGGAGTGAAAAATGGGGAAACTGGGAGGAAACTGGGGAGGAAACTGGGAAGGAAACCAGGAAACTGGGAGGAAACAGGGAAAACTGGGAGTGAACAATGAGGAAAACTGGGAACCGAGTGAACAACGGGGAAATGGAGCGAGCAATGGTGGAAACAGGGAGGAAACTGAGAGGAAACTGGGAGTGAACAACGGGGGAAACTGGGGAGGAAACCTGGAGTGGACAGGGGAAACCAGGAACTGGGAGTGAATGGGAGAAAGGAGGTGGAAATGAGGCAGAAATGGGAGAGGAAATTGGGCAGAAATGGAGTGGAAATGGGTGTCGAATTGGGATGCAAGTAGGTGTGGAACTGGTGTGGAACTGGTGTGTAACCCTCACCCTGCCCCTAGCAATCCTCCATGTTGTTCTTGGAGCAATCATCCCAGGAGTGCTACGAGTGTGTAACTGGTGTGTAACTGGTATGTAAGGGATGTGTAACTGATGTGCAAGGAGTGTGTAACTAGTGTACAGACTCAGTGTAGGGCCCCTCACCAGCTCCAGGTCATTTGGAGCAGAGTGTAAGGGCTGTATAACTGGTGTGTAACTGGTGTGTAGCTGGTGTGTAAGGGATGTGTAACTGGTGTGTAGGGTTGGTTTTAGGGTCCCTCACCCACTCCTGCCCCTAGGAATCCTCCAGGTCGTTCTTGGAGCAGAGTGTAAGGGCTGTATAACTGGTGTGCAGCTGGTGTGTAACTGGTGTGTAACTGGTGTGTAGGGTCAGTGTAGGGTCCCTCACCCACTCCTGCCCGTAGGAATCCTCCAGGTCATTCTTGGATCGATCATCCCAGGCCAGGCGGATCCCGAGCAGCGTCCCCGGCAGGAACCCATTCTCCGCCAGGATCACGAAGTAGGTGAAGAACCCGCCCAGAGCCTGGATCATCCCTGAGAGACCAAGATTGGGATTGGGATAAAAACCACAGACAGGGATAAAAACCATGGGATTGGATCACAAAGTGCATGAAGAACCCGCCCAGAGCCTGGATCATCCCTGTGGGATTGGAACTGGGACAAAAACCACAGATTGGGATAAAAAACACGGGATTGGATCACAAAGTAGGTGAAGAACCCGCCCAGAGCCTGGATCATCCCTGAGGGATCAGGATCAGGATTGGGATCGGGACTGGGATAAAAACCACAGCATTTGGGATCACCTTGGGAGCCCTCACTGACCAATCCGGCCATAGGCCATGCTGATGGCCCTGAGTGACCCCTGAGTGACCCCAGAGTGACCACTGACCGACCTGGCTGTAGGCCACGCTGATGAGCTGCTCGTTGACCATGAATGACCATGAATGACCATGAATACCATGAATGACCCCAGACTGACCATGAATGACCCCAGACTGACCATGAATGACCATGAATGACCACGAATGACCCCAGATTGACCACAACTGACCATGACTGACCCCAGAGTGACCACTGCCCAATTTGGCCATAGGCCATGCTGATGAGCTGCTCGTTGACCATGAATGACCATGAATGACCATGAATACCATGAATGACCCCAGACTGACCATGAATGACCATGAATGACCATGAATGACCCCAGACTGACCACGACTGACCATGACTGACCCCTGAGTGACCACTGACCGATCTGGCTGTAGGCCATGCTGATGAGCTGCTCGTTGACCATGAATGACCATGAATGATCCCAGACTGACCATGAATGACCACGAATGACCCCAGACTGACCATGAATGACCACGAATGACCCCAGACTGACCACGACTGACCATGACTGACCCCAGAGTGACCACTGACCGATCTGGCCGTAGGCCATGCTGATGAGCCGCTCGTTGACCAGTTTGTCGCTGCGGGGGTTCCGCGGTTGCCGTTTCATGATGTCGCTCTCGGCCGCCTCGTAGGCCAAGGAGATGGCGGGGACCTGAGGGGACAGTGGTGTCAGCCAGTGTCACCCGGTGCCATCTGGTGTCAGTCAGTGTCACCCAGTGTCATCCAAAGTCACCCAGTGTCACCCACTATCACACATCATGGGATGGTGGCAGCACCCAGGGACAGGAGGGTCTGGGGTCTCTGGGGTGGATTTGGGGTGTCTCGGGAGGATTTGGGATGGATTTGGGGTGGATTTGGAGTCCCCAAGTGGATTTGGAGTCCCTTCTCACCATGTTGGTGCCCAGGATGGATTTGAGATGGATTTGGGGTCCCTGGGAGGATTTGGGGGTGCCCTCACCATGTCAGTGCCCAGGTCGATGCAGAGGATGGAGATGGTGCCCAGGGCGATTTGGGATAGATTTGGGGTGGATTTGGGGTGGATTTGGGGTGGATTTGGGGTCCACAGGAGGATTTGGAGTCCCCTCACCATGTTGGTGCCCAGGTCGATGCAGAGGATGGTGACGGTGCCCAGGGACAGTGGGATTTGGGGTGGATTTGGGGTGCATTTGAGATGGATTTGGGGTGGATTTGGGGTCCCCAGGAGGATTTGGAGTCCCCTCACCATGTTGGTGCCCAGGTCGATGCAGAGGATGGTAACGGTGCCCAGGGACAGTGGGATTTGGGGGGGATTTGGGGTGGATTTGAGATGGATTTGGGGTGGATTTGGGGTGGATTTGGGGTCCATAGGAGGATTTGGAGTCCCCTCACCATGTCGGTGCCCAGGTCGATGCAGAGGATGGTGACGGTGCCCAGCGGCAGCGGGATGTTGGCGATGATGAAGAGCAGGAACGGGGTGATCTCGGGGATGTTGCTGGTCAGGGTGTAGGCGATCGACTTCTTCAGGTTGTCGAAGATCAGGCGGCCTGCCAGGGGACAGCAGTGTCCCCAAATGTCCCCACATGTCCCCAGGGCCCCCAGTGCTCCCAGTGCCCTCAATGTCCTCAATATCCCAATGTCCCAAATATCCACAATGTCCCCAGTGCCCCCAATATCCCAAAATCCCAAACACCTACAAATGTCCCCATTGTCCCCAATGTCCCCATTGTCCCCAGTCTCCAATGTCCCCAATGTCCCAAATATCCCCAATGTCCCCAGTGTCTCCAATGTCCCCAATGTCCACAATGTCCCAAACACCTACAAAACATTGTCCCCAAATGTCCCAAATGCCCACAAATGTCCCCAGTGTCCCCCATGTCCCCATTGCCTCCAGTGTCTCCAACGTCCCCAATGTCCCAAATATCGCCAATGTCCCCAAAAAGTCTCCAATGTCCCAATACCTCCAATGTCCCCAATGTCCCCAATGCTCCAAATATCCCCAACGCTCCCAATATCCCAAATGTCCCCAATGTCCCCAACACCCCCAATAGTCACAATGCCCACAATGACCCAATTGTCCCCAGTGTCCCCAATATCCCCAACACCCCCAATACTCCAACATCCCAACATCCCCAATATCCCTGATGTCCCTAATGCCCCCAGTTCCCCCAATACCCCCGATGTCCCCAATGTCCCCAAACCCCGGTGTCCGTCCCCGACCTTCCTCGACGCCGGTGACGATGGAGGCGAAGTTGTCGTCCAGCAGGATCATGTCGGCCGCCTGCTTGGACACGTCCGAGCCCGCGATGCCCATGGCGATGCCGATGTCCGCCTTCTTCAGCGCTGGCGAGTCATTGACGCCATCACCTGTCACCGCCACGATGGCGCCCTGGGGACAGCGGGACGTTGGGGACATTGGGGTCATTGGGAATAATTGGGGGTATTGGGGATATTGGTTACATTGAGGGCTTTGGGGACACTGGGGCCATTGGGGACATTGGGGACATTGGGGACACCGGGGACTTTGGGGTCATTGAGGACATTGGGGGCTTTGGGGACACTGGGGACATTGGGGACATTGTGGTCATTGGGAATATTGGGGACATTGGGAGTACTGGGGACATTGGGGACATTGGGGACATTGGTGGCTTTGGGGACACTGGGGACATAGGGAATATGGGGAACACTGGAGATACTGGGAACACTGAGGACTTTGGGGACATTTGGGGACGTTGGTGGCTTTGGGGACACTGGGGACACTGGGGACATTGGGAATATGGGGAACACTGTGGATGCTGGTGACACTGTTGGCTTTGGGGACACTTGGGGACGTTGGAGGTATTGAGGGCTTTGGGGTCATTGGGGACACTGGGGACATTGGGAATATGGGGAACACTGCAGATACTGGGGACATTGGTGGCTTTGGGGACACTTGGGGACACTGGGGACATTGGGAATATGGAGAACACTGTGGATATCAGAGGAATTGGAGGCTTTGGGGACACTCGTGGGCATCAGCGTTATTGGGGACATTGGGGACATTGTGATGAGGTGCCAGCGGTGGCCCAGGTGACACAGGTGACACAGGGCCGGGGCGCTGTCACCTGTCGCTGGCAGCCCTCGACGATGATCAGCTTCTGCTGGGGGGACGTGCGGGCGAACACGATCTCGGTGTGGTTGCGCAGGATCTCGTCCAGCTGCTCCGAGCTCATGTCCTTCAGGTCCGAGCCGTGCACCACGCACGCCTTGGCCTCCCTGGGGGTCAGCGCCCCAAAATCGGCACCCCAAAATTCCCAAATTCCCAGAAAACCCCACAGGATCCCAAAACCCCTGGGATCACCCCAAAATTCCCTCGCCAGCTGCTCCCAGGTCATGTCCTTCAGGTGTGACCATGCACCAAACGCACCTTGGCCTCCCTGGGGGGGGTCAGCACCCCAAAATTCCTGGGAAAACCCCCCGGAACCCCAACATTCCTGGGAAACTCCCTGGGACCCCAAAATTCACGGGAAAAATCCATAGGATCCCAAAATTCCTGGGGCTCACCTGGCTCACCTGGAGCTCACTTGGGGTTCACCTGTCTCACCTGGGTTTCACCTGACTGATGGGGATGTCTCACCTGGAGCTCACCTGAGGTTCCTCTGGCTCACCTGTCTCACCTGGAGATCACCTGAGGTTCCTCTGGCTCACCTGTCTCACCTGGAGATCACCTGGGCTTCACCTGGGGCTCACCTGGGCTTCACCTGGGGTTCCTCTGGCTCACCTGGGGTTGCCCTGGTTCACCTGGAGTTCACCTGGAGCTCACCTGGGGTTAACTTGGCTGATGGGGACGTTGAGCCGTGTCTCACCTGTCTCACCTGGAGTTGCCCTGTCTCACTTGGAGCTCACCTGGGGTTCACCTGGCTGACAGGGGTGTCTCACCTGGGGTTCACCTGGCTGACAGGGGTGTCTCACCTGGGGTTCACCTGGCTCACAGGTATGTTCAGTCGTGCTGCGATGTCCTCCACGGTCTCGTTGCCCTCAGAGATGATCCCCACGCCCTTGGCGATGGCCTTGGCCGTGATCGGGTGGTCCCCGGTTACCATGATCACCTGGAGAACACCGTCAGCACCTGGGCACACCTGGGGACACCTGGGGGACACCTGGGCACACCCTGGGGAACACCCGGGGACACCTGGGGGAACACCTGGGCACACCCTGGGGAACACCCGGGGACACCTGGTGATACCTGGAGACACCTGGGGACATCTGGGGACACCTGGGGGACATCTGGGGCACCTGGGGGTACCTGGGGACACCTGGGGACACCTGGGGGCAACTGGGGGACACCTGGGGGGACACCTGGGAGCACCTGGGGAACACCTGGAGGCACCTGGGGGCACCTGAGGGCACCCCAGAATGGGGGACGAGCAAGGGGAAATGGGGGTCCCGGGCAGGCTCAGGAGGGTTTTGGGGTTCCAGGTGGGCTTGGGGAGGGTTCTGGGGGTCCCAGGCAGGGTTTTGGGGTCCCAGGTGCTGTCAGTGAGAGTTTTGGGGTCCCAAGCAGGCTCAGGGGGGTTTTGGGGTTCCGTGTGGATGTTTGGGGGTCTCGAGTCAGGGTTTGGGGGTCCTGGGCAGGCTCAGGGGGTGTTTTGCGGTCCTGGGCAGAGGTTTTGGGGTCTGTGTGGGTTCAGGGTGGGTTGTGGGGTCTTGAGCAGGGGTTTTGGGGTCCCGAGTGGGGTCAGGGTGTGTTTTGGGGTCCCAGGCAGACTCAGGGGGATTTTGGGGTCTCAGGCCCAGGTTCTGGGGTCCCAGGCAGTGGTTTTGGGGTCCCAGAGAGGCTCAGGTGTGTTTTGGGGTCCCGGGGGGGGCTCAGGGGGGTTCTGGGGTCCCGGGCAGGGGTTTTGGGGTCCTGTCCGGGCTTTTGGGGTCCCGGGTGGGTCTCAGGTGTGTTTTGGGGTCCCACCTTGATGCCGGCGCTCCGGCACTTGCCCACGGCGTCGGGCACGGCGGCGCGGGGGGGGTCGATCATGGACATGAGCCCCACGAAGCAAAGGTCGGTGGTGGGGAAATTCACCTCGTCCGCGTCGAAACGGAACCCACGGGGGAACTTGTCGGGGGGCAGGTACAGGTGACAGAACCCTGGGGACATTGTGGGGACAGTGAGACCCCAAAAACACCTCTAGGATTGTGTCCGGGGGCAGGTACAGGTGACAGAACCCTGGGGACAATGTGGGGACAGTGAGACCCCAAAAACACCTCTAGGATTGTGTCCGGGGGCAGGTACAGGTGACAGAACCCTGGGGACATTGTGGGGACAGTGTGACCCCAAAACCAGTCCCCGGAACGTGTCTGGGGGCAGGTACAGGTGACAGAACCCTGGGGACACTGAGGGGACAATGTGACCCCAAAAACACCCACAGGAACTTGTCCGGGGGCAGGTACAGGTGGCAGAACCCTGGGGACACTGAGGGGACAATGTGACCCCAAAAACACCCCCAGGAACTTGTCCGGGGGCAGGTACAGGTGACAGAACCCTGGGGACCACCAGGTTCCCCCGGATGTACCCAGAACTGTCCCCGAGCCCCCCCAGCTCCAGCTCCAGCTTCAGAGGGCTCTGGAAGCTTCCTCCATGTTCTCATCCACGATCTTCTCCCCCGGATCCCCTCTGGATCCCCTCTCCAGCCCCTCAGACCCCCCCAGCTCCCCCAGACCTACCCAGGACCCTCTCCCCGAGCCCCCCCAGCTCCAGGTAGGCGTTCTGGAAGGCCTCTCTCATCTCCTGGTCCAGGGGCTGCTCCTGGCCCTGCAGGAGGATGCGGGAGCAGCGGTCCAGGATGCGCTCGGGGGCTCCCTTCATCACCAGCAGGTACCCCTGGGGGTCCTCCTCGCGCTCGTGGATGGACAGCTGGACACGGGCATGGACAGGGGACAGGGGGGTCATGCGCCATGGTCAGTGTGGGGTCAGCCACGGGCAGCTCAGGGTCACCACAGCCACCCCAGGGTCACCAGAGCCACCCCAGGGTCACCAGGGTCACCCACAGGCAGCCCAGAGTCACCCAGGGCCATTCTGGTGTCACCAGTGCCACCCAGAGCCACCCCAGGGTCACCCAGGGCCACCCCAGGGTCACCCACAGGCAGCCCAGAGTCACCCACTGACCATTCTGGTGTCACCAGTGCCACCCAGAGCCACCCCAGGGTCACCCAGGGTCACCCACAGGCAGACCAGGGTCACACATACCCCACTCAGCGTCACCAGTGCCACCCAGAGCCACCCCAGGGTCACCCAGGGCCACCCCAGGGTCACCCATAATCCCACCCAGTGTCACCAATGTCACCCAGAGCCATCCCAGGACCACCAGAGTCCCTCCAGGGTCACCCACATGCTGCCCAGTGACCCCAGTTCCCCATCCCAGTTCCCCCAGCGCCCCCATTGACCCCAGTGCCCCGTCCCAGCACTCCCAGTTCCCCCAGTGCCCCCATTGCCCCAGTTCTCCCAACTCCCCCATTTGCCCCGTTCCCCCCACGCCCCCCAGTTCCCCCAGTGCTCCATCCCAGTTCCCCCAGTTCCCCCCGTGCCCTCACCTGGTACTTGTTGGTGGAGTTGAAGGGGATCTCGGTCACTTTGGGGTTCCTGTCCCGCATCCTCTTGACGGAGCCGCACGACAGCTGGATGCACTTGAGCAGCGCCGACTCGGACGCGTCCCCCGGCCGTGTCCCGCTGTGGGGACACCGCTGTCACCGCTGTCACCGGGGCGCTGTCCCCTCTGTCCCCTGCCCTGGGGCCACGGGGACCCCCCCACCTTGGAGATGGAGACGTTCTCCTGGCCCGGCTTGAACACGGCGCGGTTGCAGAGCCCCGCGATGCGCGCCAGGGCCGCCCACGTGGGAGAGCGCTTGTCGAAGGTGGCACCTGGGGACACGGGGCATCGTCAGGGCATGGCTGGTGTCACCGGTGCCACCCAGTGACCTGGTGTCATCCACTGACCACCCTGGTGTCACCCATTGACCACCTCGGTGTCACCAGGACCCGCCCAGGTGGGCGAACACTTGTCAAAGGTGGCACCTGGGGCATTGTCAGGGCATGGCTGGTGTCACCAGCTGACCACCCTGGTGTCACCACTGTCATCCACTGACCATCCCAGTGTCACCCACTGACCAGCCTGGTGTCACTCATTGACCATGCCAGTATCATCCATTGACCACCCTCGTGTCACTGGTGCCACCCATTGGCGTCGCCCATTGCCCACCCTGGTTCCAGGCTTTTGGGGGATTGGGGTTTTGGGGGATTGGGGTTCCAGGGGATTGGGGTGCCAGGGATTTGGGTGCCAAGGTCCCAGGGCATTGGGGTTTTGGGGGATTGGAGTTCCATGGGGATCAGGATTTTGGGGGATCAGGGTGCCAGGGATTTGGGTACCGAGGTCCCAGGGCATCGGGGTTCCAGGGCATTGGGGTCCCAGGGGATCGGCGCGCTGGGGGCACTGGGGGTCCCAGGGTGCCCCCGCTCACCCGACTGGTCCTCGGTGGTGTCGGCCTCGTGGATCTGGTTGTCGAACCACATGTGGGCCACGGTCATGCGGTTCTGGGTCAGCGTCCCCGTCTTGTCCGAGCAGATGGTGGAGGTGGAGCCGAGGGTCTCCACGGCCTCCAGGTTCTTCACCAGGCAGTTCTTCCTGGCCATGCGCTTGGCAGTGAGGGTCAGGCACACCTGGGGGGCACCCCGGGGTGTCAGTGGGGTGGGACCCCCATATGGGGTGAACAGAATCACCTCGACCCCAAAACTGAACCCAGTGCCCTCCCAGTGCCCTCCCAGTGCCCCCTCCCACTGTGACGGTGGCCAGCAGCCCCTTGGGCACGTTGGCCATGATGATGCCAATGAGGAAGATGATGGTGGTGCTCCCAGTCCATCCCAGTCCATCCCAATCCCCTGTATCTCCATCCCAGTCCATCCCAGTCCCTCCCAGTTTTCTCCCACTCATGGTGACGGTGGCCAGCAGCCCCTCGGGCATGTTGGCCACGATGATGCCCATGAGGAAGATGATGGTGGATGCTCTCAGTTCAATCCCCTGTATCTCCATCCCAGTCCATCCCAGTCCATCCCAGTCCCCAATATCTCCCTCCCAGTCCCTTCCAGTCCCTCCCAGTTTGCTCCCACTCACGGTGATGGTGGCCAGCAGTCCCTCGAGCACGTTGGCCATGATGGTGCCGATGAGGAAGATGACGGCCTTGAGCCCCTCCCAGTCCATCCCAGCCCATCCCAGTCCATCCCAGTCCACCCCAATCCCCTGTATCTCCATCCCAGTCCCTCCCAGTTCGCTCCCACTCACGGTGACGGTGGCCAGCAGCCCCTCGGGCACGTTGGCCACGATGATGCCGATGAGGAAGATGACGGCCTCGAGCCAGGTGTAGCCGAGGATGAGCGAGAGGATGAAGAAGGAGAGGCCAAGGAAGACGGCGACGCCGGTGATGAGGCGGATGAAGTGCTCGATCTCCATGGCGATGGGCGTCCGGCCCACCTCCAGCCCCGAGGCCAGCGAGGCGATGCGGCCCATGACCGTGCGGTCACCCGTGGAGATGACGATGCCACGCGCGGTCCCTGTGGTGGCACGGAGGTGACAAAGTGACAAAGAGCCCGGGGACATGGCACTGGGGGCACTGGGGGCATTGGGATCGGCACTGGGGGCAATGGGGGCAATGGAGGCACTGGTGGCACTGGGATGGTCACTGTGGACACCCGTAGAGATGACGATGCCGCGCGCGGTCCCTGTGGTGGCACCGAGGTGACAAAGTGACAAAGAGCCCGGGGACATGGCAGGTGGCGGGGGGGATGGCACTGGGGGCACTGGGATGGGCACTGGGAGCAATGGGGGCATTGGGATGGGGAACTGGGTTGGAGCACTGGGGACACTGCAGTCACCCGTGGAGATGACGATGCCACGTGCCGTGCCTGGGGACATCAAGGTGACAAATGGCCCAGGGGATGGCACTGGGGGGCACTGGTGGCATTGGGATGGGGGCATTTGGATGGGAACTGGGAGCACTGGGGGCACTGGGGGCAATGGGAGAGGGGCATTGGGATGGGGAAGTGGGGGAACTGGGGGCATGGGCACTGGGGAACTGGGAGCACTGGGATGGGGAACTGGAGGCAGTGGGAGCAATGAGGGCACTGGTGGCACTGGTGGCACTGGGATGGGCGCTGGGATGGGAAACTGGAAGCACTGACAGCAGTGGGGGCACTGGGATGGGCACTGGGGGCACTGGGATGGTCACTGGGGGCACTGGGATGGGCACTGGATGAGGTACTGGGGTGGGGAACTGGGGGCATTGGGATGGGGAACTGTGGGCACTGAGGGC
Source organism: Artemisiospiza belli (assembly GCA_021963965.1). NCBI lineage: Eukaryota > Metazoa > Chordata > Aves > Passeriformes > Passerellidae > Artemisiospiza > Artemisiospiza belli. Next base: position 1,474,699 of record JAKDEW010000085.1, read on the forward strand.
TATGGGATGGGGAACCGGAGGCACTGGTGGCACCGGTGGAACTGGGATGGGCACTGGGGCACTGGGATGGCCACTGGTATGGTCACTGGTAGCACTGGTGGCACTGGAATGGTCACTGGTGGAACTGGGATGTCACAGGTGACACAGATGGCACAGGTGGCACTGGGATGGGCACCGATGGGCACAGGTGGCACTGGTGGCCCTGGGGACACGGGGGACACGCCACCTTCAACGCAGTTGGTGGAGAAGAAGCAGATGTTGCGCGTCTCCAGCGGGTTCTCGTGCGTGAACTCCGGGGAGCGCGTCTGGGGCTCCGACTCGCCCGTCAGGGAGGAGTTATCCACCTGGGGGCAGGGGATTGGGTTATGGGGGGGATTGGGGGGATTGGGTTGGGGGGGATTGGGGGGATTTGGGGAGATTTGGGGTTACGGGGGGGGTTGGGGGGATTGGGGTTATGGGGGGGATATGGGGGCATTGGGTGTGTTGGGATGTCCCCCCTGTTCCCACTTTGCAGCTGTGGGAGGAGATGATCCTCATGTCCATGGGCACCCTGTCCCCCATGTCCCCAATGTCCCCAGTGTCCCCAATGTCCCAAATGACCCCAATGTCCCCTCAGTGTCCCCAATGTCCCCTCAGTGTCCCCAATGCCCCCACCTTGCATCCATGGGAGACGATCCTCGTGTCCATGGGCACCCTGTCGCCAATGTCCCCAATGTCCCCAATGTCCCAAATGTCCCCAATGTCCCCAATGTCCCAAATGTCCCCAATGTCCCCATGTCTCCAGTGTTCCCAATGTCTCCAATGCCCCCCAGTGCCCCCAATGTCCCCAGTGTCTCCAATGTCCCCAACATCCCCAATGTCCCCACCTTGCAGCCGTGGGAGGAGATGATCCTCATGTCCGCGGGCACTCTGTCCCCAATGTCCCCCATGTCCCAGTGTCCCCAATGCCCCCTCAGTGTCCCTAGTGTCCCCAACGTCCCCTCGGTGTCCCCAGTGCCCCCCATGCCCACCTTGCATCCATGGGAGGAGATGATCCTCATGTCCGCGGGCACCCTGTCGCCGCCCTTCACCTCCACCAGGTCTCCCACCACGACGTTCTCGGCGTTGATCTGGATCTTCTCGCCCTCTCGGATCACCAGCGCTTGCTGGGGGGCACCGGGCACCTCAGGGGGTGCCCACCATCCCCCCGGAACCCCCTCGGCCGTGCCCCCCTGCCCACCTGGGGCACCATGTTCTTGAAGGAGTCCATGATCTTGGAGCTCTTGGCCTCTTGGTAGTAGGAGAAGCAGCCGGTGACGATGACGACGGCGGCCAGGACCACCCCCAGGTACAGCTGGTGCCGTGAGAGGGGCACCTCAGCACCTGGGGGGCACCGAGGAACCCCCCAGGGGACCCCCAGGGTGGGGGGACAGGGAGGGGACATCCTCGGTGGTTTGGAATCTGCCCCATACCCACAGCTGGGCACCCCGAGGGCTGGCATGGGTTGGGGAGGGGACATGGGGCCATGGGTTTGTGCCACCCCCAGTGCCACTGTCCCCATGGCACCTTGATGTGGCTGTCCACATGATCCCAGAGCCTCCCTGTGTCCCCCATGCCCCCTCTGTCCCCATTGTCCCCATGTCCCCCATGCCCCCTGATGCCCCCCCATAACCCCGGTGCCCCCGTGTCCCCATATCCCCCATGTCCCCAGTGCCCCCCATGTGTCCCCGTGTCCCCACAGTGCTCCCGTCCCCCCTCACTGCCATGCCCCTCGTGCCACCACCATGCCCCTGTCCTCCTCAAGGTCCTTGTCCCCATGCCACCCCCCATGCCCCACCATGATGTCCCCTGTCCCCACAATGCTCCTGTCCTGCCTTGCTGCCTGTGCCCCCCATACCCCCTATATCCCCCACGCCCCCCATACCCCCATGTCCCCGTGCCCCCTGATGCCCCCTGATGTCCCCCATATCCCCAGTGTCCCCATGTCCCCATGTCCCCATGTCCCCATGTCCTCCACACTTCCCATACTCCCCATACCCCCCATGTCCCCAGTGTCCCCAGTGTCCCTGTGTCCCCCATGTCCCCAGTGTCCCCATGTCCCCATGTCCTCCACACTTCCCTTACCCCCAGTGCCCCCCATATCCCCTATATGCCCCCATACTCCCCATACATCTCATATCCCCAGTGTCCCCAGTGTCCCCAGTGTCCCTGTGTCCCCCATGTCCCCGGTGTCCCCAGTGTCCCAAATACCCCCTATACCCCCATACCCACAGTGCCCCCTGATGCCCCCCATGCCCCCCATGTACCCAGTGTCCCCAGTGTCCCTGTGTCCCCCATGTCCCCAGTGTCCCAAATACCCCCTATACCCCCCACACCCATATCCCCTATGCCACCCATAACGCCCATACCCTCCACACCCGCCATGTCCCCTATAACCCCTGATGCCCCCCGTGTCCCCACGTCCCCCCCATGTCCCCCATGCTCCCCCTGCCCCTGGTGCCCCCTGTGCCCTCCATGTCCCCTCGTGCCCCCAGTGTCCCCAAACCCCCCCATGCCCCTGGTGCCCCCCATGTCCCCCATGTCCCCCATACACCCTGGAGCCTCCCATGCCCCCCGTGTCCCCAGTGTCCCCGTGTCCCCGGTGTCGCTCACGTTGTCGTTGGCGGGCTCGTCCTCCATGGCGGCCTGGATGCCGTAGGCCAGGAAGCAGAGGATGGCGCCGATCCAGAGCAGGATGGAGAAGCCCCCGAAGAGCTGCCGGCAGAACTTCACCCACTCGGGGGTGGTGGGAGGCGGCGTCAGAGCGTTGGGGCCGTCCTGGACCAGGATCTCGGCAGCGCGGGCGTTGGTCAGGCCCTGCGGGACACGGGGACACCAGGGGGACACCAGGGACATGGGGACACCAGGGACACGGTGACAGCAGGGGGACATGGAGACACAGGGGGACAGCAGGGACACGGGCACAGCAGGGACACGGGGACACCAGGGGGACGTGGGGACATCAGGGACATGATGACACCACGGGAACACGAGAACAGCAGGGGGACAGGAGGATAGCAGGGACAGGGGGACACGGGGACACCGGGGGGATACGGTGACACTGGGGACATGGGGATAGCAGGGGGACATGGGGACACAGGGATAGCAGGGTCAGGGACACAGGGACACAGGGACACCAGGGGGACATGGTGGAAACCAAGGACACAGGGACACCGGGATATGGGGATGCTGGGGGGACACCGGGGACACGGGGACACCGGAGGGACATAGTGACACAGGGAACATGGGGATAGCAGGGACACGGTGACACAAGGGGGACGTGGGGATAGCAGGGGGACATGGGGACACCAGGGGAATATGGGGACACCAGGGACACCCACAGTGACATGAGGGGGACACCAGGGAAATGGTGACACCAGCGGGACATGGGGACACGGGGACACAGGGACATGAGGACATGGGGACATGGGGACACAAAGACAAAGGGACATGGGGACACAGGGACACCAGTGATACTCACACTGGGGACATGGTGACACCAGGAGGACATTGGGAACATGGGGACACAGGGACACAGGGACAAAGGGACAAAGGACACGGGGACAAAGGACACGGGGACATCTTACCCGGGACAGGTCCACTTGGTACTTCCTGCCCAGCTCATCCAGGGACAGTTTGTGGTCATCCTGAGGGACAAATGTCACCCCTGTCACCGTGCCCCCACAGCCAGCTGTCCCCACCGTCCCCACCCGTGTCCCTCTGGCTGGGGTGGCATGGCCAGCTGTCCCCAGGGTCCCACACCGCCCACGTCACCCATGTGTCACCTCAGCTGGGTGACATGGGACAGCTGTCCCTGTGACCTCAATCACTCCAGCAGGGTGGCATGTCCCCGTGTCCCCATGTCACCCACGTCCCTCTGGATGGGATGACACAGCCAGCTGTCCCTGGAGTCCCATGTCACCCATGTCACTGTGTCACCCATGTCACCCATGCCAATCGTGTCCCCATGAATGCAATGACATGGCCACCATCCCCATGTCCCCCATGTCCCCATGGTCCCAGTGTCACCCATGTCACCCATGCTCCCTATGCCTCCCCATGCCCCCTGTCCCTGTCACTGTCTCTGTGTCCCCCCTGTCCCTTTGCTGTCCCCTTGTCCCTGTTGCTGTCCCCTGTCCTCTCACTCTCCTCGTGTCCCCCCCGTCCCCTTGCTGTCCCGTCACTGTCCCCATGTCCCTGTCCCTGTCCCCTCCCTGTCCCTTCGCCGTCCTCTGTCCCCTTGCTGTCCCGTTGCTGCCCTCATGCCCCTGTCCCTGTCACTGTCCCCTGTCTGTCCCCATGTCCCTGTCCCATGTCCCCATCCCCATCCCCATGCCCTTGTCCCCTTGCTGTCCCCTGTCCCCTGTCTTTCCCCACGTCCCTGTCGCTGTCTCCGTGTCCCTGTCCCCTCTCTGTCCCCCTGTCTCTCATGTCCCCGTGTCCCCTCGCTGTCCCCTGTCTGTCCCATGTCCCCTGCCCCCTGTGTGTCCCGTGTCTGTCCCTCTGTCCAATGTCTGTCCCCATGTCCCCTGGCTGTCCCCCTGTCCCCACGTCCCTGTCCCTGTCCCCTGGCTGTCCCCGTGTCCCTGTGTCCCTGTCTGTCCCTGCGTCCCCATGTCCCCTGTGTGCCCCATGTCCCCATCCCTGTCACTGTTCCCTGTGTGCCCCATGTCTCCATGCCCCTGTCTGGTCTGGTGTCCCCATGTCCCTGCCGCTGTCCCCTGTCTGTCCCCCATGTCCCCCAGTCTGTCCCGTGTCCCCTGCGTGTCCCCATGTCCCCCCGCGTGTCCCCACTCACCAGGTTCACCTCCTTCTTGAGCTCGTCCAGCTCCTTCTCCTTCTGCTTCCTCTTCCCCGCCGCCGTTCTCGGACGTGGTGGCCGCGGGGCGAGTACTCGCGGCCGGCCTGCGGGCAGCGCGCGGTGGGCACGGGCACGCGGGGGGCAAGCGGGGACCCCCCCGGTTGCCACCCGCGCCCCCCCCCCGCCCCGCCAGCCCAGGGCCATTACCGTGGGCGTGGAGGTCACGGCCAGCACCGGCGTCACCGTGGCCACCGGCATCGTCAGCGCGGGGGGGGGCGGCGGGGGCACCGGGCACCGGGCACGGGTGGGCGGGGGGGGGCACGGCGGGGGGGGGGGGGGTCACCACTGGGGGGGGCGTGGGGGAAGGGGGGTGGTGGGTCATTGAGGGGTCATTGAGGGGTCATTGAGGGGTCATGAGGGGTCACTGTGGTCATGGGGGGGTCATTATGGTCACCAGGGTGGCATTGTGGCCATTGAGGGGTCACTGTGGTCATTCAGGGGTCACTGTGGTCATGGGGGGGTTCATTGTGGTCAGCAGGGTGGCACTGTGGTCATTGAGGGGTCATTGTGGTCATTGTGGTCATTGAGGGGTCATTGTGGTCATTGAAGGGTCACTGTGGTCCCCCAGAGTGGCATTGTGGTCATTGAGGGGTCACTGTGGTCACCAGGGTGGCACTGTGGTCATGGTGTAGTTCACTGTGGTCATTGAGGGGTCACTGTGGTCACCAGGGGTGGCACTGTGGTCATTGAGGGGTCATTGTGGTCATTGAGGGGTCACTGTGGTCATTGAGGAGTCACTGTGGTCAGCAGGGTGGCACTGTGGTCATGGGGGGGTCACTGTGGTCATGGAGGTCACTGTGGTCCCCAGAGTGGCATTGTGGTCATTGAGGGGTCATTGTGGTCATTGAGGGGTCACTGTGGTCATGGGGGGGTCATTATGGTCCCCAGAATGGCACTGTGGTCATGGGGTAGTTCACTGTGGTCATTGAGGGGGTCACTGTGGTCACTAGAGTGGCACTGTGGTCATTGAGGGGGTCATTGTGGTCATTGTGGTCACCAGGGGGTCACTGTGGTCATTGAGGGGTCACTGTGGCCATGAGGGGGTCATTGTGGTCATTGAGGGGTCACTGTGGTCACCAGAGTGGCATTGGGGTCATGGCAGGGTCACTGTGGTCATGGGGAGGTCACTGTGATCACCAGGGTGGCATTGGGGCTATTGAGGGGTCACTGTGGTCACCAGAGTGGCACTGTGGTCACCAGGGGGGCACTGTGGTCATTGAAGGGGTCATTGTGGTCACCAGGGTGGCATTGTGGTCATGGGGTGGTCACTGTGGTGCCCCTGTGGTCACTAGAGTGGCACTGTGGTCACTAGAGTGGCACTGTGGCCATTGGGGTGTCACTGTCACCATGGGCGTGTCACTGTCCCCATAGAGATGTCACTGTCACCATGAGGGTGCCGCTGCCACCGTGGCTGTCACTGTGAGCGTGTCACTGTCCCCACAAGGGTGTCACTGCCAGGGGGGAGTGTCACTGTCACCCATGGGCATGTCGCCACAGCCAGGGGGTGGTGTCACTGTGGGCGTGTCACTGACACCATGGGGGGTTGTCACTGCCAGGGCAGTATCACTGTCACCGTGAGTGTGTCCCCTGTCCCCACAGGGGTGTCACTGTCACTGTGGGCGTGTCACTGTCCCCCATAGAGGTGTCACTGTCACCATGTGTGTGTCACTATCACCATGTGTGCCACTGTCACCATGGGGGTGTCACTGTCACTGTGAGTGTGTCCCTGTCCCCACAGGGGTGTCCCCACACACACAGGGTGGTCCCCACCACTGAGGGGGTGTCACTGTCCACCATGGGGGTGTCACTGTCACCATGTGTGTGCCACTGTCCCCATAGAGGGTGTCACTGTCACCATGTGTGTGCCACTGTCACCATGTGTGTGCCACTGTCACCATGGGGGTGTCACTGTCACCGTCAGTGTGTCACGGTCCCCATGGCAGGGTCCCCCAAGCCGGGCAGAGCAGGACCCCCCCCAGAATGTCACAGGACCCCTCCTATCCCTGTCCTTAGCGGGTGGTGGCCCTGTCCCCTCCCTGTCCCCCCCCCTGTCCCCCCCCGTTCCCTCCTGTCCCCCCCCCTGTCCCCAGGGGTCCCCGCTGTCCCGGGGGGGGGGCGGGGGCCGATGTCATGGAAACCTCCGGGAGCCAAAACCAACACCGGGACCGGGGGGGGGGGGGCTCAAATTACCCGGGGGGGCACCCCCACACCCCAAATAACGAGGGGGGTTCCCTGCCCCACCCCCAACACGGGGGGACCCCAATTGTTGTTCCACATTAAGGGGGGGGGGGGAACCCACCTGAGGGACCCCCCCCGATTTTGTGGGGTGGGGGGGGGGGCGGGGGGGGGTGTCGGGTGTCGCGCGCGTGTGTCCCCCCCCCCTGCCCCCCCCCGCATTGGGGACAGCGCCAAGGGGACACCCGGGGGGGGGTACAACCCTCACCCAACGGGATCCCCACAAATTTTTTGGGGGGGGTGCCCACGCTGGGGGGAGGATTTGGGGGGTGTCTGGGGGGGGGACAACCTCAACCCAGAGGGGTCCCCCCCAAATTTTTGGGTGGGTGCCCAATATGGGGGGGGTTGGTGGGGGGGGGGTCCGGGGAGGGACAATCCACACCAGAGGGGTCCCCCCGAATTTTGGGTGGGTGCCCGCAATGGGAGGGGGGTTGGGTTGGGTTTGGGGGGGGGTCCGGGCCCCACCCAGAGGGCTCCCCCCAAAATTTTGGGTTGATTCCCGTGGCGGGGAGGGGTTGCTTTTTGTTTTTGGAGGGGGAGGGGTCCCCCCCGATTTTTGGGTGGGTGCCCAATGTGGGTGGGGGGGGGTTTCCGGGGTGGGTGGGGGGGGGGCGGGCTCGGGGCCAGCGGGCGCTCGGGGCCCCCCCGCGGGCGTTGCCGGGCACCGGGAGCGGAGCTCGGGGCAGCCGCGGGCACCGAGCCACCCACGGGGAATGGGGGGGGGGGAGTCCTGGGGGGGGTCCCGCCCACGGGGCTGGGAGATTCACAGCGCGGGGGGGGCGATTGGGGACCCCCCCACCCCCTAAAAAAGCGACCCCTGATCGGGGAGGGGGGGGAGAGGTGCGGTTCTGCCTCTCCGGGGGGGGGGCGGGGGTTTGGGGGGTGGGAGGGAAAATTTGGGGTGGGGGTGCCCGGGGGGTGCGACATGGCAGAGCGGGAAGAGGGGGGGGGGGTGGTGTCCCGAGTGGGTGGGGGGGAGTCTGTGGGGGTGTCCCGAGTGGGTTTAGGGTGCCCTGAATGTGTTTGGGGGTGTCCCTAGTGGGGTTTGGGGTCTCTCGGGTGGGTTTGGGGTGCCCCGAGTGGGGTTTGGTGTCTCTCGGGTGGGTTTGGGGTCTCTCGGATGGGGTTTGGGGTGCCCCGGGTGGGTTTGGGGTCGCTCGAGTGGGTTTGGGGTCTCTTGGGTGGGGTTTGGGGTCTCTCGGGTGGGGTTTGGGGTCTCTCGGGTGGGTTTGGGGGTGCCCCGAGTGGTTTTTGGGGGTCTCTCGGGTGGGTTTGGGGTCTCTCGGGTGGGTTTGGGGTGCCCCGCGTGGGTTTGGGGGTGCCCCGGGTGGATTTGGGGTGTCCTCGAGTGGGTTTGGGGTGCCCCGGGTGGATTTGGGGCTGTCCTCGAGTGGGTTTGGGGTGCCCCGGGTGGATTTGGGCTGTCCTCGAGTGGGTTTGGGGAGTCCCGGGTGGGTGTTCAATGTGCGTAGGGGGGTTGTTCTGCCTGGGGGTGTTTTTTGGGGGTGCCCCGAGTGGTTTTTTGGGTGTCCCGGGTGGGGCGAGCAGCGTGCGGAGAGGGGGGTGTTCGGGGGTGGGAGGGGTTTTTGGGGTCTCTCGGGTGGGTTTGGGGTGTCCTCGAGTGGTTTTTTGGTTGTCCCGGGTGGATTTGAGGTGCTCCGAGTGGGTTTGGGGATCCCGGGTGGGTGTTCAATGTGCGTGGGGGGGTTGTTCTGGCTGGGGGTGTTTTTTTTGCGGTGCCCCCGCGTGGGTTTGGTGTTCCGGGGTGGGTTTGGGGGTGTCCCTGGTGGTTGTTAATTATGCGTGGGGGAGGTTGTTCTGGCTGGGGGTGTTTTTTGGGGTTCCCGGCTGGGTTTGGGGTGTCTCGGGCGGGTTTGGGGGTACCCGGGTGGTTGTTAATTAATTGTGCGTGGGCGGGTTGTTCTGCCTGGGGGGGGGGGGGGGGGTGTGTTTTTTTGGGGTGCCCCGCGTGTCCCCGTGCCCCGCGTGGTTTCGGGGTGCCCCGGGCCGCCCCTACTCACACCCTCTGCCCATGGCGCTGCCGTCGCCGTTGCCAGCCCGGGGACACTTTTGGGGGGGGCGCAGCGACCGCGGCCGAGAAAAAACCCGGAGAGCCCCGCCCGGCGCGGCCCCCCCGCCCCCAACCCGCCCCCTCCCCAGCCCCGAGCCCGCGGGGGGGCCCTGGGAACGCAGGTGCGCGGGGGGGGGGCGGGGTGACCCCTTCCCTGACCCCCCCAAATCCAGCGGGACCCCCCCACATCCGGACCCGCATTGAGGGGGGGGGGCGCTCGTTTTGGGGAGGGGGGGGCGCTGCCCTGGGGCTGCCGGAGCCTCGGTGCCCCCCCCTCCGGTTTTGGGGGGGTGTTGTTTGTTTTTTGGGGGTGTTGTTTGTTTTTTGGGGGGTGTTGTTTGTTTTTTGGGGGGTGTTTGGTGTTTTAGGGGGGGTGTTTTTTGGGTTTTTTGGGGGTGTTGTTTGTTTTTTTGGGGGGTGTTTGGTTTTTGGGGCTTTTGTTTGGTTTTTTGGGGGTGTTGTTTATTTTTTGAGGGTCGTGTTTGTTTTTTTTGGGGGTTGTTTGGTTTTGGGGGGGTGTTGCTTGCTTTTCTGGGGGTGTTGTTTATTTCGGGGGTGGTGTTCGGTTTTTGGGGGGTGTTGTTTATTTTTTGGGGATTGTGTTTGTTATTTGGGGGTTGTGTTTGTTATTTGGGGGGTGTTGTTTGTTTTTTGGGGATTGTGATTGTTTTTTGAGGCTGTTGTTTGTTATTTGTTTGTTATTTGGGGGTTGTGTTTGGTTTTTGGGGTGTTGTGTTTGGTTTTTGGGGGTTCCCCGGCCCGGGGGGTGCCCGGAGCTCCTGGTCCGACCCCGCCTGGCACCGGGAGGTGCCCGGGAATGCGGCCGGGGGCTAAAATTAGCCCGGAATGGGGAGAGAGGAGGGGACAGCGAGGGGGGGAAATGAGGGGGCTGTTCCCAGGTTCCGACTGTTCCCAGGTTCCGACTGTTCCCAGGTTCCGACTGTACCCAGGGTCTGATTGTTCCCAAAATCGGTCTGTTCCCAGGGTCTGGCTGTTCCCAGGATCCAGCTGTGCCCAGGATCCAGCTGTGCCCAGGCTCCGGTTGTTCCCAGGGGATCCACGGTGACACAGGAACGGTTGTACCAGGGGACACGGCTGTTCGCAGGCTCTGGCTGTTCCCAGGGCCTGACTGTTCCCAAAATCTGTCTGTTTCCAGGGTCTGTCTGTTCCCAGGGTCTTCTGACTGTTCCCCCAGGGCTGATTGTTCCCAGGGATCCAGCTGTTCCCAGAGTCCGATTGTTCCCAGGGTCTGGCTGTTCCCCGGAATCCAAATGTTCCCAAAATCCGCTGTTCCCGGGGTCTAACTGTTCCTGGGATCCAGCTGTGCCTGGGATCCAGCTGTGCCCAGGGTCTGACTGTTCCTGAAATCTGACTGTTCCCAGGGTCTGGCTGTTCCCCAGAATCCAAATGTTCCCAAAATCTGGCTGTGCTCAGGCACCGACTGTTCCCAGGATCCAGCTGTGCCCAGGGACCGACTGTGGCTAAATCCAGCTGTTCCCAGACTCCAGCTGTTCCTGAAATCTGACTGTTCCCAGGGTCTGACTGTTCCCAGGAATCCAAATATTCCCAAAATCCAGCTGTTGCCAGGATCAGGCTGTGCCCACCCCGCTTTGTTCCTGCTGATTGTTCCCAGGCTCCGGCTGTTCCTGGGTCTCGTTGTACCCGTGGAGGCTGTTCCAGGGCACACAGCTGTTCCCAGTGTCCCCTTGTCCCCAAACTCTGGCTGTCCCCAAACTCCGGTTGTCGTGTGTCCAGCTGTCCCCAGTGTCCGCCTGTCCCCAGCGTCTGTTTGTCCTGTGTCCGTTTGTCCCCAAACTCCGGCTGTCCCCAGACTCCGGCTGTCCCCAAACTCCGGCTGTTCACAGTGTCTGGTTGTCCCCAAATTCCGGCTGTTTGGGCTGTTCCCAATTTCCGGCTGTTCCCAATTCCGGCTGTCCCCTTCTCCCCCCCCCAGTGTCCCCAGTTCGGTGCCAAGGTCCCCTCCCAGTGCCCCCTCCCCCCCTTTCCCGGCTTTATCTCCATGGCAACCGCCAAGGGCAGCTCAAGAACGGGGGAGGGGGTGGGGGTGGCACCAGTGAGGGACACCAGTGAAACCAGTAACACCAGTAACACCATTAACTGACACCAGTAACACCAGTGACACCAGTGAGTGACACCAGTAACACCAGTGACACCAGTGAGTGACACCAATGACACCAGTAAGGGACACCAGTGACACCAGTGACACCAGTAACTGACACCAGTAACACCAGTGACACCAGTAACACCAGTAACACCAGTAACTGACACCAGTAACACCAGTAAGGGACACCAGTAACACCAGTAACACCAGTAACTGACACCAGTAACACCAGTAAGGGACACCAGTGACACCAGTAACACCAGTGACTGACACCAGTAACACCAGTGACACCAGTGAGTGACACCAGTGAGTGACACCAGTAACACCAGTGACTGACACCAGTAACACCAGTAACACCAGTGACTGACACCAGTGGCACCAGTGACACCAGTAAGTGACACCAGTGACACCAGTGAGTGACACCAGTGAGTGACACCAGTAACACCAGTAACTGACACCAGTGACACCAGTCTGCACCAGTTATCAGCTCCCCCAGCCCACGGCTCCGCTCCCTGCGCCAGCCGCGCCCTCCAGTGCCACCCAGTTTCCTCCCAGTATCCTCCCAGTATCTCCCCAGTACAGAGCTCAGTGCTCCCCGTGCAGCCCCACACCCTCGGTGCACACCAGTAACTCCAGTGCACACCAGTAACCCCAGTGCAAACCAGTAACCCCAGTGCAAACCAGTAACCCCGGTGCACACCAGTAACTCCAGTACACACCAGTAACACCAGTACACACCAGTAACCCCAGTGCGCACCAGTAACCCCAGTACAGACCAGTAACCCCAGTGCAAACCAGTAACCCCAGTGCACACCAGTAACTCCAGTACACACCAGTAACACCAGTACAGACCAGTAACCCCAGTGCACACCAGTAACTCCAGTACACACCAGTAACCCCAGTACAGACCAGTAACTCCAGTGCACACCAGTAACACCAGTACAGACCAGTAACCCCAGAGCAAACCAGTAACCCCAGAGCACACCAGTAACCCCAGTGCACACCAGTAACACCAGTACAGACCTGCAGCCCCAGCAGCTCCCAGTCTGCCCCAGTTTGTCCCAGTACTGCCCAGTCTGCCCATTGTCCCCAGCACCTCCCAGTCCTCCCAGTTTGTCCCAACACCCCCCAGTTCCCCCTGCGCTGTTCTTCCCAGTGCTCCCAGTTCATTCCAGTCCCTTGGGGTTTATCCCAGTCCATCCCAGTCCTCCCAGTTCCTCCAGTTCCCCCAGTCCATCCCAGTGCCTGTCCGTTCCAGTCTCCCCAGTCCTCCCAGTCCCCTCAACCCATCCCAGTTCCCCCAGTCTGTTCCAGTCCTCCCAGTGCCCCCCAAGTCTCTCCCAGTTCCCCCAGTGTCTCCAGTCCATCCCAGTGCTCCCAGTTCCCCCAGTCCATCCCGTGGCCAGTTATCCCGGTCCTGCCACCTTGTCTGTCCCCTGTCCATCCCTCGCTTGTCCCCCCCTGCACCCCCAGTCCCCCCAATCCATCCCAGTCCCCCCGGTGCCCCCAGTCTGTCCCAGTCCCCCCCGTGCTCCCAGTGCCTCCCAGTCTGTCCCAGTCCCTTTGTCCCCTGTCCGTCCCTCGGTTGTCCCCCCCTGCCCCCCCAGTCCCCGCTGTCCCCCCCGCTGTCCCCCCCCGCTGCCCCCCAAGCTGAACAAACAGCGCTGACGCGGGAGCGGGGCCCCGTGCCGGGACCGGCCCCACGGGGCACCGGCACCGCCCCACGGGGCACCGGCACCGCCCCACGGGGCACCGGCACCGCCCCACGGGGCACCGGCACCGCCCCACGGCCCCCGCTGCCCCTCCCGGAGCACAGCCCGGCCCCCAGCCCCTCCCAGTCCGTCCCAGTCCGTCCCAGTCCCGCTCAGTCCTCCCAGTCCGTGCCAGTCCTTTCAGCCGATCCCAAACCTTCCAGTCCTCCCAGTCCCCCGCACCAGTCCCGCTCAGACATCCCAGTCCATCCCAGTCCCCCCCCGCCCCAGTTCTCCCAGTCCCCCTCAGTCCTCCCAGCCCGTCCCAGTCCATCCCAGCCTCCCCCAATTCTCAGACCCCCCAGTCCCTCCCAGTTGCCCCCAGTCCGTCCCAGTCCCCTCCAGTCCTCCCAGTCCGTCACATTCCTCCCAATCTCCCCCAGCCCCGCTCAGTCATCCCAGTCCCTCCCAGTTCTCCCAGTTCTGCCCAGTCCCCTCCTAGTCCCCGCCAGTCCATCCCAGTCCTTCCAGTCCTCCCAGTCCCCCCTACCCCTCAGACCCCCCAGTCCTCCAGCCTCCACCAAGTCCCCCCCAGTCCCTCCCAGTACCCCCCAGTCCCACTCAGTGCTCCCAGTCCATCCCAGTCCATCCCAGTCCATCCAGTTCCCCCCATTCCCCCCCATTCCTCAGGCCCTTCAGTCCTCCTAGTCCTCCCTTTCCCCAGTCCCACCAGTCCTTCCCAGTCCCTCCCAGTCTCCCCCCCGCAGTCTTCCCCACTATTCCCAGTCCATCCCAGTCCCTCCCACTCCACCCAGTCCATCCCACTTCCCACCAGTCTTCCCAATTCCCAGTCCCTCCGTTCTCCCAGTCCCTCCCAGTTCTTCCCAGTCCTCCCACTCACCCCAGTGCCTCCATTCCCCCCCTTCCCCAGTCCCTCCCAGTCCCTCCCAGTCCATCCCAGTCCCCACAGCCCCCTCCCAGTCCATCCCAGTCCCTCCCATCCCCTGCCCGCCCCCTGCCCCGCGCAGCTGCTGCCCGTGGGCGGCAGGAATGCGACAGCCGGGGGGACACGAAGGGGGGGGGACAACACGCGTGACACACACAGGACACACGGACAGGACACACACAGGACACGCGTGTCACACACAGGACACGGACAGGACGCACAGAGGACACACAAAGGACACGCGTGTCACACTCAGGACACGCGGGGGTCTCGGGGTGTCCCTGTGCCCTCGCTGGTTTTGGGGGTATGGGGGGGGGGGGGGTCGCAGCCTCTGCCCCCCACGCGCGACGGGGAGGGGGCGGGGTCAGGGGGTGGGCGGGGCTTTGGTGGCGCTCAGCCCCCGTTCGGCTCCGCTCGGCTGAGTTCGGCTCCTTTCGGCTCCGCTCAGCCCCGTTCGGCTCCGCTCGGCTGAGTTCGGCTCCGCTCGGCTGAGTTCGGCTCCTTTCGGCTCCGCTCGGCTGCATTCGGGTCCTTTCGTCTCTTTCGGCTTCGCTCGGCCCCATTCGGGTCCTTCCGGATCCGTTCGGCTCGCTCGGCTCGGCTCGGCCCCATTCGGGTTCTTTCGGCTGAGTTCGCTTCGGCTCGGCTTCGGTTCGGCTCTGCCCGGATTTCTTCGGCTCCTTTCGGCTTCTTTCGGCTTCACTCGGCTCCTTTCGGCTCCGCTCGGTTCCGCAGCCCCCAGCACCGCCCCCAACCCCCAAATCTGGCGGGGATCCCGTGGGGAAATTGGGGGGGGAGACAATGAGACCCCCACCCTGGGGGTTCCCATGTCCTTGGAGAGACCCCACCCCCACCCTGGGTGTTCCCATGTCCTTGGAGAGACCCCAAACCCACCCTGGGGGTTCCCATGTCCTTGGAGAGACCCCACCCCCACCCTGGGTGTTCCCATGTCCTTGGAGAGACCCCAAACCCACCCTGGGGGTTCCCATGTCCTTGGAGAGACCCCAAACCCACCCTGGGGGTCCCCATGTCCTTGGACACCCCAAACCCACCTTTGGGTGTCCCCGTGTCCTCGGAGGGGTGGCACCGACCCCTTCCTGCCACCCCTGCAGGATTTGGGGTCAGGGAACCCCGATTTCACCCCAAATTCCTCACTGGAGCCTCTGGATTTCCCCTCCCCCTAGGTTCCAAACCCAGGGACACCCCAAAAACCCAGGGACACCCCAAATCCACCTCCCGCACCCCAAAATCACTACCACCATCAGAACTGGGGGGATATTTAATAAATAAATGTGTGTTTTGGGATCATCACCGCGACTTGGGGCTGGCCAGGGTCCCATTGGTCTCCTGAGAGATTTTGGGCGATTTTGGGGTCCCCCTCGCCCCCTGAGCCCAGGGACACCCCAAACCCACCAGCACCACCATAACAGGGGGGGGATTTTTGCTATTTACACCTGGATTTTGGTGGCATCACCTCAGCTTGGGGCTGGCCAAGGTCCCGTTGGTCTCCTGAGAGATTTTGGGGTCCCCTTTGCCCCCACAAACCCAGGGATAACCCAAACCCACCACCACCATCATAACAGGGGGGATTTTCAGTATTTACACCCGGATTTTGGTGGCATCACCATGACTTGGGGCTGGCCAAGGTCCCGTTGCTCTCCTGAGAGATTTTGGGGTCCCTTTTGCCCCCACAAACCCAGGGATAACCCAAACCCACCACCTCTACCATAACTGGGGTGATTTTTGCTATTTACACACAGATTTTGGTGGCATCACCTCAGCTTGGGGCTGGCCAAGGTCCCACTGCTCTTGTGGGGGATTTTGGGGTCCCCCTTGCCCCCAAAAACTCAGGGACACCCCAAAAAGCCCAGGGACACCCCAAACCCATCACCACCATGATAACAAGGAGGATTCTCAGTATTTACAGGCAGATTTTGGTGGCATCACCATGACTTGGGGCTGGCCAAATTCCCGTTGCTGTTGTGGGGCATTTTGGGGTCCCCCTTGGCCCCACAAACCCAGGGACACCCAAAAAACTCAGGGACACCCCAAATCCACCACTCACATCCCAAACCCACCACCACCACCATAACTGGGGAGATTTTCCACTGTTTACACCCAGATTTTGGTGGCATCATCTCAGCTTGGGGCTGGCCAAGGTCCCATTGGTCTCCTGAGAGATTTTGGGGGTCCCCCTTGCCCCCTGAGCCCAGGGACACCCAACAAACCCATGGGCACCCCAAACCCACCACCAATATCATAAAAAGGGGGATTTTCCCTATTTACAGCCAGATTTTGGTGGCATCACCACCCTTGGGCTAGCCAAGGTCTCGTTGCTCTCATGGGGGACTTTGGGGGATTTTGGGGTCCCCTTTGCCCCCACAAACCCATGGACACCCCAAACCCACCTTCACACCCCAAACCTACCACCGCCACCGTAACAGGGGGGATTTTTCCCTATTTACACCGGGATTTTGGTGGCATCACCGCGACTCGGGGCTGGCCAAGGTCCCGTTGCTCTCGCGGGGGGACATTTCGGGGTCCCCCTCGCCCCCCGCGGCCGCGGCCTCGTCCAGGCGGCTGGGGATGGACCAGTACAGGTGGGCATCGCGGCGGGCGGCGGCGGCTGCCAGCTGGCGGGCGCTGCAGGCCGGGGTGGGCACGGGCACCGTGTGGTGGAAGCCGCCGTAGTCCACCTCGTAGAAGCCTTCCTCCAGGCTGAGCAGTGGCGTGAAACGGTGACCCCAGAGCACCTCGTCCGCCAGGTAGGAGCTGCGGGCCTGGCACGTCATCCCTGGGGGGGCACGGGGTGGGGGGCACCCCGATATCTGGGTCACTCTGGGAATGGGGACCCCGATTCCTGAGTAATTCTGGGCATGGGGACCCCATTACCCGAAGAATCCAGGACACAGGAAAGCTCAAATCTGGTAAGAAGGGTCTGTGAAAGCCCCAGATTTTGGGGCACCCCAATACCTGAATCACTTGGGGCAGGGGAACACCAAGACCTGAGTCACTTGGGGCAGGGAGGATCCCAACACCTGAAGAATCCAGGACACAGGAAACCCCAAATCTGGTAGGAGGGGTCTGTGAAACCCCCAGAATTTGGGGCACGCCAATACCTGAACCACTCTGGGAATGGGGAACACCAACACCTGAAGGTTTCTGACCCCAGAGCACCTCGTCCGCCAGGTAGGAGCTGCACACCTGGCACGTCATCCCTGGGGGCATGGGGTGGGGGGCACCCCGATATCTGGGTCACTCTGGGAATGGAGACCCCAATTCCTGAATCACTTAGGACAGAGAGAACCCCAATATCTGAGTCACTCAGGGTACCTTGTGGGCCCCAACACCTGAAGAATCCAGGACATGGGAAACCCCAAATGTGGTAGGAGGGGTCTGTGAAACCCCCAGAGTTTGGGGCACCCCGATAGCTGAGTCACTCTGGGCACAGGGACCCCAATTCCTGAGTTACTCTGGGGATGGGGACCCAAATTCCTGAAGGCTCCTGACCCCACAGAACCTTGTGGGACCCCACCATCTGAAGAATCCAGGACATGGGAAACCCCAAATCTGGTAGGAGGGGTCTGTGAAACCTCCAGAATTTGGGACATCCCAATATCTGGGTCACTCTGGGAATGGAGACCCCAATTCCTGAATCACTTAGGACAGAGAGAACCCCAATATCTGAGTCACTCAGGGTATGGGGACCCCAACACCTGAAGAATCCAGGACACAGGAAACCCCAAATCTGGTAGGAGGGGTCTGTGAAACCCCCAGAATTTGAGGCACCCCAATACTTGAATCACTCAGGGAATGGGGCACCCCAATACCTGAAGGCATCTATCCATGTGGAGATGATAGGTCCCCACTGATGTGTCCCCATGGATGTGATGGGTCCCAAGAAGATGATGTCCCCATGGAGATGAGATGTCCCCAAGAAGATGATGTGTCCTCATGGAGATGTTCTTACGGAGGTGATGGGTCCCCATGGAGGTGATGTCCCCACAGAGATGAGATGTCCCCATGAAGACGTGTCCTCATGGACGTGTCCTTATGGATGTGTCCCACAGAGATGATGTGTCCTCATGGAGGTGTTCCCATTGAGATGACATGTCCCCATGGAGATGATGTGTCCTCATGGATGTGTCCCAGAGATGATGTGTATCCTCATGCAGATGTTCCCACAGATGTGTCCCATGGAGATGATATGTCCCACGAAGACAATACATCCCCACAAAGACCATGTGTCTCATGGAGCTGACATCGCCATGGATGAATCCACACAAAGACACCGTGTCCCTGTGCCACTGAGACATCCCCATGCCATCGAGATGTCCCCATGCCACCAAGGCATCCGTGTGCCACCAAGGTGTCCCTGCTCCACTGAGGTGTCCCTGTGCCACCGAGGCATCCCTGTGCTACTGAGGTGTCCCTGCGTCACCAAAGTGTCCCCATGCCACCAAGGCATTCCCATGCCATTGAGATGTCCCCATGCCACCAAGGCATCCATGTGCCACCAAGGTGTTCCCATGCCACTGAGGCATCCCCGTGCCACCGAGTCATCCCCATGCCACTGAGGCATCCCCGTGCCACCGAGCCGTCCCCGTCCCACCAAGACGTCCCCACCCTGTTTACCTGTGGCCTCCACCATGCCCTCGAGGATGACGACGATCTCGAAGTCGTCCCTCTCCAGCTGCCCCCGCGACACGTCCCAGAAGGGGCTGCGCTCGTCGATCTCGTGGCTGATGATGAGCGGCGACACCAGGAAGAGCCGATCGTCGCCGGTCTCGAAGCCCACGCTCAGGTCGGTCTGGTCGAGCGGGATGAACTCGCCCTCCTGCGTCTGCTTGGACTGGATGAGCTTGGCGCGGATGGAGGCCTCCACGATGTGCGAGTCGCGCAGGTCGCCCACGCGGAACATCAGGCACAGGCGGTCGTCGCGCAGCGACACCACGGCGTGCGAGGAGAACACCAGCGTCTCGGCGCGCTTGTTGGGCTGCGAGATCTTGACGAACATGCAGCCCACCATGAAGGCGTTGACCATGGAGCCCAGGATGGCCTGCAGCAGCAGCAGCACGATGCCCTCGGGGCACGTGTCCGTGATGACGCGGTGGCCGTAGCCGATGGTGGTCTCGGTCTCGATGGAGAACAGGAAGGCCGACACGAAGCCGTTGAGGTTGTTGACGCACGGCGTCCACGTGTGGTCGCCCAGGTGCTCCAGGTCGCCGCGGCTGTAGGCGATGACCCACCAGATGAGGCCGAAGAAGAGCCAGGTGAGGGCGTAGGCCAGGATGAAGATGAGGAGGCTGAAGCGCCACTTGAGGTCCACCAGGGTGGTGAAGATGTCGGTCAGGTAGCGGTAGGTCTCGCGCACGTTGCCGTGCTGCACGTTGCACTTGCCGTCCTTCTCCACGTAGCGCTGGCGCTTCCGGGCCCCCGCGGCGCCCCCGGCTCCCCACGGGCGGCGTTTGGGGGCCTGGGGGGGCTGGGGAGGGGGCTTGACCTCAGCCGGGACCCCCGTGGGGACCCCCTCGGGGACCCCGCAGAAGGCGGCGTTGTCCTGAGCCATCGGCGGCGGCTGCAGAGGGCAGGGGGTGAGAACTGGCGGGACTGGGATGGGTAAATGGGGGGATGGAGACCTCAAACTGGGTGAACTGGGAGGAGGAAATGGGTGGATGGAGGTGCCAAACTGGGGGAACTGGGGGCACTAGAGACCTCAAATGGAGGGGACTGGGAAGGAGGAATAGGGGGATTGGACATCTCAAACTGGGGGGGCTGGGATGGGGGGAATGGGGGGATTGCACCCTCAAAGACAGGGAGGAGGGAATGGGGGCATGGAGATGCCAAACTGGGGGAACTGGGAAGGAATGGGGAGATGGAGCCCTCAAACTGGGGGGATTGGGAAGACGAAATGGGGGGATGGAGGTGCCAAACTGGGGGGACTGGGATGGGGGAATGAGGGGATGGAGCCCTCAAACTGGGGGGGACTGGGAAGGAATGAGGGGATTGCACCCCCCCCCCCCAGGGATTGGGAGGAGGGAATGGGGGGATGGAGGTGCCAAACTGGGGGAACCGGGAGGGAGGAATGAGGGGATTGCACCCCCAAACTGGGGGGACTGGGAAAAGGGAATGGGGGGATGGAACCCTCACACTGGGGGGACTGGGATGGGGAGAATGGGAGGATGGAAGCACCAAACTGGGGAGGTTGGGATGGTCATGGAGGTTGGGATGGTCCCTCCAGACTGGGGGAACTGAGATGGGGGAATGGAGCCCTCAAACTGGGGGGACTGGGATGGGGAAATGGGAGATGGAGATCTCAAACTGGGGGGAACTGGGACAGGGCCTTGCACACTCACCGAGCTCCCCCCTTGCACACTCACCCCAAGCTCACACGCTCATGCACGCTCGTGTCACGCGCGCACCCCCACCCTCCCCAACCCCCCCTTTACACACGCATGTGCCCCGATTGGGGGGGGGGGGGGTCCCTAAAGCACCACCCCCAATTCCTCCCTCCCTCCCCATTCATTCCTGGCTTTGGGGGGCCCGACAGGATTTGGGGGGCACAGTCGGGTTTGGGGGGGGGCACGGCCGTGTTCGGGAGGGTCATGGCCGGGTTTGGGGGGCAGAGCCGGGTTTGGGGGGGGCATAACCGCGTTTGGGGGGCCCGGTTGGGTTTGAGGGGGGCCCAGTTGGTTTTGGGGGGTATAACCGGGTTTGGGGGGGCCCGGCCGGGTTTGGGGGGACACGGCCGGATTTTGGGGGGTGTAGTCGGGTTTAGGGGTGCCCGGCCCGGTTCGGGGGTCTCCCCTCGCCCCCCCGCCCGCTCTCACCGCTGCCGCAGCCCCGCTCGCTCCGCGCTCTCCGTGTCCCCCCCCCCCCGCCCCGTTCCGTTCCCCGGCAACGGCCGCGCTCGGATAAAAATACCGGGAGCCCCCGCCCCCCCCCCGGCACCCCCCCCACCGCACGGACACCCGGCCCGGGGGTGGCCAGCGACAGCCCAACCCCCCCCCGGGATCGGCTTCGCCCCCACCATCAGCGCAACCACCCCAAAATTAGCGCAACCACCCCAAAATTAGCGCAAACCCCCCATCATCAGCGCAACCCCCCCAAAATAATTAATCGGGGGGGCTCCTCATTAGCCCAGCCCCCCCCGACCCCCGGGCTCAGCTGCACCCCCCGAATTATCACAGCCCCCCCACCCCATCATTAGCCCTCCATTAATTAGCCCTCCATTAATTAGCCCAGGGGCCCCTGCGCTGGCCCAGGGCTGCCGTTCGCTCCCTCGGCTCGGCGCCCCCCCCCCCCCCCATAATTAGCCTGGGGGTGCCGTCATTAGCCCAGCCCCCTCCCCGCCTCAGCCCCTCCCCCCCTCATTAGCCCAGACCCCCCTCATTAGCCCAGACCCCCTCTCATTAATGAGCCCCCCCTTATTAGCCCAGAGCCCCCTCATTAACCCATAGCCCCCCCTCATTAACCCAGCCCCATCTCATTAGCCCAGACCCCCCCCCTCATTAGCCCAGGCCCTCCCTTCATTAGCCCAGAGCCCCTCATTAGCCCGGAGGGGGTCCACTGATAGGCCCCACCCCCCTCGGTAGCCCCGCCCCCGCGGTCACTCGCCCGCCCCTCCCCCCCAGGGTGGACAAAGGATCTTTGTGGCTCCGGAGCGGCCGGGACGGGGCTGGCGTGGGGCAGTCACGGACACACGGACACACGGACATACTGACCATCCACACATGGACACATGGACACACGGACACACTGACCATCCACGGACATACAGACACACTGACCATCCATGGACACACTGACCATCCACACATGGACACACGGACCCATGGATATACTGACCATCCACACATGGACACATGGACACACTGACCATCCATGGACATACAGACACACTGACCATCCACCCACAGACACACGGACACACTGACCATCCATGGACATACAGACACACTGACCATCCACGGACACACTGACCATCCACACATGGACACACGGACACACTGACCATCCACACATGGACACACGGACACATGGACATATGGACACTGACCCATGGACACACAGACACATGGACACACTGACCAACACATTGACCATCCACCCACGGACACACCGACACTGACCCATGGACACACGGACACTGATCAGCCACCCACAGACACATGGACACGTGGTCACAGTGACCAGCCACCCATGGACATACGGACACGGACTCATGGACACACGGACACATGGACACACTGACCAACACACTGATCAGCCACCCATGGACACACGGACATACGGACACTGGCCCATGAACATATGGACACACTGACCATCCACCCACAGACACACGGACACACAGACACACTGACTCATGGACACACTGACCATCCACCCACGGACACATGGACATGGACACACGGACACTGACCAGCTACCCATGGACACACTGACCATCCACACATGGACCCACGGACGCACGAACACACTGACCATCCACCCACGGACACATGGACACACGGACACACTGACCAGTCACCCACGGACACACAGACACTGACCCACGGACACACGGTGTAGCCCCAGGCACTCCCGGGGCTCTCACGACCCTGCCCGGACCCTCCGGGACCCCCTTTGGAGGCACCGAATCCCAGGAGACCCCTATGAGACCCTCGGTGCCCCCGGCGCGACCCCCAGTGCCGGTGCCAATGCCTAGATAACCCCACCGGGACCCTCAATGCCGGTGCCAGTGCCAGGGGGACACCGCCGAGACCCCCGGTGCCCCCACCGGACCCCCCATTGCCAGTCCCGATGCCCGCACCCCCCCATCCCCCCCGGTGCCCCCATGGCGGTGCCGGTGCCCGCGGGCGGGGTCCCCCGGTGCCCCCCCGTGCCCGGTAACGTGACCCGGTGCCGGCCGGCTCCTTTTCCACCCCATTAACCCCCGGCCCGCCCCCGGCGGCTCCTCCCCGGTTCCGCGGGGGGGGGGGGGTGCCCGTCCCGCCGCCGCGGCCCCGCCGAGCCATAAAGCCCATGGGGAGCCGGCCGGGCTGAGCACGGCGGGACCCGCGACCCCCCCAGCAAGGTAAGGGCGGCCCGGGGGGGTCCCCGGGGTCCCCCGTCCCCTCCCGGGGGGTCCCGAGGGCGGCGGGCACCGGGCGGTGGTGCTGGGATGGCACCGGGGCTGTAGAGGGGACCCTGAGACCCCTTGTCCCTCCCCTGGTGGCACCGCAGCCCCGATGTCCCCACATCCTTGTGTCGCCATCACCCATGAGGCCACGTCCCCCTGTCCCTGTGTCCACCCATCACTGGTCCCCAAATCGCTGTGTCCCCAAGTCCCTCATGCCCACGTCTCCAAATCCTGGTGGCCCACATTGCCATGTCCTCGTTTCTGTGTGTCCCCATGTCCTGATGTCCCTGTGTCCCTGGATCCCCATGTCCCCATATCCCAGTGGCTCCATATCCCATATCCCCATGTCCTGATGTTCCCATATTCCCTTATCCCAGTGTCCCCATGTCCTGATGTCCCCATGTCACGTACCACCCTGTCCCTGGATCCCCATGTTCCACAAATCACTGTATATCCCCATATTCCCAAATCCCTGTGTTCCTGTTTCCCCATGTCCCCATATTCCCATGTCCCCATATCCCAGTGTCCCCATGTCACGTACCACTCTGTCCCTGTGTCCCCACATCCCCATGGCCCCCTGTCCCTGTGTCCCCAGGAAATGGGATATCCATTCTCACATATCCCAGTGTCCCCATGGTCCCATTCCCTGTTGCCATGTCCCCATTTCCTCATATTCTCACACATCCCATTGTCCCCATGTCCCCATGTTCCTCCATCCCATGTCCCCATGTCATGTATCCCCAGGTCTGATGTCCCCAAGGCCCCTGTCCCTTTATCCCCATGTCCCCATATCCCCAATCCCCATGTCCCTGAATCCCTGTGTCCCCCATCCCTCTATCACCATGTCTCGGTGTCCCCATTTTCCTGTATCCTGGTGGCCCCATATCCCTGTGTTCCCTGTGTCCCATCTCTGTGTCCCCATATCCCCATGTCCCTATTTCCCTGTATCCCGGTGTCCCCATATTCCGGTGTCCCCTGTGCCCCATGTCACGCATCCCTAGGTCCTACATCCCCAAGGCCCCTGTCCCTTTATCCCTGTGTCCCCATATTGCTGTGTCCCCGCATCCCCCCACCCTTTTATCCCCATGTCCCAGGTGTGGGTTATCCCAGGTGTGGGTTATTCTGGGTGTGAGTTATCCTGGGTATGGGTTATTCTGGGTGTGGGTTATCCAGGGTATGGGTTATCCTGGGTTAGTTATCCCAGGTGTGGGTTATCCCAGAATTTGAATTATCCCAGCTGTGGGTTATCCTGGGTGTGGGTTATCCTGGAATGTTGGTTATCCCAGGTGTGGGTTATCCTAGCTGTGGGTTATCCTGGAATTTGGGTTATCCCAAGGTTAACCCACATTAACCAGGTGTGGGTTATCCCGGGTATGAGTTATTCCAGGTGTGGGTTATTCCGAATGTCCCAGGTGTGGCTTATCCCAGAATTTGGGTTATCCTGGGTGTGGATTATCCTGGGTGTGCATTATCCCAGGTGTGGGCTAACCTGGGTGTGCATTATCCCAAGTGTGGGTTATCCTGGGTGTGGGTTATTCTGAGTGTCCCATGTGTGGGTTATCCCAGGTGTGGGTTATTCTGAGTGTCCCAGGTATGGGTTATCCCAGAATTTGCGTTATCCCAGGTGTGGGTTATCCCCTGTGTGGGTTATTCAAAGTGTCCCGGGCATGGATTATCCCAGGTGTGGGTTATTCCAAGTGAGGTTTATCCTGGAATGTGGGTTATCCTGGAATTTTGGTTATCCCAGCTGTGGGTTGTCCTGGATGTGGGTTATCCCGGCTGTGGGTTATCCTGGATGTGGGTTATTCTGGGTATGGGTTATCCTGGGAGTGGGTTATTTCAGCTGCAGGTTATCCTGGAATTTGGATTGTCCTGGATGTAGACTATCCCTGGTGTGGATTATCCCACGTGTGAACTATCCCAGGTGTGAGTTATCCCAGTTGTGAATTATCCTGGGTGTGAGTTATCCCAGGTGTGGGTTATTGTGGGTTATCCTGGGTGTGGGTTATTCTGAGTGTCCCAGGTGTGGGTTATCTCAGAATTTGGGTTATCCCCTGTGTGGGTTATTTGAAGTGTCCCAGGTATGGATTATCCCAGGTGTGGATTATACCCGGTGTGGGTTATCTGGCTGTGGGTTATCCCAGCTGTGGGTTATCTCAGGTGTGGGTTATCCCGGCTGTGGGCATTGACAGTGACAGAGGAGCCACCGGACCCCCGTGGTGACTGTAGCAGTGACAGGAAACCTCTGGGACAATGGCAGTGACAGTGACAGGGACCTCTGAGACCCACACTGGGGTGGGTGATGGGGGCCCCGTGTGGTGACAGTGACAGTGACAGTAACAATGGGGGTCCCTGTGCCCCCACGGGGGCCCGGCAATGGCAGGGGACCCCTGTGGTGACAGTGACAGTAACCATGGGGGGAGGTCCTTGTGCCCCTCTTGGTGGCAGTGTCATTAACCATGGGGGTCCCTGTGTCCCCCGCTGACAATGACAGTGGCACTAACAATGTGCCCCCCTTGGTGGCCCTGGCAGTGTCACAGGCCCCCCCTCATTGACACTGCCATCAGCCATAGGGGTCCCTGTGTCCCCTCAGTGGCAGTGGCAGTGTCACGGGCCCCCCCTTCGTGGCAGTGCCATCAGCCATGGGGGTCCCTGTGTCCCCTAGGTGGCAGTGGCAGTGTCACGGGCCCCCCCTGTGTGACAGTGGCATTAACCATGGGGGTCCCTGTGTCCCTGTTAGTGACAGTGGGAGGTTCCTGTGCCCCTCTCGATGGCAGTGCCATCAGCCATGGGGGTCCCTGTGCCCCCTCAGTGACAGTGCCATTAACCATGGGGGTCCCTGTGTCTCTCTTAGTGACAGTGGGGGGTTCCTGTGCCCCCCTCAGTGACAGTGCCATCAGCCACGGGGGTCCCTGTGACCCTATTGGTGGCAGTGCCATCAGCCATGGGGGTCCCGGTGTCCCCTCGCTGGCCCTGGCGGTGTCGCGGGCCCCCCGGGACCCCCGCGCTGGCGGTGGCGGTGTCGCGCGGGGCTCTGCATCTTAACGAGGGCTCCGTCAAAGCGCCTTTGTCCCCCCGCCAGCCCCATTGAAACCTCGGCTCCGGCCGCACAATGGCCCCACTGTCCCTGTCCCCGTCCCTGTCCCCCCCCCGCCACCGCCACCCCACCGCCACCCCCCATTCCACCCCCGCCGCATCCACCCCGCGCCCCCCTCCTCAATTCGGGGACCCCTCCGCGGGGCTGTGGGACCGCTCCCTATCCCCCCCAAATCCCAGTTACCCCAGTTCGGAGCAGCCCCGCGCCCCAGTTTGGGGGGGGGCGCTGCTGGCGGGGTGCCCGGTCACGCCTGGCACCGCCGTGCCGTGGGAACGGTGCCCGCGCCGCCGGTGCCAGCGGGACGCGGGGAACGGGGACGCGTCCCTGGGGCCCCCCCTCAGTCCTCCTGTGCCCCCCCATGTAGGGCCGGGCCTTTGCGGTGACCCCCAAAGTGACCAGAACCCCCCGAGGGGAAACTGAGGCACGGGGAGGGTGTAGGGGGGGGTTAATGGGTAACCGGTTGTGCCGCGGGCGCCGGGAACAAGCTGCGGCTTGTCCCGAACCGTGTCCGGGCACCGGAGCACGCCCGGGGGGCACGGGGGGCACGCGGGGCCCTCCGAGGGGGCGGGGACCCCGAAAATGGGGCGGGGGGGGTGGGGAGACCAAAAATGGGGAGTGGGGGGGAGAAAGGGGGGGGTCAGGAGAATAAAAAGGGGGGTTGGGTCCACCCTAGAGGGGGGCAGGGGTGTGCAGAGACCCCCAAAGGAGGGGGTGGGGACATGGTGGCTTTGGGGACATGGGGGGCTCTGGGGACCCCCAGCAGCTCTGGGACAGGTGGTGGCTTTGGGGGCATGGTGGCTTTGGGGACATGGGGGGCTCTTGGGACCCTCAGCAGCTCCAGGACAGGTGGTGGCTTTGGGGACATGGTGGCTCTTGGGGGACACAGAGGCTCCAGGGACGGGGGGCGCTCTGGGGACCCCAACAGCTCCAGGACACATGGTGGCTCTGGGGACAGCCAGTGGCTTTGGGGACATGGTGAACTCTGGGAACTCAGTAGCTCTGGGGACACGGTGGCTCTGTGGGGACATGGTGGCTCTGAGGGGACACAGTGGCCTCAGGGACCCCCCCAGCCCCTCCGTGAAGGAGCAGCTCCGTGTCCCCTCTTTGGGGACACCGCTGTCCCCTCTGTCCCGGCTGTCCCTGTCCCATCCAGGACATTTCTCTGACGGTGGCAGTGCCACTCGTGTCCCCCAGCCTTGGCCGCCACGGGGACACCGTGCTCCAAGGAGACCCCCCCGTGGTGCCACCACCCCCGGTGTTCCCGTGTCCCCGGCACGCTGCCCCTTCCGCGGCGGAAACGGTGGCAGGGCCAGGGGCTGGCGGGGGCTGAAAGGGCCTTTTTGGGATGGGGACACTGGGACACGGGGACACGGGGACACCGGGGAGGCGCCTGGCGCTGCCATCGGCCGTTTGTCCCTGTCACCTCCCATTCATCGCCTTCCTCTTCCTCCCGGACGCCCGGGACACTTCCACGGTCACCATCGGAGCTGCCAGGGGACAGGGGGGGACAGGGGGGGGACACAGAAGGGACACTGAGGGGACACCAAGGGATTTGAGAATGGGGGAGCACGTGGAGGGACGGAGGGACATGGGGATGGACAGAGGGACGTGGGGATGGACAGAGGGACGTGGGGATGGACAGTTACAGGGAAGACCCCCTGATTCCCCCGTGATGTCATCCTCCATCTGTCCCTCACCTGTCCCTGTGTCCCCTTTGATGACCCCCTCACGCGTCCCTCCCCAGTCCCTCACGTGTCCCCATGTCCCCACAGATGATGTTCTCCATATGTCTCTCACATGTCCCCCGTGTCACCTTTGATCACTGCCATACCTGTCCCTCACCTGTCCCTCTATCCTCTGCAGATTCCCCTCTCCACTTGTCCCTCACCTGTCCCTCACCTGTCCCTGTGTCCCCCTTGAGCACCCCCTCAACTGTCCTTCCCCTGTCCCTCACCTGTCCCTCCTCTGTTCCCGTGTCCCTGCAGATGATCTTCTCCATTTGTCCCCCACCTGTCCCTCCCCTGTCCCCATGTCCCTGCAGATGACAGTCTCTACCTGTCCCTCACCTGTCCATGCAAACGATCTCCTCCATTTGTCCCCCACCTGTCCCTCACCTGTCCCTGTGTCCCCCCAGATGATCTCCTCCACCTGTCCCTCACCTGTCCCCACAGATGACATTCTCTACCTGTCCCTCACATGTCCCCACTGATGATCCCCTCCATTTATCCTTTACCTGTCCCTCACCTGTCCCTGTGTCCCCATAGATGATCTCCTCCATGTCCCCCACCTGTCCCTCACCTGTCCCCATATCCCTGCAGATGATGTTCTCCACCTGTCCCCAACCTGTCCCCACCTGTCCCTCACGTGTCCCTCACCTGTCCCGCAGATGACGTCCTCCACCAAGGTGTACTACAGCCAGACCACGCAGACCGACAGCCGCCCCCTGATGGGGCCGGGGCTGCGGCGGCGCCGCGTGCTGACCAAGGACGGCCGCAGCAACGTGCGCATGGAGCACATCTCGGACAAGCGCTTCCTGTACCTCAAGGACCTGTGGACCACCTTCATCGACCTCCAGTGGCGCTACAAGCTCCTGCTCTTCTCCGCCACCTTCGCCGGCACCTGGTTCGCCTTCGGCGTGGTGTGGTACCTGGTGGCGGCGGCGCACGGCGACCTGCTGGAGTTCGAGCCGCCCGCCAACCACACGCCGTGCGTGATGCAGGTGCACACGCTCACCGGCGCCTTCCTCTTCTCCCTCGAGTCGCAGACCACCATCGGCTACGGCTTCCGCTACATCAGCGAGGAGTGCCCGCTGGCCATCGTGCTGCTCATCACCCAGCTGGTGCTCACCACCATCCTGGAGATCTTCATCACCGGCACCTTCCTGGCCAAGATCGCGCGGCCCAAGAAGCGCGCCGAGACCATCAAGTTCAGCCAGAACGCCGTGGTGGCGCAGCACGACGGCAAGACCTGCCTGATGATCCGCGTGGCCAACATGAGGAAGAGCCTCCTGATCGGCTGCCAGGTCACCGGCAAGCTGCTGCAGACCCACCTGACCAAGGAGGGCGAGAGCGTGCGCCTCAACCAGCTCAACGTGGACTTCCAGGTGGACACGTCCTCGGACAGCCCCTTCCTCATCCTCCCGCTGACCTTCTACCACGTGGTGGACGAGGCCAGCCCGCTGCGGGACGTGTCCCTGCGCTCGGGCGACGGCGACTTCGAGCTGGTGGTCATCCTGAGCGGCACCGTGGAGTCCACCAGCGCCACGTGCCAGGTGCGCACGTCCTACCTGCCCGAGGAGATCCTGTGGGGCTACGAGTTCACGCCGGCCATCTCGCTGTCGGCCAGCGGCAAGTACGTGGCCGACTTCAGCCTCTTCGACCGCGTGGTGAAGGTGGCGGCGCCGTGCTGTCACCACGAGGCCGTGCGGTTCGGGGACCCCGAGAAGGTCAAGCTGGAGGAGTCGCTGCGCGAGGCCGAGCGGGACGGGGAGGGGGCCCCGCTCAGCGTCCGCATCAGCAACGTCTGAGATGGGGGACACGGAGGTGACATCGGAGCCGGGGCAAGGGGTGGCCAGGGGTGGCGGCGGAGCGAGGGGGTGGTGGTGGAACGTGGAGGTGGCGCTGTGGCTGGAGGTGGCACCAGGGGCAGGGGGGCACAAACATCTTGGGGTGTCATTGGATTCAAGGGGACAGCAACATCTGGGGATGTCACCAGCCCCAAAGGGACGCCAACAAATGGCGGTGCCACCAGCCCCAAAGGGACATCAGCATCTGGAGGTGTCACTGATTCAAGGGGAAACCAACAATTGGAGGTGCCACCAGCCCCAAAGAGACACCAGCCCCAAAGGGACACCAACATCTGGAGGTGTCATTGGATTCAAGGGGACACCAGCATCTGGGGGTGTCACCGTTTCAAGGGGACACCAACATGTGGAGGTGCCACCAGCCCTGGAGGTGCCACCAGCCCCAAAGAGACACCAGCCCCAAAGGGACACCAACATCTGGAGGTGTCATTGGATTCAAGGGGACACCAGCATCTGGGGGTGTCACCGTTTCAAGGGGACACCAGCAACTGGAGGTGTTACCAGCCCTGGAGGTGCCACCAGCCCCAAAGGGACATCAACATCTGGAGGTATCACCAGTGCTGGAGGTGCCACCAGCCCCAAAGCGACATCAGCATCTGGGAGTGTCACCAGCCCCAAAGGGACACCAACATCTGGGGTGTCACCAATTCAAGGGGACACCAGCATCTGGGGGTGTCACCAGCACTGGAGGCGCCATCAGCCCCAAAGGGACACCAGCCCCAAATGGCCATCAACATCTGGAGGTGTCACCAGCCCTGGAGGTGCCACCAGCTCCAAAGGGACACCAACATCACCAACATCTGGAGGTGTCACTGATTCAAGGGGACACCAATATCTGGAGGTGTCACCAGCCCTGGAGGTGCCACCAGTCTCAGAGTGTTACCAAGCCTGGAAGTGTCACCAGCCCCAAGGGGACACAAATGTCTGGAGCTGCCACCAGTCCCAAAGTGTCACCCACCCCTGGAGGTGTCGCCAACATCTGGAGGCGCTGCCAGGCCCAAAATGCCACCAGTCTCTAATAGTGTCACCAATGCCCAGAAGAGCCACCAGCCAAGATTCCACCAGTGCCTGGAAGTGTCACTAAGCCCTGGAAGTGCCACCATCTGGAGGTGCCACCAACCCCTGGAGATGCCACCATGCCTGGAGGTGACACCAGCCCCAAAGTGCCACCAGCCCCTGGAGATGCCACAAGCCCTAAGATGGCACCATTCCCTGGAGGTGACACCAGTCCCTGGTGCCCCAAAGTGCCACCAACCCCTGGAGTGCCACCAACCACTGTGGAGGTGCCACCAACCCCTGGAGGTGCCACCAACCCTTGGAGATGCCACCAGCCCCTGGAGTCCCCTGGAGGTGCCACCAACGCCTGGAGGTGCCACCAGCCCCAAAGTGCCACCAATGCCTAGAATTGTCACCAACCCCTGGAGGTGCCACCACCCCTGGAGGTGCCACCACCCCTGGAGGTGCCACCGTCCCTGGAGTGTCACCACCCCCAGGGCGCCGCTGCTCCCCCACCTGCCAGGGGAAACTGAGGCAGGAGCCCCCTCCCAGCCCCCCCCAAGCGCTGGAGCCCCTCCCTGTGCCCCCCCCCCCCCCACTCCGGGCGGTGTCGGGGGGTCCCCCCGGGGGTGTCACCGATAATCGAGGCCACCGTGTCCCCTCCCCCCCCATCGCTGCTGCTTAACGTAGACCCCGCCATTAACGCGGCCCCCCCGCGCCGGGGCAATTAGTGCCACTAATTAAAGGCGTCGGTAATGAGGAAGGAGCGGGACCCCCCCCCACACCAAAACCGCCCCTCCCCCATCCCTTGGTGGGGGGGGGCCGAGCTCGGTTTGGGGGCGGGGGGGGAGGGGCAGGAGTTCAATAAAGGTGACGTCGATGGTGGGGGGTGTCCCCATGGTGACCCCTGATGACCCCTCAGCCCCAGAGACCCCCCCTCAATGTCCCCAGAGGTCCTCCAATGTCCCCACTGTGTCCCCACTGTGTCCCCAATGTCCCCATGGTAACCCCCGATGTCCCCTCAGCCCCAGGGACCCCCCCCACTAATGTCCCCAATGTCCCCCCCAGGGATTCCCGGTGACTCCCAGGGTCCCCTTTGGTCCCCAGGGTCCTCCTAAAGCTCCTCCAATGTCCCCACTGTGACCCCAACGTCCCCACTGTGTCCCCAATGTCCTCACAGTGTCTCCTGATGTCCCCTCAGCCCCAGGGACCCCCCCCCCCCCAATGTCCCCAGGGATCCCCCAATGTTTCTCAGGGTCCCCCCAGAATGTCCCTTCAATGTCCCCAACATCTTCTCAATGTCGCCAAGGACCCCACAATGTCCCTCCCAACGTCCCCAGAGATGCCCCCAGTGTCCCCAAGGAACCCCCAATGTGCCAAGGGACCTCCCAATGTCCCCTCAGTGTCCCCAGAGATCCTCCAGTGTCCCCCATAATGTCCCCAGTATCCCCCCAGTGTCCCCTCAATGTCCCCACAGATCCCCCCCAGTGTCCCCAAGGAACACCCAATGTCCCCCCCCATGTCCCCCCCACATTGTCCCCACATTGTCCCCAGTGTCACCAGGCCAGGTAAAGGACACAGGTTTATTTCCAGTACCCCCCCCCCCCACACTCCCAGTTCGGGGGGGACACTGGGACCAGGGGGACACTGGCGCTGTCCCCAGGTGGTGGCACCAGCCCTGTCCCCCCCCCAGAGTCCCCCGGGGACAGAGAGGGGACAGGGAGGGACAATGGGGGGAGGACAAAAAGGGGGAACGAGGGGAGGGGACAAAGGGGGACAAAGGGGACACAAAGAGGGGACAAAGAGGGGACACGGGGACCCCCAAGTTCCAGAGGCAGCAGCGGCAAAGGCACCAAAGAGGCTTTAAAAAAAACGCGGCGAAAATCCCGCGGGAATTCCCAAAATCCCACAGGAATTCCCAAAAATCCTGCGGGAATTCCCAAAAATTCCCATGGAACTCCTAAAATCCCGCAGGAATTCCCAAAATCCCACAGGAATTCCCAAAAATCCCGTGGGAATTCCCAAAATTCCATGGAACTCCTAAAATCCCACAGGAATTCCCAAAAATCCCACAGGAATTCCCAAAAATCATATGGAAATTCCCCAAATCCTGCAGAATTCCAAAAATCCCATGGGAATTCCCAAAATCCCATGGATCTCCTAAAATCCCACGGAATTCTGAAAATCCTGCTGGAATTCCCAAAAATTCTATGAGAATTCCCAAAAAATCCCACAGGAAATTTCCCAAATCCTGCAGAATTCTGAAAATCCCGCAGGAATTGCCAAAATCCCACAGGATCTCCTAAAATCCCATGGAATTCTGAAAATCCTGCAGGAATTCCCAAAAATCCTACAGGAAATTTCCCAAATCCTGCAGAATTCTGAAAATCCCGCAGGAATTGCCAAAATCCCATGGATCTCCTAAAATCCCACGGAATTCTGAAAATCCCGCTGGAATTCCCAAAACCCCACAGAATTCCCAAAATCCCATGGATCTCCTAAAACCCCACAGAATTCTGAAAATCCCACAGAATTCCCAAAATCCCGTGGATCTCCTAAAATCCTGCAGAATTCCGGGAATTGGGAAAAAGCGTCCGGGGGCGGCGGGGACGACGTCACACCAGGAACGAGGAGGTTTGCTTGAACTCGCTCTGCGGGGACACACATGGGGACATCATGGGGACATCATGGGGACATCAGTGGGGACATCGATGGGGACATAAGGACAGGCATGGGGACACAGGGAGATCAGTGGGGACAGGGATGGAGACGTGGGGACATGGATGGTGACATGGATGGGAACATCATGGGGACATGGGGATGGCTATGGGGACATCGATGGGGACATAAGGACAGGCATGGGGACACAGGGACATCAATGGGGACGGTCATGGGGACAGCCATGAGGACAGGCATGGGGACATTGATGGGGACATGGGGACAGCCATGGGGACATTGATGGGGACACAGGGACAGCCATGGGGACATGGATGGGGACAGAGATGGGGACAGCCATGGGGACATAGGGACATCAATGGGGACATGGGGACAGCCATGGGAACATGGATGGGGACAGCCATGGGGACATTGATGGGGACATCCATGGGGACATGGGGCATCAATGGGGACACCAATGGGGACATGGGGACAGGCATGGGGACATAGGGACATCCATGGGGACACGGGGACAGCCATGGGGACAGGGATGGGGACACGGGGACAGCCAGGGGGACATGGGGACATTGATGGAGTCAGCCATGGGGACAGCCATGGGGACATCCATGGGGACATGGGAACAGGCATGGGGACATTGATGGGGACAGGGATGGGGACACGGGGACAGCCAGGGGGACATGGGGACATTGATGGAGTCAGCCATGGGGACAGCCATGGGGACATCCATGGGGACATGGGAACAGGCATGGGGACATTGATGGGGACAGGGATGGGGACATGGGGACATCCATGGGGACATGGATAGGGACACCAATGGGGACATGGGGACAGGCATGGTGACATCCATGGGGACATGGGAACATCAATGGGGACACAGGAACATCAACGGGGACATCACTGGGGACAGGGGACATCCATAGGGACATAGGAACATTAATGGGGACATGGTGACATCCATGGGGACATCACAGGTGACACCATCCCCCTACCACCACCCCCCAGGACCCTCCTGCCAAGGGACACTGGGGACACCAGGGTGTCCATCTGCCACTGGGGTGTCCCCACCAGGGCGGTGGCATGTCCTGTTGTCCCCGTGGTGTCCCCACAGTGTCCCCACACTGTCCCCATGTCCTCACCTCGCTGCGCCGCGAGGGCTGGCTGTAAATCACCTTCTTCCCTCCGGCACTGCGGGAAAATCGGGATTTTGGGATGTGCCACCCCCCCCCGTGTCCCCTCTGTCCCCACAGGGACCGGGGTGACACCAGGGGGACACCGAGGTGACACTGAGGTGACACCAAGGCGGGGTGGGGTCACCCAGGAGGAGGAGGTGGCTCCGCTGTCACTCACTCTGCTTTTTCTGGAAAAAAGGGAAAAACGGGGATCAGGGAGGGGAGGGGACACAGGGGGGACATTACTGGGACATGGGGACAGACTGAGGACATCCCCAGGGACACAGGGACATTCCCAGTCTATCCCAGTCCATTCCCAGTCCACCCCAGTCCCTACCAGTCCATTCCCATCCCATCCCAGTCCACCCCAGTGCATTCCCAGTCCATCCCAGTCCACCCTAGTTCCATTCCCAGTCCATTCCCAGTTGCTCCCAATCCATTCCCAGTCCCATCCCCGTCTGTCCCAGTCCCATCCCATTCCCTCCCAATCTCTCCCTGTCCCATCCCAGTCCCTCCTATTCTCTCCCAGTCCATTCCCAGTCCCACCTAGTCCCTCCCAATCTCTCCCTGTCCCATCCCAGTTGCTCCCAGTCTCTCCCAGTCCATTCCAGTCCCTCCCAATCCATTCCCATTCCCTCCCAGTCCCTCCCAGATTATTCCCAGTCCATTCCCAGTCACTCCCAGTCTATCCCAGTCCATTCCCAATCCATCCCAGTCCATTCCCATTCCCTCCCAGTCCATTCCCAATCCATCCCAGTCCATTCCCAATCCATCCCAGTCCATTCCCAATCCATCCCAGTCCATTCCAGTCCCTCCCAATCCATTCCCATTCCCTCCCAGTCCCACTCCCATTCCTTCCCAGTCCCTCCCAGATTATTCCCAGCCCATTCCCAGTCACTCCCAATCCATCCCAGTCCATTCCCAGTCCATCCCAGTCCCTCCCAGTCTCTCACTGCTGAAGTAGCCGCGCCTGTGGGCGAACCAGACGCCGAAGGCGGCGAGCCCCAGGAACAGGAGCAGCAGCACCACGGCGGCCACGATGCCGCCCACGTTCACCTCGCCTGCGGGACGCACACAGGGGAGCGGGGGATCCCGGGGATCCCAGGGGATCGGGGGGATCCCACGGGATCGGGGGGATCCCATGGGATCAGGGAGATTGGGGAGATCCCACAGGATTGGGGGGATTGTGGAGATCACGCAGGATCGTGGGGGTCCAGCGGGATTGGGGGGACTGGGAGAACCCCATGGGATTGGGGGATCCAACGGCATCGGGGGGGATGCCCCAGGACTGGGGAGATCGGGGAGATTCCACGGGATCTCAGGGATCCAATGGCCTCAGGGGGATCCCATGGGATTGGGGGATCCCACAGAACCGGGGGGATCCAAAGGGATCAGGAGGGATCCCATGGCATCGCGGAGATCCTACGGGATTTGGGGGACTGGAGGGATCCAATGGGACTGGGGGGATCAGGAGGGATCGGGGGGGTGCCACAGCATCAGGGAGACCCCAAGGCATCAGGGGGATTGGGAGGATCCAACGGGATCAGGGAGATTGGGGGGATCCAGTGGGATCGGGGAGACCCCACAAGGCTGGGGAGAGCCAATGGGATAGGGGGAATTGAGGACAATCCATGGGACTGGAGGGATCCAACAGGATCAGGAGGGATCCAATGGCATCAGGGGGATCCCATGGGATTGGGGAGACCCCACGGGACTGGGGGGATCCAACGGGATCGGGAGGGATTGGGGAGACCCCATGGGATTAGAGGGGATCAGGGAGATTGGGGGGATCCAACGGGATTGGTGAGATCCCACAGGATTGGTGAGGATTCCATGGGATCGGGAGGGATCCCACTGGACTGGGGGGGATTGGGATCAGGATGGGGATTGGGGATGGGGATTAGGAATAGGATTGGGATCAGGAATGGGATTAGGATTGGGAATTGGATTGGCATGGGGATGGGGTTTGGGATCGTGATGGGGATTGGGACGAGGAATGGGGATAAGGATGGGAATAAGGACTGGGATCAGGATTGGGATGGGGAATGGGGATCGGGATCAGGATCAGGACTGGGATGGGGATTGGGGATTGGGGATCGGGAATAGGATTGGGATGAGGATGGGGATTGGGATCAGGAATGGGATTAGGATTGGAATTGGGATTGGGATGGGGATCAGGATCAGGGTCAGGATTGGGGTCAGGATCGAAATGGGGATTGGGATGGGGATCAGGATTGGGATTGGGAATAGGGATGGGATCAGGATCAGGATTGGGATGGGATCAGGATGGGGATTGGGATGAGGGTTGGGATGGCTCCTTACTGGCCTCCATGCGGAAGACGTCGGATTTCTGGGGGCTGCCCACGTTGTTGGAGGCCTCGCAGTGATAATCGCCCGTGTCCCAGCCCCCCACGGGCTCAAACACCTGCAACGGGGCGGGGAAATGGGAAATGGGGGAAACAGGGAAAAATGGGGGAAAATAGGGGAGAAAATGGGGGGAAAATGGGGAAAAATAGAGGAGAAAATGGGGGAAAAGGAGGGAAACATGGGTGGTAAAATGGGGAGAAATGGGGGAAAATAGGGGGGAAAAAGCGGAGAAATGGGGGCACGAAAAGGGAGAAAATTAGAGGATAACGGGGGAAAAGAGAGATAGAGAGGAAAACAGGGACAAAGGGACAAGGACAGGAAAAGGGGGAAAGGGAGAGGGGAAAAGGGCAGGAAAAGGAGAGGAAAAGAGGGAAAGGGAGAGGAAAACAGGGAAAAGTGCAGGAAAAGGTGAAAGGGAGAGGGAAAAGGACAGGAGAAGGAGGAAAGAGGAAAACAGGGAAAAGAGGCAGGAAAACAGGGAAAGGGGCAGGAAAAGGTGAAAGGGAGGAAACCAGGGAAAGGGGCAGGAAAGGGGGCAGAAAAAGAGGGAAAAGGGCAGGAGAAGGTGAGAGGGATGGGGCAGGAGGCCGGGCACTGACCAGCTCCCCCGTGCGCGGGTCCAGGCTGTAGGAGGAGTTGCGGAAGGCGGGGCTGGATTTGGGGTCCTGGGGCAGCTCGGTGCCGTCCTTGTACCAGCGGAAGGTGGGAGGGGGCGAGCCCTGGGCCTCGGAGCAGCGCAGGACAGCGCGGGCACCCACCGTGGCAGAGCTGGGCACGTGTGCCAGCGGCTTCCCCGGGGGCACTGCGGGCACAGGGACAGGGACACAGGGACAGGGACACGGGGACAGGGACAGTGACACAGTGACAACACAGCCTGGAGTCACCATGAGACAAGACAGTGATGGCACCGCCCAGAGTCGCCATGACACAGGACAGGGATGGCACCATCCTGAGTCATCATGGGGACAGGGACAGCATTGCCTGGAGCCACCATGACGTGGGACAGGGACACTGACAGTGACCGGAACTGCCCGGAGTCACCCTGGGGACAGGGACAGTGACAGGGGACAAGGCCAGGGACCACGACAGGGCTGGGGACAAGGCCAGGGACCAGGGATGGGTGACAATGACATGGCCAGGGACAAGGCCAGGGACAAGGATGGGGCCAAGGACAAGGGAAACACCAGGAATGGGAACAAGGGATAAGGGCAAGGTTTGGGGACAGGGGACACAGCCGGGGATGGGGACAGGGGACAAGGGACAGGATGGGGCCAAGGACAAGGGACAACAGGACAACACCAGGAATGAGGACAAGGCCGGGGTTGGGGACAGGGGACAAGGCCGGGGTTGGGGACAAGGGACAAAACCAAGGCTGGGGACAGGGGACAGGGCCATGGTTGGGGACAGGGGACAGGGCCATGGTTGGGGACAGGGTGGCCTCACCCTGCACGATGAGGTTGACCTCGGACTTGGCGATGTGGCTGCCATCCCCCACCACCTCGCAGATGTACTTGCCGCTGTCCTCCCGCGTCACCGAGCCGAAGCGGATGGACGTGGGCGAGAACTGGACACGGTCCCGGTACGGCTCTGGGGACGCCGGGATGGGACATCGAGGGGACACAATGGGGACACCCTGATGGCCCCACAGGTTTGGGGACCCCCCAGTGTCCCTGCAGAGACCCCCCAATGTCCCCATGGGCTTTGAGACCTCCCAAATGTCCCCATAGGCTCAGGGTCTCCCTGATGTCCCCACAGGGCACCTCGATGTCCCTGGTGTCCCTGATATCCCCCAATGTCCCTAATGTCCCCATTGTCCCCAATTTCCCCATTGTCCCCGATGTCCCCAATGTCCCCAACGTCCCCGCTGTCCTCAGTGTCCCCAATATTGTCAATGTCCCCGATGTCCCCAGTATCCCCAAATGTCTCCACTGTCCCCCAATGTCGCCAGTGTCCCCATGTCCCCGCTGTCCCCACTGTCCTCAATGTCGCCAGTGCCCCACTATCCCCCCCCCAATGCCTCCCACTGTCCCTGATGTCCCCAAATGTCCCCAATGTCCCCTGGTACCTGTGAGCTCCCCCCCATAGTAGATCAGTGTCAGGGATGAGCCCCTCTGGAATTTCCACTCGATGCGGGCGCTGCCCGAGCTGGAGCGGAACGCGGCGCAGCGCAGCTCCACGGCTGGGAACGGGGCAGAACCGGGACAGAACCGGGTCAGAACCGGGAATGGGAACGGGGCAGAACCGGGTCAGAACCGGGTCAGAACCGGGAATGGGAACAGGAATGGGAACGGGTCAGAACCAGGACAGAACCGGGTCAGAACCGGGAATGGGAACAGGAATGGGAACGGGTCAGAACCGGGTCAGAACCAGGTCAGAACCAGGAATGGGAACGGGTCAGAACCGGGTCAGAACCGGGAATGGGAATGGGAACAGGAATGGGAACGGGGCAGAACCGGGCAGAACCGGGAATGGGAACGGGGCAGAACCGGGACAGAACCGGGTCAGAACCGGGAATGGGAACAGGAATGGGAACGGGTCAGAACCAGGTCAGAACCGGGTCAGAACCGGGAATGGGAACGGGGCAGAACTGGGTCAGAACCGGGAATGGGAACGGGGCAGAACCGGGTCAGAACCGGGAATGGGAACGGGGCAGAACCGGGTCAGAACCGGGTCAGAACCGGGAATGGGAACGGGGCAGAACTGGGTCAGAACCGGGAATGGGAACAGGAATGGGAACAGGAATGGGAACGGGACAGAACCGGGACAGAACCGGGACAGAACTGGGAATGGGAACGGGGCAGAACTGGGTCAGAACCGGGAATGGGAACGGGTCAGAACCAGGTCAGAACCGGGAATGGGAACGGGGCAGAACCGGGCAGAACCGGGAATGGGGTCAGAACCAGGACCCAGAACCGGGGCAGAGCCAGGAACAGGAATGGGACCGGCGGCAGGGTCAGAACCAGGAACGGGAACGGGTCAGAACCGGGACAGAACCGGGTGAGAACCGGGAATGGGAAGCGGGTCAGAACCAGGAATGGGAATGGGAACGGAAATGCGAACCGGGTCAGAACCAGGAATGGGAACGGATCAGAACTGGGTCAGAACTGGGTCAGAACCAGGCAGAACCAGGAATGGGGTCAGAACCAGGACCCAGAACTGGAGCAGAGCCAGGAACAGGAATGGGACCGGCGGCAGGGTCAGAACCAGGAACGGGAACGGGTCAGAACCGGGACAGAACCGGGAATTGGGGCAGAACCGGGACCAGAACTGGGAACAGGGTCAGAACCAGAAATGGGACTGGGGTCAGAACTGGGACCAGAACCAGGCAGAACCAGGGTCAGAACAGAAACGGGACCGGGGTCAGAACCGGGAGCAGAACAGAACCAGAACTGGGACTGGAACCAGGGTCAGACAGAACCAGAACCAAGACCAGATAGAACCAGGGTCAGAGAGAGCCGAGGTCAGACAGGACTGGACAGAATCGGGGTCGGACAGAACCAGGACTGAGACCAGGATTGACCAGAACCCGGATCAACCCCAACTGGGACCATCCAAAACCGAGATCAGCCCAAAGCCAGGATCACCCTGAACTCGGATCAACCCAAACTGGGATCAGCCCAAATCTGGGACCACCTAAACTGAGACCACCCAAACCAGGCTGACCCCAAACCGAACCCCCAACCCCCCCAGGTGCATCCCCGGGCCGGTGACACCGCGGGGACACTCCCGGTGACACCGTGGGGACACTCACGTTTGTGCTCCGGCACTTCCTGGTCCTCCGAGGTCACCTGGGCTGTGGCCAGCGCGGCTGTGGGGACACCAGGAGGTCACCGGGAGCCAGGGCGGGGCCACCGGGGCCGGGAGGTCACCGGGAGCCCCGGGCACGGCCACCAGGAGGTCACTGGGCACGGCCACCAGCGGGAGCTGGAAAATCCCGTCCGGCCACTCCTGCCCTGCCCAGCTCCTGCTCTGCTCTGTCCCAGTTTCTGTTCCATTTCTGCCCAGTTTCTGCCCAGCTCTTTCCCAGTTTCTCCCCAGTTTCTGCTCAGTTCTTTCCCAGTTTCTGCCCAGCTCTTCCCCAGTTTTTACTCCATTTCTGCCCAGTTTCCACCCAGTTTCTACCAAGTCCTTTCCCACTTTCTACCCAGTTCCTGCCCAGCTCCTGCCCAATTCTTACCCAGTTTCTACTCAATTTTTGCCCAGTTCCTGCCCATTTTCCACCCAGTTTCTGCCCAGCTCTTTCCCAGTTCCTGCCCAGTTCTTTCCCAATTTCTGCCCAGTTTCTGCCCAGTTCCTGCCATCTCTGCCCAGTTCCCACCCAGTTTCTGCTATCTCTGCCCAGTTTTTACCCAGTGCATCCCCAGTTTCTGCTCAGTCTCTCCCCAGCTCTTTCCAGGTTTCTCCCCAGTTCTTCCCCAGTTTCTGCCCAGCTCCTGCCCAATTTCTTCCCAGTTTTTACCCAGTTTCTACCCAGTCTCTGTTCAGTTCTTTCCCAGTTCCTGCCCAGTTTCTGCCCAGTTTCTGCTATTTCTGCCCAGTTTCTGCCCAGCTCTTATCCAGTCTCTGCCCATTTCCTGCCCAGTTTCTGCCCAGTTCTTTCCCAGTTTCTGCCCAGATCCTGCCCAGTTTCCACTCAATTTCTGCCCAATTTCTTGCCAGTTTTTACCCAGTTTCTACTCAATTTCTGCCCAGTCCCTGCCCATTTCCTGCCCACTTTCGCAGGAAACCGGCCGGGAATGTCGCAATCCCGACCTCGGCGGGGACACGCCCGTCCTGTGTCCCCTTTGTGTCCCCTCCGTGTCCCCCCGAGCTGGGACATTCCCGGTGCCGGGTTTGGCTCGGGTGACTCATTCCAGGCAGGATTGGCACCGGGATTGGCACCGGGATTGGCACCGGGATTGGCACCAGGATCGGCACCGCCCGTGCCACCTTTGCACCCCCGGGGCCGCTGCCAAGCGAAACCCGGGCGGGAAAATCGGGATCGGAGGGGGGGAAAATCGGGAAATTTTTGGGGGAAAAAAAAATGGGGATTTAGGAGGGAAAATTTTGGATTTTCGGGGAAGAAATGGGAATTTAGGGGGAAAAAAACGGGATTGTTTTTAAAAATTGGGATTTAGGGGGGGGGAAAATCGGGACCTTTTGGGGGGAAAATTGGGATTTGGGGGGGATAATCGGGATTTGGGAGGGGAAATTAGGGATTTTTTGGGGAAAATGGGGATTTAGGGGGAGAAAATCGGGACTTTTGGGGGCAAAAAAATCGGGATTTGGGGGGGGAAATTGGGATTTGGGGGGAAAAAATCGAGATTTGGGGGAGAATCTGGACCTTTGGGGAAAAAAATCGGGATTTAGGGGGAGGAAATCAGGATTTGGGAGGGGAACATTGGGGTTTGGGGGGAACAATTGGATTGGGGGGGGAAATATCGGAATCAGGATGGGATTTTGGGGCTGTTTTGTGGATTTGGGGAATAAACAAAGGATGGGATTGGGAAAATCCCGACCTGGTTTGGGTCTAAACCAGGCGGGATCAGGAAAATCCCAACCTGAGCCGGGACCACATTTGGGATCGGGTTCATCCCAACTCATTTTGGGTCTAAATAAACCCGGAACGGGTAAATCCCGCCCCAGTTTTGGTCTAAATAAACGAGGATCAGGTTAGTCTCGACCTGTTTTGGGTCCAAATAAACCAGGATCGGGTTAATACCGACTCATTTTGGGTCCAAAGAAACGGGAATTGGGTTAGTCCCGACTCATTTTAGGTCCAAATAAACCAGAATTGGGTTAGTCCCGACTCATTTTGGGTCCAAATAAACCGGAATTGGGTTAATCCTGTCCTGTTTTGGGTCTAAATAAACCAGGACTGGGTTAGTCCCGACCCGGTTTGGGTCTAAATAAACTAGGATTGGGTCAGTCCCGACCTGTTTTAGTTCAAATAATTTGGGACCGAGCTAATCCCGACCCATTTTAGGTCTAAATAAACCAGGACTGGGTCAGTCCCGACTCATTTTGGGTCTAAATAAACCAGGACTGGGTCAGTCCCGACCCGGTTTGGGTCCAAATAAACCAGGATTGGGTCAGTCCCGACCCGGTTTGGGTCCAAATAAACCAGGATTGGGTCAGTCCCGACCCGGTTTGGGTCCAAATAAACCAGGATTGGGTCAGTCCCGACTCGTTTTGGGTCCAAATAAACCAGAATTGGGTCAGTCCCGACCCGGTTTGGGTCCAAATAAACCAGGATTGGGTCAGTCCGACTCAGGCCGGGTGCAGCCCAGGCGGGATCGGGTTAATCCCGGGATTGTCGCACACAATGGAGGGGACAGGAAGGGACAGGAAGGGCCCCCCCCCGCCCCAGCCCCGCTCCGGACGCGCCGCCGGGACCCCCCCGGACCCCCGGGGCCTCTCCGGTACCGGGAGCGGCTCCGGTGCCCCCCCAACCCTCACCGGGCCCGTGACCCCTGCGGTGACCCCGGCCCGGTCCTGACCCCCCCCGGGTGACCCCAGACCCCTCCCCCGGTACCGGCCGTGCCCCGCCCGCCCCCCACGTGCTCCCGTTAACGACCCCCCGCCCCCTTTCCCGAGCCTTCTCCGGTACCCACCGACCCCCCCCTTGTACCGGAGCCCCCCGGTTCTCCTCCCCCGTTAAGGACCTCGCGTTTCCTGAGCCCCCTCCCCAATTCCCGCTCTTGCCTCAATTCCCGGAGCCCCCTCCCCAATTCCCGTTCCCCTCCCCGGTTCCCGAGCCCCCTCCCCAATTTTACCCCTCCCCGGTCTCCCCTCCCCCCTTCCCCAATTCCCACCCCCCCCTCCCCCACAACTTCCCGAGCCCCCCCCCCAATTCCCGCCCCTCCCCCGCTTTCCCCTCCCCCCTCCCCAATTCCCGCCCCTCCTCCCGCTTCCCGGAGCCCCCTCCCCAATTCCCGTCTCCCCCCGGTCCCCCCCGGTTCCCGGAGCCCCCTCCCCAATTTTACCCCCTCTCCCCGGTTCCCCTTCCCCCTTCCCCAATTCCCGCCCTTCCCCCGGTTCCCGGAGCCCCCTCCCCAATTCCCGCCCCCCCCCCTCCGGTACCCCCCGGTTCCCGGAGCCCCCCCGCACTCACCGAGCCCCCCGAGCAGCAGCAGCAGCCGCAGCCCCGCCCCGGGCTGTCCCCAGTGGTGTCCCCGGTGTCCCCCGTGGTGTTCCCGGTGCCCCCGGGGCCGCTCCCGGTGCCGTCCCCGCTCCGCTCCCGCCATGGCGCCGCCGCCGCCCCGCTCCAGGTGCGCCCGCCCCGCCAAGCCCCGCCCCCGACACACCCAGGCCACGCCCATCCCGCCAGGTGCCGCGTCGACCACGCCCACTCCGCGGTCTCATTGGTCGTGCCGCGCGTCGGGTCAAAGCGGCGCGCGCTGATTGGTTGAGGAGGTGCCGCCCGCGCGGGTTGATTGGTTAAAGGGGAGGGCGGGGAGCGGCGGCCAATGGGAGAGCGCGCTGGAACTTCTGGCCAATGGGAGAGCGCGGGGGGCGGGGCTTGGTGTTGTCATGGCGACCGGGCGGCTTCGGCCGCTGGGGGGCGCTGAGGGGACGGGAGGGGCTCCCAGTTGGGACCAGTTTGGACCAGTTGGGACCAGTGACACCCCAATGGCCCCGCCCAGTGACCTCCAGTAACCCCCCAGAGCTCCCAGTTTGGACCACCCAGTTTGGACCAGTGACCCCCAGTGACCTCCAGGGTCCCAGTACAGACCAGTTGGGACCAGTGACCACCAGTGACCCC
The DNA here is from genome assembly GCA_021963965.1 of Artemisiospiza belli. Classification (NCBI taxonomy): domain Eukaryota; kingdom Metazoa; phylum Chordata; class Aves; order Passeriformes; family Passerellidae; genus Artemisiospiza; species Artemisiospiza belli. Next base: position 1,519,399 of record JAKDEW010000085.1, read on the forward strand.
CCAGAGCTCCCAGTTTGGACCAGTGACCTCCAGTGACCACCACTGACCCCCCCCAGTATAAACCAGTGACCCCCAGTGACCTCCAGTGCTCCCAGTTTGGACCAGTTTGGATTACGCAGTTTGGACCACTCCCACTTTAGACCAGTGACCCCCAGTTCAGACCCTTAGGGAGCTTTAGACAATTTTGGGGTCCCTTATGGGGTTTCAGGGCATTTTGGGGTCCCTTCGAAACTTTCAGGGCAGTTTTGGGGTCCCTTTGGGGATTTTGGGGTCTCTTTGTGAGTTTTAGGGGATTTTTGGGAAATCCCTTTGGGGTTTTCAGGGGGATTTTGGGGTCCCTTTGGCGATTTCAGTGCAGTTTTGGGGTCCCTTGGGGGATTTAAAGGGGTTTGGGGGTCCCTTTGGTGATTTTAGGGGGATTTTGGATCCCTTTGGGGTTTTTAGGGGATTTTGTGGGTTTTGGGGTCCCTTTTAGGGTTTTGGGGTCCCTTTTGGTTGGGGATGGGCTCTGGGAAGAACCTTAAAGGACCCTACAAAAAAACAAATCCCGTTTTTATTTCTTTTTTTTTTTTTCTTTGTTGTTTTTTTTGTTATTTTTTTCTTTTTTAGCCTGGAAATTTTTTTCCTTTTTGGGTTTTTTTTTTGTTGTTTTTTTTGCAATTCCGACAGAATTAAAAAAAAAAAAAATCCCAAACCCCGCGGGAGGGGGGGAGGGGCAAAAAGGGGAGGGGGGGAGGGGCAAAAAGGGGGGTGGGGGAGGGGGCGTGAGGGTCCCAACCCCCCCCCCAAAATCCCCTCCCCCCCCCCAAACCCCAAAACCCCTCCGAGGTGGGGGAGGGGCGACCCCAAATCCCATTTTGGGGGGGGGGGGAGGGGCCCCAAATTTTAGGGTGGGGGTGGGGGAGGGGTCCCAAAATTGTGGGGGGGGGGGAGGGGCCCGCCTGGCCCAGAGCGTGGGGGGCGAAATTTTGGGGTGCGGGGGCGAAATTTGGGGTTTTTTTGGGGGTTTTTGGGGGATTTTGGGGGAGGGGGTGACATGATTGGGGGGGGGAGGGGCAGAACCGAGCGCGGGGGGAGGGGCTGCGGGGGTGGGGGAGGGGTTTTGGGGAGGGGTCCCGAGGGGTTTTTGGGGTGCGGGACGGGGGGGGGTGGGTGGATTTTTGGGGTGAGTTTTGGGGTTTTTGGGGTCAGTGGGTGTCGTTTTTGATGACGATCTCCAGCCCGTGCTGGCGCAGCTGCGCCCTCAGCAGCAGGTTCTTGTTCTTCAGCTCCTCCACCTGCGTTTAGGGGGGTCAGACACCCCAAAATAACCCCAAAATATCGCCCTGTACCCCAAAATATCCTCCTGAATCCCGAAATATCCCCCAGTGCACTCCCAGTAACCCCCAGTGCTCCCAGTAACCCCCAGTATCCCAAACCTGCTACAGCAGCAGGTTCTTGTTCTTCAGCTCCTCCACCTGCCTTTGGGGACCCCAAAACATCCCCCAGTGACCCCAAAATATCACCCTGAACCCTAAAATATCCCTCTGAATGCCGAAATATCCCCCAGTGCATTCCCAGTGCTCCCAGTAACTCCCAGTGCTCCCAGTAACCCCAAGCAGCAGGTTCTTGTTCTTCAGCCCCTCCACCTGCATTTAGGGGGGTCAGACATCCCAAAATAACCCCAAATTATCGCCCTGCACCCCAAAATATCCTCCAGGAGCCTAAAATATCCCTCTGAACGCCGAAATATCCCCCAGTGCATTCCCAGTGCTCCCAGTGCTCCCAGTCCGACCTGCTGGCGCAGCACCTCGTTGTCCATCTGCAGCTGCTCCAGCCCCGATCCCATTGATCCCAATGACCCCAGCCTTGATCCCATTGATCTCAATCCCATCCCAGTGACCCCAATCCCATTCCAGCCCCATTCCCAGTTTCCCCAGTCCATCCCAGCCCCATTCCCAGTCCCTCCCAGTGCTCCCAGTCCAACCTGCTGGCGCAGCACCTCGTTGTCCATCTGCAGCTGCTCCAGCCCCGATCCCATCAATCCCAGCCCTGATCCCATTGATCCCAATGACCCCAGCCTTGATCTCATTGATCTCAATCCCATCCCAGTGACCCCAATCCCATTCCCAGTTCCTCCCAGTCCCTCCCAGTGCTCCCAGTCTGACCTGCTGGCACAGCACCTCGTTGTCCATCTGCAGCTGCTCCAGCCCTGATCCCATTGATCCCAATCCCATCCCAATGACCCCAGCCTTGATCCCATTGATCTCAATCCCATCACAGTGACCCCAATCCCATTCCCAGTCTATCCCAGTCTATCCCACCCCCATTCCCAGTTTCCCCCAGTCCCTCCCAGTGCTCCCAGTCTGACCTGCTGGCGCAGCACCTCGTTGTCCATCTGCAGCTGCTCCAGGCCCAACCCATCGATCCCACTGATCTCAATCCCATCCCAGTGACCCCAATCCCATTCCCAGTCTATCCCAGTCCATCCCAGCCCTATTCCCAGTCCCTCCCAGTGCTCCCAGTCTGACCTGCTGCCGCAGCACCTCGTTGTCCATCTGCAGCTGCTCCAGGCCCATCAATCCCAGCCCCATCCCACTGATCCCAATGACCCCAGTCCCACCCCAGCCCTATTCCCAGTGTTCCCAGCCCCATTCCCAGTCCCTCCCAGTGCTCCCAGTCTGACCTGCTGGCGCAGCACCTCGTTGTCCATCTGCAGCTGGTCCAGGCCCTGCAGCTCCTCGCTCAGCCGCAGGTTGCTCTGCCGCAGCTCCTGGATGTAGTCGCAGGCCTTGGACAGGATCCCGCCCTTGCTCTGTGGGGCTCGGGGTCACTGCTGGCGCCCCAATGACCCCAAAACGCCCCAAATCACCCCAAAAAACCCCAAACGATCCCCAAAGCATGGACCTGTCCGGATTTGGTGTTCTCCATGGAGCAGTCGGGGATGATCTTGGACAGCTGCACGATCCAGTTGTTGATCTTGTCCCGGCGCCGGCGCTCCACTGAAATGGGAATTCCCAGTGGGATTGGGATTGGGAATGGGGGAATTGGGGACGGGGACTGGGAATGGGAATAGGGATTCCCAGTGGGATTGGGAATGGGGGAATTGGGAATGGGGATTGGGAACGGGAATGGGAACGGGGATTCCCAGTGGGATTGGGAATGGGGGAATTGGGGACAGGGATTAGGGAATGGGGATTGGGAATGGGGATTGGGAAAGGGAATGGGAACGGGGATTTCCAGTGGGATTGGGATTGGGGACGGGATTCCCAGTGGGAATGGGATTGGGAATGGGGAATGGGGGAATTGGGAATGGGAATTCCCAACAGGACTGGGAATGGGGAATGGAATTGGGAATGGGGGAATTGGGAATGGGGGAATTGGGAATGGGGATTAGGAACAGGAATTCCCAACTGAGGATTGGGATTGGGAACGGGGATTCCCAGGTGGAATGGGATTGGGAACGGGAAACGGGAACGGAGATTCTCAACGGGAATGGGATTGGGAATGGGAACAGGACTGGGGATTGGGAACGGGGATTGGGAACGGGGATTGGGAACGGGGATTGGGAATGGGGATTGGGAACGGGGATTCCCAGGTGGAACGGGATTGGGAACGGGAAGCGGGAACGGAGATTCTCAACGGGAATGGGATTGGGAATGGGAACAGGACTGGGGACTGGGAACAGGGATTGGGAATGGGGATTGGGAACGGGGATTGGGAACAGGGATTGGGAATGGGGATTGGGAATGGGGATTGGGAACGGGGATTTCCAATGGGAATGGGACTGGGGATGGGGAATTCCCGGTGGGAACGGGGCATTGGGAATTGGGGTGTCCCTTTGGGATCGGGGTCCCCTGTCCCGGTACCTTCGTTGTGCTGTGCCCGGCGCTTCTCGTCCCGCGTGGCCCGGGGAGCCTCCGACTTCCTGGCGAGGGGCACAGGTGGGCACAGGTGTGGCACGGGTATGCCCAGTTGTGTCTGGGTATAACCCAGGTGTGCCCCAGGTGTGCCCCAGGTGTGTCCAGCTGTGCCCCAGATGTACCTGGGTGTGCCCAGGTGTGTCTGGGTGTGCCCCAGGTGTGTTTGGGTGTGTCCCAGGTGCCCCCAGGTGTGTCCCAGGTGTATCTGGGAGTGCCCCAGGTGTGTCTGGGAGTGTCCCAGGTGTATCTGGGAGTGCCCCAGGTGTGCCCAGGTACTCACGGGGAGTAGGGGTGTGCGCGGGGGGCGATGGAGCGCTGGGCCCCCCCCGGGAGCACCTCCTGTGGTGACATCATCACGAAAAACTGCCCTGGAGCCCAGAGCCACAGGTGAGAGACCAAAACCCCACAGGTGAGACCCAAAAACCCACAGGTGAGACCCCAATTCCATGGGTGAGAGCCCAATCAGATAGGTGAGATCAAACCCCACAGGTGAGACCCAAAACCCCACAGGTGAGGCCCAACCCTACAGGTGAGAGGCCAAATACATCCACCCAGATGAGTCCCACTTCAGTCCAGGTGCCCCCAAACCCAATCCAGACTCCCCCAAACCCAAACCAGGTGCCCCCAAACCAGCCCAGGTGCCCCCAAACCCACCCAGGTGAGTCCCAACCCAGCCACTTCAAAATGTCCTAGGTGACTCCCAACCTATTTCAGGTGTCCCCAAACCCACCCAGGTGTCCCCAAACCCAATCCAGACGCCCCAAATCCACCCAGATGCCCCCAAACCCATCCAGGTGACCCCAAACCTGCCCAGGTGACCCCAAACCAAATCCAGACCCCTCCAAACCCATCCAGGTGCCCCCATTTCAAGTGCAGGTGCCCCCAGACCCAACCCAGATGACCCCAAACCCAACTCAGATACCTCCAAAGCCATCCAGGTGACCCCCAACCCATCCAGGTGAGCCCCATTTCAGTCCAGGTGACTCCCAATCCATTTCAGGTGACCCCAAACCCACCCAGGTGAGCCCCATTTCAGTCCAGGTGCCCACAAACCCTGTCCAGGTGCCCCCAAACCCAACCCAGACGTCCCCAAACCCATCCAGGTACCCCCAAACCCACCCAGGTGAGCCCCAATTCATTTCAGGTGCCCCTAACCCGCCCAGGTGAGCCCCATTGTCCAGGTGACCCCAAACCCATCCAGGTGCCCCCAAACCCATCCAGGTGAGTCCCAACCCAACCCAGATGACCCCAAACCCATCCAGGTACCCCCAAACCCACCCAGATGAGCCCCAATTCATTTCAGGTGCCCCTAACCCGCCCAGGTGAGCCCCATTGTCCAGGTGACCCCAAACCCAACCCAGATGACCCCAAACACATCCAGGTGCCCCCAAACCCATCCAGGTGAGTCCCAACCCAGATGACCCCAAACCCATCCAGGTGCCCCCAAACCCATCCAGATGACCCCAAACCCAACCCAGACGTCCCCAAACCCATCCAGGTACCGCCAAACCCATCCAGGTGAGTCCCAACCCAACCCAGATGACCCCAAACCCATCCAGGTGCCCCCCAAGCCGCCCAGGTGAGTCCCAACCCAACCCAGATGACCCCAAACCCATCCAGGTGCCCCCAAACCCATCCAGGTGAGTCCCAACCCAACCTAGATGACCCCAAACCCATCCAGGTACCCCCAAACCCATCCAGGTGAGTCCCAACCCAACCTAGATGACCCCAAACCCATCCAGGTACCCCCCAAGCCGCCCAGGTGAGTCCCAACCCAACCCAGATGACCCCAAACCCACCCAGGTGCCCCCAAACCCACCCAGATGAGCCCCAATTCATTTCAGGTGCCCTTAACCCGCCCAGGTGAGCCCCATTGTCCAGGTGACCCCAAACCCAACCCAGATGACCCCAAACCCATCCAGGTGCCCCCAAACCCATCCAGGTGACCCCAAACCCAACCCAGACGTCCCCAAACCCATCCAGGTGCCCCCAAACTCATCCAGGTGAGTCCCAACCCAACCCAGATGACCCCAAACCCATCCAGGTGAGTCCCAACCCAACCCAGATGACCCCAAACCCATCCAGGTGAGTCCCAACCCAACCCAGATACCCCCAAACCCATCCAGGTGACCCCAAACCCATCCAGGTGAGTCCCAACCCAACCCAGATACCCCCAAACCCATCCAGGTGCCCCCAAACCCATCCAGGTGACCCCAAACCCAACCCAGATGACCCCAAACCCATCCAGGTGCCCCCAAACCCATCCAGGTGAGTCCCAACCCAGATGACCCCAAACCCACCCAGGTGAGCCCCATGTGAGCTCAGGTGAGCCCATGGTGTCCGGGCGCTCACCTGTGGGCGTGGGCTGCCCCAGCAGCGCCTCGGAGCTCTGCGTGGTCACCACAGCGGTGGCGGCGGGTGGCGGCGGTGGCGGCGGCGCCGTCGGCCACACCTGCCGCGGGGAAGTAGGTGTAGTGCGTCTCGCTGGGAGCCGCCTCCGAGTCCACCTGCTCCTCGCTCGTGAACGCGCCCTGGATCACCGCCTGCCGGGGACAGGTGTGACACAGGTGAGGGGCACAGGTGGGACAGGTGAGGCTGGACAGGTGAGATGGGGACAGGTGTGACACAGGGGAGGGACACAGGTGGGACAGGTGAGGCTGGACAGGTGAGATGGGGACAGGTGAGGGACACAGGTGAGGGACAGGTGAGATTGGACAGGTGAGGGAAACAGGTGTGACACAAGTGAGGGACAGGTGAGATTGGACAGGTGAGATGGGGGACAGGTGAGGGACACAGGTGAGGGACACAGGTGAGGGACAGGTGAGATTGGACAGGTGAGGACACAGGTGTGACACAGGTGAGGGACAGGTGAGATGGGGGACAGGTGAGGGACACAGGTGAGGACACAGGTGTGACACAGGTGAGGGACAGGTGAGATGGGGGACAGGTGAGGGACTCAGGTGAGGGACACATGTGTGACACAGGTGAGGGACAGGTGGGGGACAGGTGAGATTGGACAGGTGAGATGGGGACAGGTGAGGGACACAGGGGAGGGATACAGGTGTGACACAGGTGAGGGACATGGGGGGGACAGGAGAGGGACAGGTGAGATGGGACAGGTGGGACAGGGGAGAGACACAGGTGAGTGATACAGGTGGGACAGGTGTGGGACAGGTGAGATAAGGGGGACACAGGTGAGGACACAGGTGGGACAGGTGGGGGACAGGTGAGGGACACAGGTGTGACACAGGTGTGATACAGGTGGGACACAGGTGAGACAAGTGGGACAGGTGAGGGACAGGTGACGGACACAGGTGAGACAAGTGGGACAGGTGAGGGACAGGTGACGGACACAGGTGGGAGACAGGTGGGACAGGTGAGGGACAGGTGAGGGACAGGGGGAACAGGGACACAGGTGAGGGACACAGGTGGGACAGGTGAGGGACAAGGGAGGGACAGGAGAGTGACAAAGGTGGGGGACAAGTATGAGACAGGTGAGGGACAGGGGAGGGATGGGGGGGACAGGTGAGAAATACAGGTGTGACACAGGTGGGACAGGTGAGGGACAGGGGGACAGGTGAGACATGGGGAACACAGGTGAGGGAGGTGGGACACCAGTAGGACAGGTGTGGGACAGGTAGGACAGGTGGGATAGGTGGGGAGACAGGTGAAGGGCTCAGGTGGGACACAGCTGATGGACAAGACACAGGTGTCACCCTGCCCCATGGCACACCTGGGTCACCACCTGGGTGGGGCACAGGTGAGGCCCAGGGCATGGCAGGGGGTGTGGCAGTGGGTGTGGCAGTGGGCGTGGCCAGGCGACGCACCTGTCACAGACTGGGCAGGGCACAGGTGTCATAGCGGGGTGTGGCGGTGGGCGTGGCACAACAACACACCTGGGCTGTGGACTGGGCGGGGCACAGGTGGGGCGGGGACAGTGGGTGTGGCAGTGGGCGTGGCCAGGTGACGCACCTGTGTCATGGACTGTGTGGCCGGGTAGCCGCTGATGGCGCTGGTGCCCTCGGTCTGCGCATCCAGCTGCCCGTCAGCCACCTGGATCACCCGGTACATCACCTGGGGACAGGTGGGACATACACAGGTGTGACACAGAGACCCCCAGTGTCACCACCTGGATCACCCGGTACATCACCTGCCACAGGTGGGACATACACAGGTGAGACACAGAGACCCCCTAGAGCCACCCAGTGTCACCACCTGGATCACCTGGCACAGGTGTGACACAGAGACCCCAAGTGTCACCCCACAGCATCCTCCAGGTGGGCCACACCTGCTCTTAGTGTGCAACCAAAGCCCCCACAATGACCTGGTACCACCCCAGCTGCCCCCCAGGTGTGCCCAGGTGTATCCCAGGTGTGCCCAGGTGCACCCAGGTGCCCCCAGGTGTACCCAGGTGTATCCCAGGTGTACCCAGGTATATCCCAAGTTTGCCCAGGTGTATCCCAGGTGTGCCCAGGTGTACCCCAGGTGTGCCCAGGTGCATCCCAGGTGTGCCCAGGTGTGCCCAGGTGTGCCCAGGTGTAACCCAGGTGTGCCCAGGTATACTCCAGGTATATCCCAGGTGTGCCCAGGTGTATCCCAGGTGTGCCCAGGTGTATCCCAAGTGTGCCCAGGTGTGCCCAGGTATACTCCAGGTGTATCCCAGGTGTGCCCAGGTGTATCCCAGGTATATCCCAGGTGTATCCCAGGTGTGCCCAGGTGTATCCCAGGTGTATCCCAGGTGTGCCCAGGTGTATCCCAGGTATATCCCAGGTGTATCCCAGGTGTGCCCAGGTGTATCCCAGGTGTATCCCAGGTGTGCCCAGGTGTAACCCAGGTGTGCCCAGGTATATCCCAGGTGTGCCCAGGTGTAACCCAGGTGTACCCAGGTATATCCCAGGTGTGCCCAGGTGTATCCCAGGTGTACCCAGGTATATCCCAGGTGTGCCCAGGTATATCCCAGGTGTGCCCAGGTATATCCCAGGTGTACTCAGGAGTATCCCAGGTGCCCCCAGGTGTGCCCAGGTGCCTCAGGTGTGCCCAGGTGTCCTCTAGGTGTACTCCAGGTGTGCCAGTGCGTACCTGCGTGCCGCCGCCCTCGGTCCTGAACACATACTTGACGCCGGGGTCGGGGAAGGTGGCGGCCGATTGGATGCTGGCGATGGCCACGCTCGTGGGGTCCTCGCCCGTGGCCACCGAGCCTGGGGGGACACCACAGTGGGGGGGGGAAGACCCCCAAATTGGGGAGGGGAACCTCAAACTGGGAGGAGAGCACCCAAAACTGGGTGGCCACGAGAGTGGGGCGGGGGGCCAAATTGGGGAGGGGTACCCCAAACTGGGGAGGGGGTACCTCAAACTGGGGGGCACCCAAACTGGGGAGGGGGACACGGCATTGGGGGGGGCACCCCAAGTTAGGGAGGGGGCACCCCAAACTGGGGGGAACATACCATAAATTGGGGAGGGGGTACCCTAAACTGGGGAGGGAACCGCAAAGTGGGGGGGGGGGGGGGAACCCCAAACTGGGGAGGGGGTATCCCCTAACTGTGGGGAAGCACCCAAAACTGGGGAGGGACACCCCAAACTGGGGAGGGAGTATCCTAAACTGGGAGGGCACCCAAATTGGGGAGGGGGGTACCCTAAACTGGGGAGGGGAAATCCAAACTGGGGAGGGGCACCCCAAATTGAGAGGACACAAGGGACTGGGAGGACACCACAAACTGGGGAAGGGGCACCCGAAATTGGGGAAGGGAGAACCCCAAATTGGGGAGTGGGGGACACAGGATTGGGGAGGATACACCCCAGACTGGGAAAGGGCACCCCAAAGTGCGGGGGGATTGGGAAGGACACAAAACCTCCCCAAAACCTTCCCAAATTCCCCCCAAAACCTCCCCAATTCTCCCTAAAGACCCCACATCCTCCCCAGATCACCCCAAAGACCCCAAAACCTCCCCAAACCCCCCCAAACCCCAATTTCGGGGTCCTCCCTCACCTTCCTGGATCTGCACCGTCCCCTCCTCGGTCTCGGCTGCTTTTTGCTGCCTGGGGGGCGGGGGGAACAAAACAGTGAGGGGGGGTCCCTGAGCCCCCCAAAATCCCAAATCTGGGACAATCCCAAATCCCCCACCCCTCGTGTGTCCCATCCAGGGGGCAGTTTTGGGGGTCTTGGGACTTTCTGGGGTCACAGATCAGGTTTGGGGGTGGTCTTGAGCCAGTTTTGGGGGGTCCTGGGGGAGTTTTGGGGTCCTGGGTCAGATTTGGGGGGTCCTGGGGCCATTTTGGACTCCCAGAGCAGGTTTTGGGGTCCCAGAGCAGGTTTTTGGGGTCCCAGAGCAGGTTTTGGGGTCCCAGAGCAGGTTTTTGGGGTCTCATGGCAGGTTTTGGGGTCCCACTCACCCCTTCATGGCTCAGCTCCCTCGGGCATCAGCGGGGCGGGAGCGGAGCAGCCTCACGGCCTTCAGAGCCCTGCGGGGACAGCGGGGTCAGGGACGGGGACACGGGGACACGGGGACAGCAGGGACAGTGGGGTCAGGAACATGGGGACGTGGGGACAGCAGGGACACAGGGACAGTGGGGTCAGTGACACGGGGACATGCAGACAGAGGGGTCAGGGACATGGGGATATAAGGACGTGGGGACGGCAGGGTCAGGGACAGGGGGACATAGGGACAGCAGAGTCAGGGACATGGGGACAGAGTTACACTGCAGTCAGGGACATGGGGATATGGGGACTCGGGGACACAGGGACATGGGGACAGCGGGGTCAGGGACACGAGGACAGGGGGACAGTGGGGTCAGGGACAGGGAGACGCAGGGACATGGGGACAGCAGGGACAGAGGGGTCAGGAACAAGGGGATATGGGGACAGCAGGGACACAGGGACAGTGGGATCAGGGACACGGGGACAGGGAGATAGGAGGACACGGGGACAGCAGGGATGTGGGGACACAGGGACAGCGGAGACAGGGACACAGGGACAGCAGGACACACAGACATTGGGGTATGGGGACACAGAGATACAGAGACACTGAGATATAGGGACACTGGGGACAGGGACGTCAGGACAGAGGGACACTGGGGTCAGGGACAAGGGGACACAGGGATCTGGGGGTACAGGGACACCAGGACACAGGGACACGGGGGTAAAGACACACAAGGGGACAGGGACACGGGGATATGGGGACAGGGATGTGGGGACACAGGGACACACAGACACAGGGACGGGGACAGGGACATGGGCATGGGGACAGGGATGGGGACAGAGACATGAGGACAGGGACACGGGGACAAGGGGGGTCAGGGATGGGGACAGGGATGAGGATACAGGTTCATGGACAGGGACATGGGGACAGGGACAAGGGACACAGAGGGATCAGGGACAGGGGGGTCCGAGGCAGGACAGGGACGCAGGGATGGGGACAGGGATGAGGACAGGGACACAGGGATGGGGACAGGGACATGGGGATGGGGACGGCGACACAGAGGGGTCAGGGACAGAACAGGGACACAGGGTGGGGACAGGGACACAGGGATGGGGACACAGCAGGGACATGGGGTCGCAGGGGGTCAGGGATGGGGACAGGAACTGGGACATGGAGACAGGACCAGGATGGCGACATGGATGGGACACTGGGAAGGGACATTGGGATGGGACACCAGGATGGGACACTGGGACAGGACACTGGGACAGGACACTGGCCACCATGACCAAACACTGGCCACCACCATGGGACAGTGGCCACCACAGTGGGACACTGGCCACTGTGACCTGACACCAATGGGGACCTGGCCACCATGATGGGACAGTGACCACAGCCACCAGTGTGGGCCACCACACCTGAGCAGAGGCCACCACCTGTGACCACAGCCACACCTCCAGGTGTCCCCTCAGTGCCCCCTTCTCCCTCAGGTGACAACGTGTCCCCAAAGCCACACAGCCTGTCCCCAAAGCCATCAGCTCACCCAGGGTGGCACTTTGGGGTCACCCCAAGGCGGCCGTAACCTCCCCCTGGGTGTCCCCAGTGTCACCCCGATCGGTGGCAGTGACACCACGGCTACCCCAGTGTCACACCGGGGGAGGAGGGGCTGTCCCTTGTCACCCCCCACCCGGGATGGGGAAATGGGGGGGACACCAGGAGGTGACAATTTGGGGGTCACTGAGGGAGGAGGATGGGGACAGATGGGGGACAGGATGAGGGGGGTGACAGTGACACACCCAGAGGGACAAGGACCGGGGGGGGGGGGGGGTCATGAAGGGGGGTGACAGTGACGGTGGGGGGACACAAAGGGGGAGGTGACAAAACCGGAGGGGGGTGACAGTGACAGAGATGGGGGGGCAGGAAGGGGGTGACAAAGTGGGGACACACAAAGGGGGTGACACGGGGGGAGGTGACAGTGACAGAGTGGGGACACACAAAGGGGGGGTGACACGGAGGGGGGGTGACACGGAGGGAGGGGTGACAGCGACATAACGGGGCCACACACACGGCGAGGGGGGGACGACAGAGGGGGGGAGGCGACACAAAAAGGGTGACAAAGTGGGGGGGGGTCCACAACGACGGCGCCACTGCCACAGCGGGGGGTGGGGACGGGCCACACGAAACGGTGACAAAGTGGGGGGGTGGGGGGGGGGGTGGCGACACGCACGGCGGTGACACCGACACACGGGGGGGGGTGGTGACCGAGCGGGGGGAGGGGACAGCACCGGGGGGTGACAGTGACACCCCGCCGCGCGCGCCTCAGGGGGGGTCACCCCCGCCGCCCCCCCCCCCGCCCCTCCCCGCGGGCCCGGCGGGCGCGGCCGCTCCCCCCCCGCCTCGGGGGCGGTGCCGGGGCCGCGGTGCCGCCGTTACCGGCGGGGTTCGCCCCCCGGGGCCGCCCGGGCCCCCCCCGGTACCTCTCGGCCTCGGGCCCTGCGCGCCTTCGGCCCCTTGTCTCGCCATGGGCCCCGCACATGCGCACGGCGCCGCCGCGCCGCCATCTTGGGCGCGGGCGGAAGTTCCCCCCTCACGCGGCCCCGGCCCGGCTTCGCGCCGCCATCTTGGGCCGGGGCGCCGCGCCGGCAACGCCGCGCCGCCATCTTGGCGCCGGGCAGGGCCGCCCTCACGGCCGGGCGCCATCTTAGCGCGCGCCGCTGCGGGCGGCGCCATCTTAGACGGCGAAGGCGCGCGGCGCTTCCGCTGCCCGGCCGCCATCTTGGGTGAGGGCGGCGCCATGTTGGAAGTGGGCGGAGATGGGTGAGGACCGTGATGGGGGTGTGGGGACAGAACCGGGCGCTGCTGAGGGTGAGGGATGCCCGCCCCACCCGTCGGTACCGGAGGGGTTTGGGGGATGAGTCTGGAGATCCCGGGCTGCCCCCATGGTGAGGCCGCTGCGGGCGCGGCCATGTTGAGGCAAAGATGGCGGCGGTGTAAACAAAGGCCGGGGTTTGTGGCCGGCCTGGTGTGGCCTCAGCGTCACCTCGGTGTCCCCCTGTCCCCGTGGGCCTCTGTCCTCTTGTTCCTGTGTGTCTGTGTGTCCAGGTGCCCACACACATTCTGTCCCCGTGTCCCCAAATGTCCCCATGTCCCCATATCCCAATGTCCCCAAATGACCTCGTCCCAATGTCCCCAAATGTCCCCATGTCCCCTTATCCCAGAGTCCCCATTTCTCCCTGTCCCAATGTCCCCATGTCCCCTTATCCCAATGTCCCCATTTCTCCCTGTCCCAATGTCCTCAAATGTCCCCCAATGTCCCCAATATTTCTAAATTTAAAAAGAAAAAAGTTTTAAAAATTAAAAAAAAAAATTTAAAGAACTAAAATAATAAAAATCAATTTGAAATAAATTTTAAAATGAAAATAAAAAAGCAAAATTAAATATGAAATTTAAAATTTAAAATATAAAATGAAATGTAAAATAAAAATTAAAATAAAATAAAGTAAAATAAAGTAAAATAAAATAAAATAAAATTAAATTAAATTAAATTAAATTAAATCTATAAATAAACACCAACAACCCACCAGCATCTCTGACGCCGGAATTCCCACCTTGGTATTTTTATTATTCTCATTTAATTATCATTTAATTCTCATTTTATCATCATTTATTTGCACTCTGCTCTGGGGGGGCCCTGCCCACGCTCAGCGCTCGCCCCCCCCCAGGGCTGCCAGGGGGTCCCGGGGGGATTTGGGGGGATCCCAAGGGGATTTGGGGGGGTCTCAGGGGTATTTGGGGGGGTCCCCGGGGGAAATTTTGGGGTTCCCAGGGAGATTTGGGAGGGTCCCAGGAGGGCATGGGCAAAGTGGGGTTTGGGGGGCACCACGGGCACGGCCCGGGCCAGCATCACCCGCGCCCCCAAAATGGGGAGGGGGCGGCGGGAGCTGCGCAGGGGGTCCGGGAGGGGCCCCAGAGATTTGGGGCGCCCGTCCCGGCTCGGATCTGGGGGTCCCGGGGGGTCCTGGGATTTGGGGGGCTCAGCCAGGAGCGGCCCCAGAGATTTGGGGCGCCTGTCCTGGATCGGATTTGGGGGTACCGGGGTGTCCCAGGATTTGGGGGGCTCGGTCAGGATCGGCTCCAGGGGTTTGGGGGTGTCCCAGGATTTGGGGGGCTCGGCCACGATCGGCTCCAGAGATTTGGGGCACCCGTCCCAGATCAGATTTGGGGGTCCATGGGGGTCCCAGGATTGGGGGGCACCACCCTGGGTCACATTCAGGGCTCTGGGGGGCTCAGCCCACATCGGCTCCAGGGATTTGGGGGTGTCCCAGGATTTGGGGGGCTCACCCCAGATGGGCTCCAGGGGTCTGGGGGGCTCTGAGAACCTGGGGGGCTCATCCTGGATCAGCTCCAGGGGTTTGGGGGGCTCATCCTGGATCAATTTTGGGGGTCTCAGGGACCCATCCTGGATCAGCTCCAAGGGCCTGGGGGTCGCCAGGATTTTGGGGGGCTCATTCTGGGTCAGCTCCAGGATTTTGGGGGCCGGGTCAGGGGGAGAGGGGGAGGTCAGGGTGGTCCCGAGGGTGACACCGGCCCCATCTGGGACCCCCTCAGGAACAGCCCCCAGGGTTGGGGGCTTGGGGGGCTCTTGGGGGGGCTGGGCTGGAGGAGACCCCCCAAAATCCCGGGGATCGCCCTCCCCTGGGATGAGGGGCTGGGATCCAGCTCCATCCGCGCCCCCATTCCCAGCAGGACCCCCGAGCCCCCCTCCCTCACCCCACACCCCCATCCTGGGGCTGGGGTCTCCCTCTGCAGCCCCCTCCCCATGGGGGTGCTGTGGGGGGTCCCCCACTCCTGGACCATCCTTTTCTGGGGGTGTTTGGGCCAAGATCCCTGGGATTTTGGGGGTCTCTGGGATCTCCTGGTTCTCTGGGATCTCCAGGATTTTTGGGATCTCTGGGATCTCCAGGACTTTTGGGATCTCTGGGATCCCTGGAATCTCCTGGATCTCCAGGGTCTCCAGAAATTCTGAGATTTTTGGGGTCTTTTGAATCTCTGGGATCTCCAGGACTTTTGGGATTTTTGGGGTCTCTGGGATCTCTTGGTTCTGTGGGATCTCTGGGATCTCCAGGACTTTTTGGGTGTCTGCGATCCCTGGGATCTCCTGGATCTCCAGGACTTTTGGGGTTTCTGGGATCTCCAGGATCTCTGGGATCTCTTGGTTCTCCAGGATTTTTGTGATTTCTGGGGTCTCTGACATCTCTGGGATCTCTGGGATCTCCAGAACTTTTGGGATCTCCGGGATCTCTCGGTTCTCCGGGATTTTTGTGATTTCTGGGGTCTCTGACATCTCTGGGATCTCCAGGACTTCGGGGATCTCTGAGATCTCCAGGATCTTTTGGTTCTCCAGGGCTGTCCCCTGACTCAGGGGTCCCTCGGGGGTCCCCAGGGGGCTGAGCTCATCGTGGGCGCTCAGGAAGATTTCGTCGGGGTCGGAGTCGGGCTCGGAGGCGCCGGGGGCCAGGAAGAACATGTCCTGCTCCGTGCACTCCTCGATGGACAGGTAACTGTCGGGCTGCTCCGCCCAGCGCTCACCTGGCTGCGGGGTGGGGGGGGGACACGGATGGGACCCCCAGGCAGGGGCGGGAAACATGGGTGGGTTCACTGTGTCCCCATGTCCATCCCATCCCATCGATCCCATCCCATCCCATTGATCCCATTGATCCCATTGATCCCATGCCATTGATCCTATTCCATTGATCCCATTAATCCTATTGATCCCATCCCATTGATGCCATCCCATCACATTGATCCCATTGATCCCATCCTATTGATCCCATCGATCCCATTGAACCCATTGATCCCATTGATCCTATGCCATTGATCCCATTGATCCTATGCCATTGATCGATCCTATGCCATTGATCCCATCCCATTGATCCCATTGATCCCATTCCATTGATCCCATTAATCCTATTGATCCCATCCCATCACATTGATCCCATTGATCCCAACCCATCTATTCCATCGATCCCATTGATCCCATTGATCCCATTGATCCTATGGCATTGATGCCATTGATCCTATGCCATTGATCCCATTAATCCTATTGATCCCATCCCATTGATGCCATCCCATCACATTGATCCCATTGATCCCAACCCATCTATTTTATCGATCCCATCCTATTGATCCCATCGATCCCATTGAACCCATTGATCCTATGCCATTGACCCCATTGATCCCACTGATCCCATTGATCCTATTGATCCCATCGATCTCATCTCATCCCATTGATCCCATTGATCGCATCCCTCTGATCCCACCCCAATCCCATCCCATCAATCCCAATCCCATGGATCCCATCCTAATCTCATTGATCCCATTGATCCCATCCCATCGATCCCATCCCATTGATCCCATTGATCGTATCCCAATAATCTCATCCTATCCCATCCTATCCATTTGATCCCATCCCAATCCCATTGATCCCACCCCATCCCCAAATGCCGGGAACGCCACTGGGTGCTCACGTTCATGAACCTGCTGTCCATCCCCTCCTCCATGGCCAGGAACTCATCCCCGATCCCGGGGGTCCCATCCTCGATCCCGGGGGTCCCGTCCTCAATCCCGGGGGTCCCGTCCTCGATCCCGGGGCTCCGCGGCGCCGCCTCCGTGTCACCGCTGCCCTCCAGCCACGTCTCGGGGCCGTCCAGGAAGGCGAAGGAGTCGCGGAGCTCCAGGGAGAGCCGGCTCTGCTCCACATCTTCTGCGGGAGAGCCGGGAGCGCTCGGTACCGGCAGCCACCCAATCCCGGTGTCCCCCAGTCCCGGTGTCCCCCAATCCCGGTGTCCCTCTGATCCCGATGTCCCCCTGATCCCAGTGTTCTGCCAATTCTGGTGGCCCTCCGATCCCGGTGTTTCCCGATCCCGGTGTCCCCCAATCTCGCTGTCCCCTCTATCCCGGTGTCCCCATGATCCCGGTGCCTGCTAGTCCCGGTGACGCTTTATCCCGGTGTCCCCATGATCCTGGTGCCCCCTAGTCCCGGTGACGCTTTATCCCGGTGTCCCCATGATCCCGGTGCCCGCTAGTCCCGGTGACGCTTTATCCCGGTGTCCCCATGATCCCATTGTCCCTCGATCCCGGTGTCCCCCAATCCCTATGTCCCACCAATCCCAGTGTCCCTCTGATCCCATTGTTCCCCCGATTCCCGGTGTCCCCTCTATCCCAGTGTCCCCCAATCCCAATATGCCCGTGATCCCGGTGCCCCCCGGTCCCGATGTCCCTTTGATCCTGGTGTCCCCCAATCCCGGCGTCCCCTCAATCCCGGTGTCCCTCCAGTCCCAGTGTCCCCGAAACCCAGTGTCCCCCCAATCCCGTTGTCCCTCCAGTCCCGATGTCCCTTCTATCCCGGTGTCCCCCAGTCGCGGTGTCCCCCCGGGTGTCCCACCCCGCGGGCTCTCACCGGAGCGGGGCCGGGGGTCCCGGGCGGGCTCGGGGGCGCTGCCGGGGCTCTGCTCCCGTTCCAGCGCGGGGCACGGGAGCCCGCGGGTGAGGCGGGACAGGTTGGAGGTGATGTGCGGCGGGACGGTGACCGCGAAGGGGCCCGAGATGTGCAGCCCCGCGCATTTCTCGGCGCGGGAGCGGCCGCCGAGCCCCGGCCCGGCCCGGGGGGCTTTGGGGGTGGTGGGCTCCGACTTGGTGCTGCTGCTCTCGGCCGCCGCTTCCAGCGGCTCCTCCAGGCTCTCGTCCAGCTCCGGAGGCGGCTCCGGGGCCGCGGGGGTCGCGTCCGAGCTGTGCTGCCGCTGCGGCCGCAGCTTCACCGACAGCTTCGGCAGCAGCCGCGCCGCCTCCGGGCCTGCGGGGGAACGGGGCCGGGGTACCGGGGGGACCGGGGGGACCGGGGGGACCGGGGGAGCGGGGGGTGTGGGGGATCTGAGGGGACAGAGGGACAATCCCCAGGGGACAGAGGGACAATCACCATGGGGACAGAGGGACAATTCCTGAGGAATTAGAGGGACAATCCCAGGGGACAGGGGGACAGTTCCTGAGAGGACAGAGGGACAATTCCAGAGAGGACAGAGGACAATCCCAGGGGATAGAGGACAATCCCGAGGGGACAGAGGGACAATCCCAGGGGACAGAGGGACAATCCTAGGGGACAGAGGGACAGTCCCCAGGGGACAGAGGGACAATCCTGAGGGGACAGAGGGACAGTCCCCAGGGGACAGAGGGACAATCCCGAGGAGGACAGTGGGACAATCCCAGGGGACAGAGGGACAATCCCCGGGGACAGAGGGACAATCCCCAGGACAGAGGGACAATCCCCAGGACAGAGGGACAATCCCAGGGGACAGAGGGACAATCCCAGGGGACAGAGGACAATCCCCAGGACAGAGGGACAATCCCAGGGGACAGAGGGACAATCCCCAGGACAGAGGGACAATCCCAGGGGACAGAGGGACAATCTCCAGGACAGAGGGACAATCCCAGGGGACAGAGGACAATCCCCAGGACAGAGGGACAATCCCTGGGGACAGAGGGACAATCCCAGAGGACAGAGGACAATCCCAGGGGACAGAGGGACAATCCCAGGGGACAGAGGGACAATCCCCAGGACAGAGGGACAATCCCAGGGGACAGAGGGACAATCCCTGGGGACAGAGGCCCCCCTTACCGGACGGTGCGGAGGGGCCGGAGCTGAGCGAGTCCATGCTCTTGGCCGGCCGCAGAGTGACCTTCCCGCACTTCTCTGGGAATGGGGCAGGAGAAGGGGATTTGGGGGATTTTGGGGGGATTTTGGGGGGGATTTGGGGATAACCCCCCCTAGTCCATGGGATCCCCCCGAATTCCCACCTTTCTCCTCAGCCTTCCCCGATTTCCGCTTGGCCTCGTGCCCGGAGCGGCCCAGGTTGAAGATGGATCTCCACTTCTTGGCCTTGAGGGAGCCCTTGCTCCTGTGGGGACACCTGGGATACACCTGGGCACACCTGGGGGCACCTGGGATACACCTGGGCACACCTGGGCACACCTGGGATACACCTGGGCACACCTGGGGGCACCTGGGATACACCTGGGATACACCTGGGGGCACCTGGGATACACCTGGGATACACCTGGGCACACCTGGGATATACCTGGGATACACCTTGGCACACCTGGGCACACCTGGGGGCACCTGGGATACATCTGGGATACACCTGGGCACACCTGGGATATACCTGGGATACACCTTGGCACACCTGGGCACACCTGGGATACACCTGGGATACACCTGGGATATACCTGGGGGCACCTGGGCACACCTGGGGAACACCTGGGATACACCTGGGATATACCTGGGATACACCTTGGCACACCTGGGCACACCTGGGATACACCTGGGATACACCTGGGATATACCTGGGGGCACCTGGGCACACCTGGGGAACACCTGGGGATAACAGGGGGACACCTGGGCTATATCTGGGGGCACCTGGGCAGACCTGGCACACCTGGGCACACCTGAGGGCACCTGGGATACACCTGGGTACACCTGAGATACACCTGGGCACACCTGGGATACACTTGGGCACACCTGGGATACACCTGGGCACATCTGGGGGGCACCTGGGATACACATGGGGGCACCTGGGGCACTTCTGAGCACACCCGAGCACACCTGGAGGGACACCTGAACACACCCTGGCACAGCACCTGGGTCACAGTGAGTTGGGTCTGGGGGTGCCTGGGGGTCCCCGGGGTGGGGTGGGGGTGTCCCCTGTGCCCAGGTGTCCCCGGTGGCCGTACCTGTGCTCGCTGAGCTCGATGATGGTGTGGTAGGGCCGCATCTGGGGGGGGCCGTCGCCCTGGCTCAGCGCGGCCGGGACGTGCAGGGGGGGCACGGCCCCGGGCAGGAGCAGCGAGCGACGGGCACTGTCCCCACCTGGGACCCCAAAACGGGACAACGTCACCTCAGGGACCCAAAATGGGACAGGGTCACCTCAGGGATCCAGAGACCCCAGCCTGGGACCCCAAAATGGGACAATGTCACCTCAGGGACCCAAAATGGGACCCCAAAATGGGGCAATGTCACCTCAGGGACACAAAATGGGACCCCAAAACGGGACAATGTCACCTCAGGGACACAAAATGGGACAGGGTCACCTCAGGGATCCAGAGACCCCAGCCTGGGACCCCAAAACGGGACAATGTCACCTCAGGGACACAAAATGGGACAGGGTCACCTCAGGGACCCAAAATGGGACCCCAAAATGGGACAATGTCACCTCAGGGACCCAAAATGGGACAGGGTCACCTCAGGGATCCAGAGACCCCAGCCTGGGACCCCATAATGGGACAATGTCACCTCAGGGACCCAAAATGGGACAGGGTCACCTCAGGGATCCAGAAACCCCAGCCTGGGACCCCCAAATGGGACATTGTCACCTCAGGGACAAAAAATGGGACCCCAAAACGGGACAATGTCACCTCAGGGACCCAAAATGGGACAGGGTCACCTCAGAGAGCCCCAACTTGGGATTTAGGGATTGACATGGTGACAATCCCCACCTGGGACCCCAAAATGGGACAGAGTCACCTTAGGGACCCAAAATGGGACCCCAAAATGGGACAGGGTCACCTCAGGGATCCAGAGACCCCAGCCTGGGACCCCATAATGGGACAATGTCACCTCAGGGACAAAAAATGGGACCCCAAAATGGGACAATGTCACCTCAGGGACCCAAAATGGGACCCCAAAATGGGACAGGGTCACCTCAGGGATCCAGAGACCCCAGCCTGGGACCCCATAATGGGACAATGTCACCTCAGGGACAAAAAATGGGACCCCAAAATGGGACACGGTCACCTCAGGGACCCAAAATGGGACAGGGTCACCTCGGGGATCCAGAGACCCCAGCCTGGGACCCCAAAATGGGACAATGTCACCTCAGGGACAAAAAATGGGACCCCAAAATGGGACAATGTCACCTCAGGGATCCAGAGACCCCAGCCTGGGACCCCAAAATGGGACAATGTCACCTCAGGGACAAAAAATGGGACCCCATAATGGGACAGGGTCACCTCAGGGACACAAAATGGGACAGGGTCACCTCAGGGACCCAACCCGGCATCAGAGAGTGATGGGGGCATTTCCCCCCTGGAGACTCCCAAAAGTGGGGAGTCAATGTCCCCTGGGACCCCCAATGTCCCCTTGGGACCCCCACCCAAGGTCAGGGGGGATTATCCCCCTGGAGACCCCAAACTGGTGTCCCCTAAATGTCCCTGTGCTGTCTTCCCAGTGTCCCCACAGTGTCCCTGCTGCGTCCCCCTGATGTCCCCACAGTGTCCCTGTGGTGTCCCCCTCGATGTCCCCCTGCTGTCCCCCCAGTGTCCCTCCAGCGTCTCCCCAATGTCCTCGCAGTGTCCCCCCAATATCCCACAGTGTCCCTGCCGTGTCCCCGCAGTGTCCCCCCAATGTCCCCCCAATGTCCCCCTGCTGTCTCCGCGCTGTCCCTGCAGTGTCTCCCCAATGTCCCCACGGTGTCCCCCCAGTGTCCCCCAATGTCCCCACAGTGTTCCCCCACTGTCTCCCTATGTGCCCCCAGTGTGCCCCCCAATGTCCCCATGGTGTCCCCGCAGTGTCCCCCAATGTCCCCATGGTGTCCCCACAGTGTCCCCCGATGTTCCCACAGTGTTCCTGTGGTGTCCCCCCCGCTGTCCCCATGGTGTCCCCCCAATGTCTCCCCAATGTCCCCGTGGTGTCCCCCCTGTGTCCCTCCAGTGTCCCTGCAGTGTTCCCCCTGGTGTCCCCTCCAGTGTCCCCTGGTGCCCCCGCGATGTCCCCGCAACGTCCCCCTGATATCCCTGCAGTGTCCCCGCGGTGTCCCTGAGCTGTCCCCTGGTGTCCCCGCGGTGTCCCTGCAGTGTCCCCCCGCTGTCCCCCCGCTGTCCCCCCGCTGTCCCCACGGTGTCCCTGCCTGGCAGCGGCGCGTCCCCGAAGAGCTGCTCCACGTGCGTGAGGATGAACTCCACCACGATGGACTGCACGCGCACCTCCATGAACGCCGCCGTGCCGTTGAACCCCGAGGCCTCGATGTCCCTCGAGCTGGGCACAGCGGGGACACCGGGGTCACCATGGGGTCACCAGGGGTGAAGGGACACTGGGGACAGTGGGGTCACTGGGGATAAGCGGACAGCGGGGACAGCAGGGTCACCAGTGGGTGAGGGGACAGCAGGGTCACTTCAGAATGAGGGGACAGTGGGGACAGTAGGGGTGAGGGGACAGCAGGGTCACCTCAGGGTTAGGGGACAGCAGGGGACAGTGGGGTCACTGTGGGATGAGGGGACAGCAGGGTGAGGGGGACAGTGGGGACAGCAGGGTGAGGGGACATCAGGGGACACACAGGATGGAGGGTGATGGGGCTGAGGGTGGCAGGGGTGACAGTGACAGGAGTGAGGGTGATGGGGATGAGGGTGACAGGGATAGCAGTGACAGGGCTGAGTGTGATGGAGATGAGGGTGACAGAGCTGAGGGTGACAGGGCTGAGGGTGACAGGACTGACGGTGATAGCTACAGGTGACAGTGACAGGACTGAGGGCGACAGGGGTGAGGGTGATGGGGTTGAGGGCGGCGGTGACAGGTGACAGTGACAGGGCTGAGTGTGACAGGACTGAGGGTGACAGGGCTGAGTGTGACAGGGGTGATAGTGATGGGGCTGGCAGTGACAGGGGACAAGCGACCAGACTGACAGTGACAGTGACAGGTGACAGCAACAGGTGACAGTGACAGGTAACAGCGACAGGTGACAGTGCCAGGTGGCACTGCCAGGTGCCAGGTGTCCCTCACCGCAGCAGGTTGGGTGCCCAGACGATGGCCAGGTTCCTGGCGTGCATGTTGGTGCGCCCGCTGTGCGCCGCCATGCGCAGCAGGTGCCGCATCAGGAACTCCAGCGTCCTGCGACAGCAGCGCCACACCTCAGTGCCACCGCAGGGGACACGGTGACACCGCCCAGGGGACACTGCCGGGGATGTCACCAACCCCCTTCACCTGTAGTGAGGCGCCGGCAGCTCCTTGAGCACCTCCTTGATCTTCACCAGCCGCGCCTCCTCCATCTGGATGGCCACCGCGTCCTGCGGGCACAGCGCGGTGACGGCGCGGTGACAGAGCCACCCGCCGCCCTGGGGACGCTCTGGGGACATCAGGGACTCACGGCGAACTTGTCGTAGAGCTGGTAGGTGAGCAGGGGGTTGGGCAGCTCGCGGCAGTAGGCCTTGCACAGGGAGCTGACGCAGTGAACGTCCTGCAGGTAAATGTCCCGCGACAGGTCCGGGCTGCGCTGGGCCTCAAACTCCTGCCTGGGGTGGGATTTGGGGTTTGGGATTGGGATTTGGGGTCTGGGCTGCGCTGGGCCTCAAACTCCTGCCTGGGGTGGGATTTGGGGTTTGGGATTGGGATTTGGGATTGAGATTTGGGGTCTGGGCTGCGCTGGGCTTCAAACTCCTGCCTGGGGTGGGATTTGGGGTTTGGGATTGGGATTTGGGGTCAGGGCTGCGCTGGGCCTCAAACTCCTGCCTGGGGTAGGATTTGGGGTTTGGGGTTTGGGGTTTGGGGTTTGGGGTTTGGGATTGGGATTTGGGGTCAGGGCTGCGCTGGGCCTCAAACTCCTGCCTGGGGTGGGATTTGGGATTTGGGATTTGGGGTTTGGGGTTTGGAAATGGGGATTGGGGTCAGGGCTGCCCTGCGCCTCGAACTCCTGCCTGGGTTTGGGGATTGGGATTTGGGGTTTGGGATTTGGGGTTTGGGATTGGGGTCTGGGCTGCGCTGTGCCTCGAACTCCTGCCTGGGTTTGGGGATTGGGGTTTTGGGATCTGGGATTTCTGATTGGGATTTGGGGTTTGAGATTTGGGACTTGGAGTTTGGGATTTGGGGTTTTGGGGTTTGGGAATGAGAACTGGGGTCTGGGTTGCACTGTGCCTCAAACTCCTGCCTGGGATCGGGATTTGGGGTCTGGGATTTGGGATATGGGATTGGGGGTATGGCCTTGGCATCCAGACTGGGTTGTGTCTCGAACTCTTGACTGGGATGGGATTTGTTGGATTTGGGATTTGGGATTTGGGATTTGGGATATGGGATGGGGCTCTGGGCAATTCTGGGTTCCCCCAGGAACAGGAGAGAAAAGTGCTCAGGGGAAGAAGCGGAGAAGGGAAAAACTGTCCCGGGGAAAGTGAAAGAGAACGGGCAGGGAAAACCCCAAAAACAATAAAGAGGGAAAAAGGGAAGGAAAGCAGCGGGGGAAGAGGGGTCGGAGCGGGATGGGGGAAGGGAGGGGGCAGGGGGGGAGAGAGGATGGGCCCATCCCTGTCAGCCGAGTCCAGTCCCACCCCTGCTTCCACCTTTTCCCAGCCCATTCCTGCCCCCTCCCTCCCGCCCTCTTAGTCCCGGCATCCTCCAGACTCCACCCCCCGTCCCATCCCATCCCATCCCATCCCATCCCATCCCATCCCATCCCATCCCATCCCATCCCATCCCATCCCATCCCATCCCATCCCATCCCGCCCTGTTCCCCACTCCATCCTCATCCTTATTCCCATTCCCAACCCCACTCCCATCCCATCCCTGCCTCGTTCTGATCCCAATCCTGATCCCCCCATCCTCCTCTGTCCTGATCCTGCCCTGTTCCCACTGGATCCCAGTCCTGCCTCAATCCCTCCACATTCCTGCCCCAATCCTTTCTCCATCCTGATGCCAATCTCCATCCCTACCCTGTTCCTGCCCCAACCCCTGCCCCGTCCTGTTCCAGATTCCTTCCCATCCCTGTTCCTGTCCCTATTCCTGAATCAATCCCATCCCATCCCATCCTGTCCCCAATCCCATCCTATCCCAATCCCATCCCATTGATCTCATCCCATCCCATCCCATTCCTTCCCATTGATCCCATCCCATTGATCCCATTGATCTCATCGATCCAATCCTGATCACATTCCATCCCTTCCCATTGATCCCATCCCATCCCATCCCATTGATCCCATCCCATTGATCCCATCCCATCCCATCCCATCCCATCCCCATCCCGTCCCTGGTCCCGATCCGAATCCCATCCCGTCTCCAGTCCCATCCCATCCCAATCCCCGATCCCGTTCCCATCCCCAATCCCGTCCCAATCCCAATCCCAATCCCATCCCCATCCCAGTCCCGCTGACCGCAGCCGCTGTGTGTTGGAGGACACCCCGGACAGGCGGTAGATGCCATCGACCACCCCGTGCTGCTCCACAAACTCCGTGCAGCTCCGGAGCACCTGCGGCACTGCGGGGCACGGCCCGGCCCCGCGGGGTCCCGGTGAGCCCCATCCCATGGGATCCCACTGATCCCCATCCCATGGGATCCCATTCCAGTCATCCCCATCACACATGATCCCAGTGATCCCTGATCCCATGGGACCCCACTGAGCCCAGCCCCACAGGGTCCTGGTGAGCCCCATCCCATGGGACCCCACTGAGCCCCATCCCATGGGATCCCATTCCAGTCATCCCCATCACACATGATCCCAGCGATCCCTGATCCCATGGGACCCCACTGAGCCCGGCCCCGCGGGATCCTGGTGAGCCCCATCCCATGGGATCCCACTGATCCCAGACCCCACAGGGCCACTGGCTCCTGAGGGATGGGGCCACCAACTCCACAGAGTCACCAAATCCCAAAGGATGGAGCCACCAAATCCATGGGGATGAGGCCACCAAATCCCGAGGAACAAGGCCACCAAATCCATGGGGATGAGGCCACGAAATCCTGAGGAACAGGGCCACCAAATCTGCAGGGATGAGGCTACCAACTCTACAGGATTAGGCCACCAAATCCCAAGAAATGAGGACACCAACTCTACCGGGATGAGGCCACCACATTCCAAAGGATGGAGCCACCAAATCCCGAAGGATGGAACCACCAAGCCCACAGGATCAGGACACTGAATTCCAAGAAATGAGGACACCAACTCCACTGGGATGAGGCCACCAAATCCCAAGGAACAAGGCCACCAAATCCCCGGGGATGAGGCCACCACATTCCAAAGGATGGAGCCACCAACTCCAGAAGGACAGAGTCACCAAATCCCAAAGGATGGAGCCACCAAATCCATGGGGATGAGGCCACCAAATCCCAATGAATGGGACCACCAAATCCACGGAGATGAGGCCACCAAATCCTGAGGAACAAGGCCACTAAATCCCAAGAAACAGGGCCACCAAATCCAAAAGGATGGAGCCACCAAATCCACAGGGATGGAGCCACCAAATCCCAAAGGATGGAGCCACCAAATCCTGAGGAACAGGGCCACCAAATCCCAAGGAACAAGGCCACCAAATCCATGGGGACAAGGCCACCAAATCCCAAAGGATGAAGTCACCAAACCCCAAGGAACGAGGCCACCAAATCCTGAGGAACAGGGCCACCAAATCCGTGGAGATTAGGCCACCAAATCCCAAAGGATGAAGCCACAAAATCCCAAATGATGAAGCCACCACATCCATGGGGACGAGGCCACCAAATCCCAAAGGATGAAGCCACCAACCCCAAGGCCCAGACCCCTGCACCCCTCAGGCCCAACCCCCCTGAGATTGGAGCCCCAGCGAGCTCCAACCCCCCCAAATCCCAGCCGAGCCTCGGTGGCCGCGACGCTTCCTGGAGCCCCGGTGACGCAACGGGTGGCGCAAGTCCCCTCCGAGTCCCCTCGGGGGCCCCTTCCCCGCTTCCCACGGTGGCCCTGGTGGCCCTGCTGTCCCCTGGGGTGCTCGGGGAGGGTGGTGGCACTCACCGTCCTGCCCCGAGCGCTGGAGATGCTCCTGGAGGTCGCAGCCGAAGAGGCGCTCCCGGGAGCCGCCCTTGCGCCTCGCCCGCTGCCGGGCCTTGAGCGCCAGGGACATGGGGACACGGGGACAGCGCCGGGGACAGCGCGGGGGACACGGCCGGGGGCGCGGGGGCCACGCCAGGGGGGTCCCGGCGCTGGCCCCACTGGGGTGGCAGGAAGGCGGAGGCCGCGCTCGAGGCGCTTCCTGCTCCCCGCGGCCACAGCGAAACCACAGCGAGGGCGGGGACGCCTGCGCACACGCGTGTGCAAGGGGCACGCCCTGGGGACAGGGGAGGTGTGAGTGTGTGAGGGACACGGCCTGGGGACACCTGAGTGTGTGAGGGACACGGCCTGGGGACACCTGAGTGTGTGAGGGACGGGCCTGGGGACACCTGAGTGTGTGAGGGACACCTGAGTGTGTGAGGGACAGGCCTGGGGACACCTGAGTGTGCAAGGGACACACCTGGGGACACCTGAGTGTGTGAGGGACACACCTGGGGACACCTGAGTGTGTGAGGGACACGGCCTGGGGACACCTGGGTGTGTGAGGGACACCTGAGTGTGTGAGGGACACACCTGGGGACACCTGAGTGTGTGAGGGACAGGCCTGGGGACACCTGGGTGTGTGAGTGACACACCTTGGGGACAGGGACAGGCCAATGTGTGTGACACACCTGGAATCACTTGGGCACATCTGGGGGCATTTGACCACACCTGGGGACACACCTGGGGATATCTGGGGACATCTGGGCACACCTGGGGACATCCTTGCACACCCCCTTGCACACTCCCCTGCCCCCCCACCAGCTCACCTGCACCCCCACCCCACTCCGGCCCACAGTGCCACCCCTGTGTCACCTTTGTCACCCACATGTCTCAGTGTCACCCCCAAGTCTACCCTGTGTCACCTCTGTGTCACCTCTGTGTCTCAGTGCCATCCCCGTGCCACCCTGTGTCACCCACATATCACCCATGTGTCACTGCGCCAACTGCATGTCACCTACACGTCTGTGTCACCCGTGTGTCTCAGTGTCACCTCATGTCACCATGTCACCCATGCCACCCGTGTGTCACCTGTGTGTTACCATGTCACCCGCCTGTCTCAGTGTCACTCCCGTGTCACCGTGTCACCAATGCCATCCCCGTGTCACCCACATTACCCATGTCACCCGTGTGTCTCGCTGTCACCCATGTCACCCCCGTGTCACCTGCGTGTTACCGTGTCACCCACATGTCTCAGTGTCACCCCCATGTCACCATGTCACCCATGCCAGTCACCCGCATGTCTCGGTGTCCCCCCAGTGTCCCCGTTGTCCCCAAGGTGTCACACGGGTCCCAGTCCCGCGGGTCCTTTATTTACAGGGTCTATACACGGCTGTACAGCCCCTCCCCCACCCGGGGGGGAGGGGACACGGCTGTCCCCAAGGGCCACCAACCCATGGGGGAGGGGACACGGCTGTCCTCAGTGCCACCCAGCCCGGGGGGGTTTGGGGGGACACGGCGTCTCCTACCCCGCTCGGTTTTGGGGAGTTTGGAGGGTCCTGGGGGGGTCCCTGATGTCACCACGAGTGTCCCCAGCCCCTGCTTGGGTGGCACCAGGGGACAGGACCTTGTCCCGGGGCTTGTCCCCAGTCCTGTGATGGCAGGGAGGTGGCACTTGAGGACCAGAGTCCATCCTTGACCCCACACCAGCAGGGAGGGGACACTTGGGGACAGGAGCTTGTCCTGGGGCTCGTCCCCAAGCCTGTGACAGCAGGGCGGTGGCACTTGGGGACCAGAGTCCATCTCTGAAGCAGGGAGGTGACACCTGGGGACCAGAGAATGTCCTTGAGCTCCTTGGTGGTGTCCCCAAGCCTGTGCCAGCAGCAAGGTGACACTTGGGGACCGAACAATGTCCTGGGGCTTGGTGGTGTCCTCAGCTCCGTGTGCCAGCAGGGAGGTGACACTTGGGGACTGAAATCCATCCTTGTCCCCACACCAGCAGGGAGGTGACACTTGGGGACCAGAGTCCATCCTTGACCCCACACCAGC
Source organism: Artemisiospiza belli (assembly GCA_021963965.1). NCBI lineage: Eukaryota > Metazoa > Chordata > Aves > Passeriformes > Passerellidae > Artemisiospiza > Artemisiospiza belli. The sequence goes on from JAKDEW010000085.1 coordinate 1,548,562, forward strand.
AGGGAGGTGACACTGTCCTTGTCCCCAACCCCACACCATTGGGAGGTGACATTTGGGGACCAGAGTCCATCCTTGTCCCCAGCCCCACAGAAGCAGGGAGGTGACACTTGGGGACTGAAATCCATCCTTGTCCCCACACCAGCAGGGAGGTGACAGTTCTGGGGCACTGTCCTTGACCCCACACCAGCAGGGAGGTGACACAGCAGGGAGGTGACACCAACAGGGAGGTGACACCGGGGGACTGAAGTCCATCCTTGACCCCACGCCAGGGAGGTGACACTTGGGGACAAGAGTCCATCCTTGTCCTCAGCCCCACAGCAGCAAGGAGGTGACACCAAGGACCAGAGTCCATCCTGACCCCACACCAGCAGGGAGGTGACAGTTCTGGGCCACTGTCCTTGTCCCCACACCAGCAGGGAGGTGACATCGGGGGACTGAAGTCCATCCTTGACCCCACACCAGCAGGGAGGCGACACCCGGGGACCGGAGCAGTGGGGACAGAGCCGGGCGGGTACGAGGGGGGCTGGCTGTCCCCAGGTGTCCCCAGGTGTCCCCCCGGGGCCCGGCTCACACCAGGTGGCCGCGGCCGTTGATGTAGATGCCGTTGGAGCTGGGCTTGGCCTGCAGCATGCCGTTCTCCTGCACAAAGTGCGTCATGGCCGCCTTGATGGGGTCCCCCCCGCCGCCCCCACCCTCCTCCTCCTCCTCCTTGGGCTCCTTCCCGCCGGGCACCGGTGGCACCGCGGGGACAGCGGGGACAACCACGGGGACGTCGGTCTGCGTCTCGATCTCCCGCACCGTGGAGAGCGTGGAGTAACTGCGGCCCTCGGGCTCCTCGCTCTGGGGACAAAAGGGACACGTCAGGGGTGCCACCGGGTGTGGGGCGGGGATTGGTGGGGACATGGGGACCAATGGGGACATGGGCACTGCTGGGGACATGGGGACCAGTGGGGACATGGGGACCAAAGGGGACATTGGAACCATGAGGACAAATGGGTACCAATGACACCAGTGAGGACATGGGGAACAATGGGGACATGAGGACAAATGGGGACATGGGCACTGTGGAGACTTGGGGTCCATGGGGACATGAGGACAAATGGGGACATGGGCACTGTGGAGACGTGGGGTCCATGGGGACATAAGGACAAATGGGGACATGGGCACTGTGGAGATGTGGGGTCCATGGGGACATGAGGACAAATGGGGACATGGGCACTGTGGAGATGTGGGGTCCATGGGGACATGGGGACAAATGGGGACATGGGCACTGTGGAGACGTGGGGTCCACGGGGACATGAGGACCAATGGGGACATGGGCACTGTGGAGATGTGGGGTCCATGGGGACATGAGGACAAATGGGGACCAATGAGATCACTGGAGACATGGGGAGCAATGGGGACAATTGGGATATGGGGACCAATGTGGACCGTGGGGACATGGGTGACATGGGGATATGGTCACCATAGGAACCACTGGGGACATGGGGACCAATGAGGACACAGGGACCAGCAGGGACCAATGAGACAGGTGGGGACATGGGGACCATGGTGACATGGCATTGATGGGGACACAGGGACCGATGGGGACATGGGCACCATTGGAACCATGAGGACATTGGAACCAAGGGCACCAATGGGGACATGGGGACAAATGGGGACATGGGCACTGTGGGGACATTGGGACATGGGCACCGTGGGGACATTGGAACCATGGGGACCAATGGGGATATGGGCACTGATGGGGACACAGACACTGCTGGGGACATGGGTGCCACCAGGGACATGGACACCATGGGGACGCAGGGATCGGTGGGGACATGGCCACCATGGGGACATGATCAGAACAAGGGGAAGGACAGGGACACCAATGAGGACAGGGGCACCATGGGGACACGGACATCACTGTGGGGGACATGGGTGCCACTGGGGACAGGGACACCCCCAGGAACACGATGACTCTGTGTCCCTGGTGTCCCCCGTGTCTCACCATGGCGGAGCAGATGCTGGTGCCACGCAGACTGTCCCCTCTCAGGCTGTCCCCCCTCAGGCTGTCCCCTCGCAGGCTGTCCCCCCTCAGGCTGCCCTGCCGGCTCTCCGTGCGCAGCTGCAGCGTCTCCTCCAGCTGGGACAGGATGGTCAGCGCCCAGGACACACCAAGGACACCCCACGGACACCCCCAGACACCCCAAAGTCTGACCCCATGGACGTTCCATGGACACCCCATGAACACTCCAAAACCTGACCCCATGGACACCCCAGGGATCCCATGGACATCCCCCAGTTTGATTCCATGGAGACCCCATGGACATTCCATGGACACCTCAAAGTCTGACCCCATGGACACCCCATGGATCCTCCATGGACATCCCCCAGTTTGATTCCATGGAGACCCCATGGACATCTCCTAGTTTGACCCCATGGACACCCCCCCGTGGACATTCCATGGACACCTCAAAGTCTGACCCCATGGGCACCCCACAGACACCCCAAAGCCTGACCCCATGGATCCTCCATGGACATCCCCCAGTTTGATTCCATGGAGACCCCATGGACATCTCCTAGTTTGACTCCATGGACACCCCATGGACACCCTATGGACATTCCATGGACATTCCATAGACACCCCATAGTTTGATTCCATGGACAGCCCATGGACATTCCATGGACACCCCATGAACACTCCAAAACCTGACCCCATGGACATCCCATGGATCCTCCATGGACATCCCCCAGTTTGACCCCATGGACACCCCATGGACATTCCATGGACACCTCAAAGTCTGACCCCATGGACACCCCACAGACACCCCATGGACACCGCGTAGTTTGACCCCATGGACACCCCACAGCCCAACCCAATCCCCCTTCCTTGGGCACCCCAAGGCCCTGCACCCCCCACCCCCGGCCCCCCAAGCCGCCCCCCCCTTTTTTTGTGTCCCCACCTGTGCCCGGGGGTCGCTGCTGTGGCTGGAGTGGAGCCTCCGGATGGAATTTTCCCGGGTCAGCGTCAGCTCCTCCTCGCTGGGGACACGGGGGACACTCAGCACCGGCCCCGTGTCATCCCCCGGTGTCCCCCAATGTCCCCTCGTGGCCATGTCCATGTCCCACATCCCGTGTCACCCCTGTCCCTCGTGTGCCCCATGTCCTCTCTTGTCCCACTGTGTGCCCCGTGTCCCTCATGTCCTGCCATGTCCTCTATCCCATGTCCCCATCGTGTCGTCTATGTCCCCATGTGTCCCCCTGCATCTTCCATGTCCTTGTGTCCATCCTGTCTCCCATTGACTCCTGTCCCCCATGTCCCTCATGTCCCTCCATGTAGCTGTGTTCCTCAATGTCCCCCATTGTCCCCCAATGTCCACATGTCCCTTGTGTCCCTCCATGTCCATCCATGTCCCCATATCCCCCTATGTCCCCATGTCCCTAAGTCCGTCCATGTACCTGTGTGCCTCAATGTCCCCCACTGTCCCCCATGTCCCCATGGCCCCCATGTCTCCCAGTGTCCATCCATGTCCCCATGTCTCTCCATGTACCTGTGTCCCCCTCCATGTCCCCCTCCATGTCCCCTATGTCCTTCCGTGTACCTGTGACTCCCAAAGTCCCTTCATGTCCATCCGTGTCCCTCCATGTACCTGTGCCCCCAATGTCTCCTCATATCCCCTCTGTCCCTCCATGTCCCCCCGTGTCCCCATGTCCCTCCATATCCCCATGTCCCCCAATGTCCCCTCATGTCCCCTCCCTTACTATTTCTCGGAGATGCGCTGTGTTTTGCGTTTGTGGTACAGGGTCATGACCACCACGACGATGACGAGGACGCAGAGCAGGACGGCGGCGATGACCCCGACCACCACCACCGAGGCCGACACCAGGTCCACGCGGCGCACCGTGTCCTCTGGGGGAGCCCGCAGGGGTCAGGGGCACCCCGAAATGGGGGGACACCCCACAGAGGAGACCCCGAACCAGGGGGACACCCCACAGCGGTCGGGGGACATCCCAAATCAGGGGGAGACCCCAAACCAGGGGTCACGGGGCACCCGAAACAGGGGGACACCCCACAAGGGCCAGGGGGCACCCGAAATGAGGGGGACACCCCAAAGGGGACAGCCTCAACCAGGGGGACACCCCACAAGGGTCTGGGGACACCCCGAACCATGGGGACACCCCACAGGGGTCAGAGGACATCCCAAATCAGGGGGACACCCCACAGGGGACACCTGAACCAGGGGGACACTCCACAAGGGTCAGGGGGCACCCAAACCATGGGAGACCCCCAAACCAGGGGTCAGGGGACACCCTGAACTAGGGGAGACCCCAAAGGGGTCAGGGGACCCCCCAAAAGATGATGTGGGATGGTGGGTGGGTGGGTGGGTGACCAGTGGGTGAGGATGGACAGCAAGAGGTGTCAGAGGGACAGATGGACAATCCATGGGTGGGCAGATGGATGGACAGATGGACACGTCCATCCATGGATGGATAGAGGGGTGTCCATGATCAGATGGACTGACGAGGACGTCCAGGGGTGGGAGGACGGACAAATGGACAGATGGACAAGCCCACGACCAATGGGTGGGGATGGACAGTGAGAGGTGTCAGAGGGACGGACAGAAGGATGGATGGATAGACGGACGGATAAGCAGGAATCTGGAGGCACGACCAGATGGGCGAGTGGACGGAAGGGTGGATGAGTGGACAGAAAGACGGATGAGTGGGCAGAAGGGTGGAGGAGTGGACAGAAGGACAGAGGAGTGGACAGAGGGGTGGAGGAGTGAACGGAAGGGTGGATGAGTGGACAGAAGGACAGATGAGTGGACAGAAGGATGGATGAGTGGGCAGAAGGGTGGAGGAGTGGACAGAAGGACAGAGGAGTGGACGGAGGGGTGGAGGAGTGAACGGAAGGGTGGATGAGTGGACGGAAGGATGGATGAGTGGACAGAAGGATGGAGGAGTGGAAGGAGGGTGGATGAGTGGACAGAAGGACAGAGGAGTGGACGGAAGGATGGATGAGTGGACGGAAGGATGGAGGAGTGGAAGGAGGGTGGATGAGTGGACAGAAGGACAGAGGAGTGGATGGAAAGACAGATGAGCGGACAGAAGGACAGATGAGTGGACGGAAGGGCGGGTGAGGGAACGGCAGGGCGGGCATGAGCAGGCAGTGAGTAAAGCCGGGCTGGATGAACACACGATGAGTGGACGGGCGTGGAAGAGGGATGGACCTTGGTGGGATGGGCACAGGGTGGGAGGGAGGGACAGACAGATGGATGAGTGAATGAACGGGTGTGTGGACAGACAGATGGACAGATGGGTGGGTGGATGAGTGAATGAATGGATGTGTGGACGGACAGAGGGGTGGGTGGGTGAGTGGATGAATGGATGGACAGATGAGTGGACAGAGGGATGGGTCGATGAATGGATGAATGGATGATGGATGGATGGATGGATGGATGGATGGATGGATGGATGGATGGATGGATGGATGGACGGACATACAGACAGATGCAGAAACCAAGCCCAGCACTCCCCTCACCACACTCTCCCTTCTGCCATGCCCACCCAGGTGTCCCCCTGTCCCCACCTGTGGCGCGTCCCCGGATGCTGACGTTGGCCCGGGCCTCCTTGGCGGCCACCCGGTTGGACACTCGGCACACGTAGTCACCGGCGTCGGCCACGGCCAGCGGCCGCTGGAACAGCAGCGTGTCCCCCTTGACCCTGACACCCGCGGGCAGCGGCGCGTCCACCCTGCGGGGACAGCCTGGTGTCAGCCACGGTGACATCTCACCATGACAGCCCCGCTGACAACCCCCGGTGACATCTCCTGGTCACAACCCTCAGTGACCACCCCAGTGTCAGCCCCGGTGGCATCTCCCAGTGACACCCCCCTGTGACATTCCTTGGTCATTGCCCCGGTGACACCCCCTGGTGACAGCCCCTCAGTGACAGCCCCTGGTGACACCTCCCAGTGACAATCCCGGTGACTCCCCCGGTGACAGCCCCGGCCTGCCCGGGCGGTGCCATCGGTGCCACCACAGCCGCCGTGCCGGTTCCCACGGGTGCCGCCCAGCCGGGCCTGCCCGGGCACGCGGCGCTGCCAGGCCCTGCCAGGCCCAGCCACGGCGGCACCGGCACCGGCACGGCACCGGCGGGGACACGATGGGACAGGGACAGGGGGACACGGCACTGGAGCAGGGGGACGTGGCACAAGGACAAGGGGATGTGGCAGAGACTGGGGGACGTGGAAGGGACAGGGGGATGCGACAGGGTGACACAGCAGGGACATGGCAGGGACAGGGGGATGTGGCACAGGAGGATGTGGCACAGGGACAGGGGGACCTGGAAGGGACAGGGGAACATGGCAGGGACAGGGGGACATGGAAGGGACAGAGGGATGTGGCAGGGACAGGGGTGACACAGCAGGGACAGGGGGACATGGAAGGGACTGGGGGATGTGGCAGGGACAGGAGGGACATGGCACTGCAGCAGGGGGATGTGGCAGGAGCAGGGGACATGGAAGGGACAGGGGGGACAAGGGTGACACAACAGGGACATGGCAGGTACAAGAGGATGTGGCAGGGACAGGGGTGACACAGCAGGGACACGTGGGGACAGGGGCAAGAACAGGGAGGAACCGACACAGGCAGCAGGGACACAGCAGGGCCATGGGACACGGACATGGCAGGGACAGTGACACGGGCAAGGGGACACAGGGCAGGGGGCCATGGGGAGGTGACAGGGGGGGACAGTGGCCTCACCGTGTCCAGTTGAAGGTCGGGGGGGGGTTGCCGTCCCCCAGGCAGGTCAGCGCCGCCCCCTCCATCCCCTCCTGCCACTCGGCCGTGTGGCCCAGCACCGACGCGTCCGACAGGTCTGGGGACACCCAGGGGACAGTCAGGGGACAAGGTCCCACAGCCCCGCTGCGCCCCCCATGGCCACGGTGTCCCCCTGTGTCCCTCATCCTCCCCATGCCCAATGTCCCACCCTCCGTGTCCCCAAGGTCCTCCGTGCCAGCATCCCCCAGTGTCACCTGTGTCCCCACACTCCCAATGCCACCTGTGTGCCCCATGTCCCCAACACCCTCCACCTGCCCAGTGCCCCCGATGTCCCCAAAGTCCCCAATGCCCTCAGTGCTCCCCGTGATTTCCATGTTCCCAATGTCCCCCATGTCCCCAGAGCCACCCTCACGCTCCATGTCCCCTGTGCCCAGGATGTCCCCAACACCCTCCGTGTCCCCAGTGTCCTCCACACCTCTCAATGTCCCCAACGCCTCCGTGTCCCTCAAGGCTCTCCATGTCCCCAGTGCCCATCGTGTCCCCAAAGCCCTCCATGTCTCACATGTCCCCAGTGTCCTCCATGTCCCCAATGCCCCCATGTCTCCAGCGTCCCCCACATTCCCAACACCCTCCATGTCCCCAATGCCCTCCACAGACCCCTCGTCTCCAATGCCCCCCATGTCCCCAACAGACTCCGTGTCCCCTGTCAACCCCCATGTCCCCAATGCCCATTATGTTTCCAAAAGCCTCCATGTCCCCAAAGCCCTCCATGTCCCCAACACCTTCCATGTCTCCAATACCCACATGTCTACTGTCAACCCCAATGTCCCCCATGTCCCCAATGTCCCCCATGTCCCCAGAGCTCTCCACACTCCCCATGTCCCCAACACCCTCCGTGTCCCCTGTCAAGCCCCATGTCCCCAATGCCCTGCCATGTCCCCCAATGTCCCCAATACCTCCCACACTCGCCATCACCCTCAATGTCCCCAACAGCCTCCATGTCCCCGACACTCTCCACATCCCCAATGTCCCCCATGTCCCCAGAGCTCTCCACACTCCCCATGTCCCCAACATCCCCCCGTGTCCCCAATGCCCTCCATGTCCCCAACACCTCCTACACCCCAACACCTCCCACATCCCCAACACCCTCCATGTCCCCTGTCAATCCCCATGTCCTGGACACTCCCCACATCCCCAGTACCCTCCATGTCCCCAATGCCCCCCATGTCCCAAATACCTCCCACACTCCCCATCACCCCCAGTGTTACCAACACCTCCCATGTCCCCCATCACCCCCAATGTCCCCAACACCCTCCATGTCCCCAGAGCTCTCCACACCCCCAATGTCCCCAACACCCCCCATCTCCCCCAATACCCCCAACACCCCCCACGCCCCCATCACTGCCCGCTGGCGCACAGGCGACGCTGAGCGTGTGCGTGATCCTCTTCTCGTGGCGCAGGCCGGGGTGTGCCACCACGCAGGTGAGGCTCTTGCCGTTCATGCTGCGCCCGGGCACCAGGAAGAACTCGCTGGTGACGGAGGCGGAGCGCGCGTGGGCCGAGCGCCGCGTGGCGTTGGTGCCGCGCACCTCGGTCTCCCAGCGCACCGACGGCACCGGGCTGCCCTCGGCCGTGCACGAGGCCGCCAGCGTCCGGCCCTGACCCTCCTCCAGCGGCGGGCCCGGGTTCAGGATGGGCAGCGGTGGCACTGGCGGGGGGACAGGGTGGTTAGGGGCACGGTGGTGGTGGTCTGGGGGGGTTATTGGGGGCTCAGGGTGCTGGCGGTGTGTGGGGTGTCTACGTGGCACCGTTGCGTCCCCAGTGCCTTCTGTGTACCCAGAGTCCTCAAATCGTCCATGCCCATGGTGTCCCCTCTGCCCTCCATGTGCCCCATGTCCCATGTCCCCTATGTCCCCTGCGCCCCATGTCCCCGGTGCCACATACCCCATGTGTCCCATGCCCTCATGTCCTGTGTCTCATGTCCCCCATGTCCTCTACACCTCCCATACCCTTCATGTTCCAAATGTCCCACATGCCCCATGTCCCCTGTGCCCCCCACACTCCATGTCCCCTGTGTCCCCATACATCCCACATGCCCTGCGTGCCATATGTCTTCTGTCCCACGTGTCCCCTGTCAAGCCACATGTCCCCAAATCCCCAACACCCCCCTACGTCCCCCTCAATCCCCTGTGCTCCACATCCCTGTCCCATATACTGTGTCCCACATGTCCCACGTGCCCCGTGTCCCCTCTGCCCGACGTGCCCCATATCCCCTGTGCCCCACATCCCTGTCCCATGTCCCCTGTGTCCCATATGTCCCCCATGCTCCATATCCCCTGTCCCATATGTCCCCTGTCCCACGTGCCCCATGGCCCCTGTGTCCCAAGTCCCTTGCCCCATGTGCCCCACGTCCCACTCGCTCTATGTCCCCTGTGCCCCACATCCCTGTCCCATGTCCCCTGTGTCCCATATGCCCCCCATGCCCTACGTGCTCCATATCCCCTGTCCCACATGTCCCATGTCCCATGTACCCCATGGCCCCTGCGTCACCCATACTCCCGCCGTCCCCCGTGTCCCACACGTGCCTCGTGCCCCACGCGCCCCACACATCCCCGTGCCCCCCGTTCCCTCGCTCACCGAGCACCCTGAGCGTGAGGCGCCCCTCGAAGTTGCCCATGGGGAAGGTGATCAGGTGGCACTCGTAGTCGCCCTCGTCGCCCTGCACGGCGTTGCGCAGCACGATGGCGCCGTCGCCGAGGTCGCCGTGCCCGTGGCGCAGCACGCGGCCCACGAAGGGCTCCTGCACGTGCTCGCCGTGCTGCGGGTTCAGCACGGCCACCTCGGCGGGCACCGCGCCCGCGCCGCCGCGCTTCAGCCACGTCACCTGCACCACCTGCTCCTGCTCCTGCGCCCGGTACCGGCACGGCAGCACCACGTCCTGGCCCAGCACGGCCGTCACGCTGCGCGGCACCTCCACGCGGCCGCCGCCTGCGGGGACACGAGGGGACAGCTGAGTGACACCTGAGTGTGGGTACAGGCACCTCCACGCGTCCACCACCTGCGGGGACATGGGGGACACCTGAGTGACACGTGGGACACCACCTGTGACACCTGAGGGACACCTGAGTGTGACACCTGAGTGTGGCACCTGAGTGTGGGTATGGGCACCTCCACGCGGCCGCCGCCTGTGGGGACATGGGGACACCTGAGTGACACCTGAGTGTGGCACCAGGGACACCACCTGTGACACCTGAGTGACACCTGAGTGTGGCACCTGAGTGTGGGTACAGGCACCTCCACGCGGCCGCCGCCTGCGGGGACACGAGGGGACAGCTGAGTGACACGTGGGACACCACCTGTGACACCTGAGGGACACCTGAGTGTGACACCTGAGTGTGGGTACAGGCACCTCCACGCGGCCACTGCCTGTGAGGACATGGGGGGACAGCTGAGTGACACCTGAGTGACACCTGAGTGTGGGTACAGGCACCTCCATGCGGCCGCCGCCTGTGGGGACACGGGGGGACAGCTGAGTGACACCTGAGTGACACCTGAGTGTGGCACCTGAGTGTGGGTACAGGCACCACCACGCAGCCGCCGCCTGTGGGGACATGGGGACACCTGAGTGACACCTGAGTGTGGGTACAGGCATCTCCACGTGTCCACCACCTGTTTGGACATGGGGACACCTGAGTGACACCTGAGTGCGGCACCTGGGACACCTGAGAGTGACACCTGTGACACCTGGGGGACACCTGTGTGACACTTGTGTGTGGCACCTGTGACACCTGAGTGTGGGTACAGGCACCTCCACGCGTCCACCACCTGCGGGGACATGGGGGACACCTGAGTGACACGTGGGACACCACCTGTGACACCTGAGTGTGACAACGGGGACACCTGTGGGGACAGGCACCTCCACGCAGCCCCTGTCTGTTGGGACAGGGCAGTGAGACCTGATGTGACACCTGTGTCACCAGGTGTGGCACCGAGCGGGCACAGGGATGTGCAGGGGCACAGAATCATGTGGCACCTCCACCTGCCCCCACCTGCGGGGACACACGGGGACCTCAGCGTGTCCCCTGTGCCACCACCTGTGGGCACCAGGTGTGACGCCAGGGGCGCAAGGGGCTGTGGGACAGCCACGTTGTCCCTTGTGTCACCACCTGTGGGCACTTCAGGTGGTTCCAGGTGTGTGACAGCACATCTGGGCACACCTGCACAGGGCTCGGGGCACACCTGGGCACACCTGCAGGATTTGGGGTTCAGGTTGAGGGCCTGGCTGGGGTTTGGGGTGCAGATTTGAGGGGCAGAATTTGAGGTGCTAGATTTGGGGTCCGAGTGCTGGGGATTGCCGTAGGGTTCTGGGGAAGTTTTGGGGTGCAGGATTTGGGGGTGCAGATCTGGTTGGGTGTTTGGGGTGCAGCTTTTGGGGTTTAAGACTTGGGGAGAAGTTTTAGGGGGCTATCAGGGGATTTGAGGTGCAGATTTAGGGTGAGGTTTTGGGGACTGGCTGAGTGTTTGGGGGCAGGTTTGTGCCTGAGAATTTGGGGTGCAGGATGTGGGGTGCAAGTTTGGAGGTTCAAGATTTGGGGGGGCTATCGGGGTATTTAAGGTGCACTTTTGGGGTGCGGTTTTGGGGACTGGCTGAGGTTTTGGGGGGCAGGTTTGTGGTTGAGAATTTGGGGTGCAGAACGTGGAGTGGAGGATTTGGGGTGAAGGATTGTAGTTGAGAATTTGGGGTGCGGGATTTGGGGTGCGGGGTTTGGGGCTCATTAGAAGCCTTTGGGTTCGAGTTTGGGGTGCAAATTTGGGGTGTGGGATTTGAGGAGAAGCTTTGGGGCGCAGATTTGGGGTGCGGGATTGCGGTTGAGAATTTGAGGCGCAGGATTTGGGGTCCAGTTTTGGGGCTCATTAGGACCCTTTCGGTTCGACTTCCAGGTCCAGGATTTTGGGGTCTCCTTGGGGTGGGGGTTAGGTGCATTTTTGGGGGTGCATTTTTGGCAGTGGGCGTGGCCGGGACGAGGGGGCGTGGCCGCAGTTTTGGGGGGCGTGTCCCGCCCCGCCGCCGCCGCCAGAAGCGGCCGGGCCGGCCCGTCCAGCCCGACCGGCCCGGACGGATCCCGCTCTGCCGCCCCCGCCGAGCCCCCCGGGGGCTCCCCAAAACGCCCCCCACCCCCTAAACCCCGGGAGGACCCCAGACTCATTAACCCTTTCATTAATTACCCCGTAACCCCCCCCCCCCACACACACACACACGTGCCTCAGTTTCCCCAAGCGCCGCCGCGCTGCAGAGCGAACGGGGATCTCAGGGCGGGGATGGGGGGGTCCCGTGAGGGGCCTGGGGGGTCCCGCGGGGGTCCCCGCGGCCGTGGGGCGGTTCTGGGGTGCCGTGGGGAGGTTCCCCCCCTCGGGGCGTCCCCACCCAGCGGGGCCCGAGCGCGTGGGAACGGGCGCGGGGAACCGGCAGAACCGGCCCCCGCTGCCCCCACGCCCCGCCGGGGAGGGGGGGGGGAGCCCAAAACCGGCCCCGGCAGCGGCCGTGGGGGGTCCCGGGGGGTCCCGAGGGTTGGGGGGGGGGGGGGGGGTCCCCCAAATTCCCACGGGGGTCGAGCCCCGATTGGGGGGGGGGGGGGGGGGAGGCGCTCGGGGCGGTTTTTTCCCACGGGGACGCGCGCGCGCACGTGCGGGGCCACCCCCCGGTCCCCGCACCCCGAGATGGGGGGGACACGAGTGGAGAGACCCCACCCCCCCAATCCCAAAACCCAAAAGAAGGGGTCGCACGAGCGTGGGAACGCCTTGCACACTCGTGGGAACGCCTTGCACACGCGTGTGCGCCCCACGCCCCCGCGAGGCACCGGGGAAGGCGCGGGGACCCCCCCGAAACCCCTCCATAGGGTGCGGGTCTCGCGTGGGGGGTGGGAGGGCTCAGCACCCTTGGGTGGTCCCCAGCCCGTTCCCACGCGTCCCCGGGGGAAACTGAGGCACGGAGAGAGGAGGGGGGGGCGGGGCAGAGCAGGGACCCCCCCCCCCCCCCCGGGGCCATCCCGGTTCCCACGGTTTGTCCCCCACCCCGTTCCGCTCAGGGTGTCCCCAAACGGGTCCGCGTTCCCTGGGGAGGGGGGGGGGGCAGCGGAGCCCACGCAGAGGCGCAGGTGCGCACGCACGGGCACGCGCGCAGGTGTGCGCGCACACGCGTGTGAAGCGGCCGAGGCGCTGCTCCCCCCCCGTTCACCACCACCATCATCATCATCATCATCCCCCCCGAATCACGGACACGCGGGGCCGCAGGTGCACACGCGAGCGCTCCCACGTACACACACACACACGCGCGCGCACCTGCACACACGCGTGTGCGCGCACACCTGCGCGCGCCCCCCGCCGCTCCCGGTTTCACCCCAACCCCCGCTCCGTGGGATCCCCGGTTCCTCCCCCCCACCCCGTCCCGGTCCCGGTCCCGGTCCCGGTTCGGCCCCTCCGGGAGTTCCGGGGTGCCCCCGGTACCCCCGAGCCCCGGTGCCGGTCGGGGAGAAACGTGGGAAGCGCTCCCGCTGCCGGGACCCCTCGCAGCCGCTGCCGGTCCTTATCCCGGTTTTATCCCGGTTTTATCCCGGTTTTATCCCGGTTTTATCCCGGTGCCGGTGCCAGCGCCGGTGTCCCGTGGCCCTTACCGGTGACGGCGAGCAGGAAGCCGAGCAGGAGCACGGGCGCCCCGGGCATCCCGCGGGGCTCCATGCGCAGCGCTCCGGGCTCACGGCGCCGCTCGGGGCCCGGGCAGCACCATCCGGACCGGAGCGGGCCCCACCGGCACCGCCGGGACAGCGCCGGGACAACCGGGCACGGCCTCGGCGGCTCCCTCCGGGCAGTACCGGGACGCTCCGGGAGCCACCGGGAGGCACCGAGGCGCTCCGGGCTGAGCCGGGCCGGAGCGGGCGGGACCGGGGCCGAGCCGGGCCGGTGGCGGCGGAGGGGCCGGTGCTGCTCGGCTGCGGGACGGTACCGGGGCAGGGGCGGGGCGGGGCGGGGCTCGGGGGGCGGGGCCTGGCGGGGCGGGGCTCGGGGGGCGTGGCCGGGCGGGGCGGACCGGTCCGGCAGGTCCGGCCGGGGGCGGGGCCGAGGGCGCGGCCTTAAAGCGGCGATGGCCGCGGGGGGAGCGGTGGGGCCACACCCGGCGGGGGGAGCGGTGGGGCCGGGAGCGCTCCCAGTGCTCCCAGTAACCTGCCAGGGTTCCCTCCCAGTGCCCTCCATGGCTCCCCCAGTACTCCCAGTGCGCTCCACGGACCTCCCAGTGCTCCCAGTACCCCCTCCCAGCGCCCCTCATGGACCTCCCAGTGCCCCCAGTGCCCTCCATGGCTCCCCCAGTACTCCACGGACCTCCCAGTGCTCCCTCCCAGTGCTCCCAGTGTCCCCTCCCAGTGCCCTCCATGGCACCCCCAGTACTCCCAGTGCTCTCCGTGGACCTCCCAGTGCTCCCAGTGCCTTCCATGGCACCCCCAGTGCCCCTCATGGAACTCCTAGCGCTCCCAGTAACCCCCATGGGACACTCAGTGTTTCCTCCCAGTGCTCCCAGTGCGCTCCATGGACCTCCCAGTGCTCCCAGTAACCCCCCATGGACCTCCCAGTGCTCCCAGTGCCCTCCCAGTTACCCGCCATGGACTCCCAGTGCCCCTGGTGACCCCCCCATGGACTCCCCAGTGCTCCCAGTGCCCTCCATGGCTCCCGCAGTACTCCCAGTGCGTTCCACGGACCTCCCAGTGCTCCCAGTAACGCCCCCCCATGGACCTCCCAGTGCTCCCAGTAACCCTGATGGCATCCCCAGTTCTCTCCATGGCACCCCCAGTGCCCCCGGTGACTCCCCCATGGGCCTCCCAGTGCTCCCAGTATCCCCCCCATGGACCTCCCAGTGCTCCCAGTGCCCCTCGTATCCCCCCCAGTCCATTCCCATCCCCTCCCAGTGCTCCCAGTAACCCCTCATGGACCTCCCAGTTCCCCTCGTACCCCTCCCAGTGCCCCTCCAATCCTTCCCATTACCCCCCCAGTATATCCCAGTTCCTTCCCCCACCCGGGGGCCGTCAGCGACACCCCCAAAAGTTTTGGGATCCCCGAATTTCCCCCAAGGAAACCCAACGGGAGTGGGGGGGGATGGGAGGCGTTTATTGGCACAGCAAAAATTGGGAAAATGGGGAAAAATCAGGAATGGGAATGTGGGGGGATCGGCAGAGGCCAGACCCAGCTGAGCACACCCGGGGGACCCCAAAATTGTGGGACCCCCCCTCAGGACCCCCCAACTTCGGAGCTCTCCGGGGAGGGGTCCTTGGAAGCGGAGCAGATGTGGAAAATCCCTGGGGGAGGGGAAAAGGGGGGATTAGCGGGGCTGAGGAGGGGATTTGGGAACCCCAAAATTACCCCCAAAAACTGGGGGGAAGTGGGGGGGGAATCTCATTCCCTGCAGAGCCCGGGCACAGCTCAGCGCAGGGATGGACACCCCAATCCCAGCGACCCCCCCACCCCCTTCCCGTTCCCTCCCCGTTCCCGTTCCCTCCCCGTTCCCGTTTCCCCTTCCGTTCCCGTGCTCCCCCCGATTCCCCCGACCAGTTACCGTCACCCCCAAATCCCCGTTCCGGTATCCCCCCCAAATCCCCGTTTCCCCCGCACCGTTCCCGTGCCCGCCGCTCCCGTTTCTCCCCCGGTTCCCGTCCCGCTCCCCCCTCCCCGTTCCCTTTTTCCCCCCTCAATCCCCGTTCCCCCCGCACCGTTCCGATGACTCCCCGTTTTTCCCTCCCGTTCCCGTTTTTCCCTCCCGTTCCCGTTTCCCCCCCTCATTCCCTTTTCCCCCCTCCCGTTTCCGTTCCTCCCCGTTCCCATTTCCCCCTCTCGTTCCCGTTTCCCCCTCCGTTCCTCTCCTATTCCCGTTCCCTGCCCCGTTCCCATTCCCGCTCCCGTTGCCGTTCCCGGTACCGGCCAATCCCCCCGGTTCCCGTTTCCCTCCAATCCCCGTTCCCTCCCCTCCCCATTCCCGTTTCTCCCCGCCCCGGTTCCCATTCCCGTTCCCGGTACCGGCCGATCCCCCAGGTTCCCGGTTCCCCCCATTCCCGTTCCTGTTTCCCCCCATTCCAGGTCCCGTTCCCGGTTCCCGCTCCCGGTACCGGCCGATCCCCCCGGCTCCCGGTTCCCCCCGCTCCATTCCCGTCCCGGTTCCTCCCCATTCCCGGTCCCGTTCCCGGTCCCGTTCCCGGTTCCCGGTACCGGTACCGGCCGATCCCCCCGGTTCCCGGTTCCCCCCGCTCCGTTCCCGTTCCCGGTTCCCGTTCCCGGTACCGGCCGATCCCCCCGGTTCCCCCCATTACCGTCCCGGTTCCCCCCCATTCCCGCTCCATTCCCATTCCCGGTTCCCGTTCCCGGTACCGGCCGATCCCCCCGGTTCCCGTTTCCCCCCCCTCCATTCCCGGTCCCGTTCCCGGTTCCCATTCCAGGTTCCCGTTCCCGGTTCCCGTTCCCGGTTCCCGTTCCCGTTCCCGGTACCGGCCGATCCCCCCGGCTCCCGGTTCCCCCCGCTCCATTCCCGTCCCGGTTCCCCCCCATTCCCGGTCCCGTTCCCGGTCCCGTTCCCGGTTCCCGGTACCGGTACCGGCCGATCCCCCCATTCCCGGTTCCCCCCGCTCCGTTCCCGTTCCCGTTCCCGTTCCCGGTACCGGCCGATCCCCCCGGTTCCCGGTTCCCCCCTCTCCATTCCCGTTCCCGGTTCCCGTTCCCGGTTCCCGTTCCCGGTTCCCGTTCCCGGTACCGGCCGATCCCAGCAGCGCCGCCGCCACCCAGGCCAGGATGAAGGACCAGGAGAAGCTCCAGGAGCTGCGGGGGGGCCCCAGCAGGGCCAGAGCCCCCCCAGAGCCCAGGCCGAGCCCCAGGAGGGACAGCAGCGCTGGGGACAGCGGGGACAGCGGGGACAATAGAGCGGGGACAGGGACAGCGGGGACAGCAGGGACAATAGAGCGGGGACAGGGGACAGTTTGGGATGGGCACAGCGAGGACAGGAGTAACACAGCTCGGGACAGGAGTGACAATGGAGCAGGGACAGGGGACACTTCGGGACACTGATGATCCCCAAATTCCCACCCTGCGGGGACAGGGCACGGGTGACACTCCCAGCAGGGACAGGAGTGACAATAGAGCAGGGACAAGGGACAGTTTGGGACAGGAGTGACCAGGGGCAGCAGGGACAGGGGACAGTTTGGGACACTGATGATCCCCAAATTCCCACCCTGCAGGGACAGGGGACAGATCAGGGCAGAGGTGACACTCCCAGCAGGGACAGGAGTGACAATGGAGCAGAGACAGGGGACGCTTCGGGACACTGATGATCCCCAAATTCCCACCCTGCGGGGACAGGGGACAGCTCAGGACAGAGGTGACACTCCCAGCAGGGACAGGGACAGCCTCGATGTCCCCAAATTCCCACCCAGCAGGGACAGGGGACAGCTCAGGGCACGGGTGACACTCCCAGCAGGGACAGGGACAGCCCCCATGTCCCCAAATCCCCACCCTGCAGGGACAGGGGACAGCTCAGGACAGAGGTGACACTCCCAGCAGGGACAGGGACAGCCCCCATGTCCCCAAATCCCCACCCTGCCCAGCCCAGCGCTGCCCCTTGGGGACAGTCCCCCAGCCCGGTGTCCCCCCGTGCCCCCGGTGTCCCTCCGTGTCCCCGGTGTCCCCGGTGTCCCCGGTGTCCCCCCCGTGTCCCCGGTGTCCCCCCGTGTCCCATGTCCCCCGTGTCCCCGCTGTCCCCGCTGTCCCCCCGTACCTGCCAGCAGCAGCGCGGCTCCCGCCGCCCGTTCCCGCTCCCGCCGGGCCCCGCCGGGCCCCAGGGGCAGCCCCAGGACGAGCCCCGCGGCCGCGGCCACCACCGAGAGCAGCAGCAGCGCCCGGGTGGCCTCCAGGAGAGCTGGGCAGGGGACACCGAGTGGGGACACCGAGTGGGGACACCGCGGGGACACCACGGTGGCACCCCCGGTCACCAGGGGACACCCGCGGGGACGGCTCTGGGGTGGCACCGCTGGGGACAGAGAGGGACCCCCCGCAAATGCTGCCCTGCGTGGGGGTGACATCGCCGGGGGACACCCGTGGGGACAGCAGAGACACCGCCAGGGGTGGGGACGTTGGGGACAGAGATGGAAGCCCCTCAATTTCCGTCCTGGATGGGGGTGACGTCTCTGGGGGACACCCATGGGGACATCTCTGGGGGTGACGTCTCTGGGGGACACCCATGGGGACATCTCTGGGGGTGACGTCTCTGGGGGACACCCATGGGGACATCTCTGGGGGTGACGTCTCTGGGGGACACCCATGGGGACATCTCTGGGGGTGATGTCTCTGGGGGACACCCATGGGGACATCTCTGGGGGTGACATCTCTGGGGGACACCCATGGGGACATCTCTGGGAGTGGCACCTCCAGGGACAGAAATGACACCCCCAGGGTTGGGGACGTTGGGGACAAGGATGGACCTTCCTGCCCTGCACAGGGGTGACACCTCCGGGAGACGCCGGGGACATCCCTGGCATTGGCACCACCAGGGACACCATGGGGACACCCCCAGGGTTGGGGACATTGGGGACAGAGATGGAGCCCCCCCAAATTCCCACCCTGCATGTGGGTGACATCGCCAGGGGACGCTGGGGACACCGTGGGGACATCTCTGGGAGTGGCACCTCCGGGGACAGACACCTCCAGTCTCCGGGGGACACTGGGGACACCCATGGGGACATCATCTCTGGGGGTGACATCTCTGGGGGACACCCATGGGGACATCTCTGGGGTTCCCCGTGGGTGGCACCACCAGGGACGTCACAGAGGGACCCAGGGTTGGGGACATTGGGGACAGTGATGTCCCCCCCGTTGTCCCCATGCCCGGCGTACCTGGGGTGGTGGCATGGGGGTGGCACTGTCCCCCGAGGCAGCCGTGCCACAGCCCCAGGCTGGCCGTGCCCCCCGGTGCCCGGCGCTGTGCCCAGAACGGGGTGGCCGTGGCGGCCACCAGCAGTGCCAGGCCGGTGGCACCGCAGAGGGACCCCCCGAGTGGCATCCTGAGGGGACACGGGGACAGCTGGGGACATGGGGACAGTGTGGGGACAGTGTGGGGACAGTGTGGGGACACAGCGACAGCTGGGGACAGCTTGGGGACAGTGTGGGGACAGGGGGACAGAGTGGGGACAGCGTGGAGAGAGCATGGAGACAACGTGGGGACAGTGAGGGGACAGTGTGGAGATGTGGGGACAGCTGGGGACATGGTGGGGACATGGGGACAGCATGGGGACAGGCATGGGGACAGTTTGGGGACAGTTTGGGGACATGGGGACAGCATGGGGACAGGCATGGGGACATGGTGGGGACATGGGGACAGCATGGGGACAGTTTGGGGACAGCATGGGGACAGCATGGGGACAGCATGGGGACATGGGGACAGGCATGGGGACAGCATGGGGACAGTTTGGGGACAGCATGGGGACAGCATGGGGACAGCATGGGGACATGGGGACAGGCATGGGGACAGTTTGGGGACAGTTTGGGGACATGGGGACAGCGTGGGGACAACAGCAGGGATGCAGGGACAGGCATGGGGACAGCGTGGGGACATGGGGACAGCATGGGGACACAGAGAAAATGTGGGGACATCTGTGGGGGACACTGGGACAGCCATGGAGGCACGGGGACACCCATGGGGACACCTCTGGGGACATGGGGGTGCCCGTGGGTGGCATCTCAGGGGACACTGGGGACACCTGTGGGGACATTCCTGGGGGAAGGGGCTACAGGGGGGTGGCACCTCTGGGGACACGGGGGACATCCCTAGGGGAGGGGACATTGGGGACAGACACAGGGGACATTGGGGACAGTGGGGACATTGGGGACATTGGGACTCACCCGCCGTCAGCAGCCCATGGCCCCTGTCCCCGTGTCCGTCTGTCCCTGCTGTCCCCGTGTCTGTCCCGCTGTCCCCGTGTCTGTCCCGCTGTCCCCAGGGAGGGGACAGGGCCCCCGGCACGTGGCACTGCCATTGTTGGGGACACAATGCGGGAAGGCTCTGGCTGCTGAGGTGGCACCACGAGCCTGTCCCCAGGCGGGTGACACCGCGGGGACAGGGGGGGGGACACGGCCCCGGTGACACGGACGGGTCCTGCCAGGCCTTGGGGACAGCGGGTGACAGCCCCGAGGGCAGGGCCAGACCTGGCTGGGGACATTAGAGACACTGCCCGGCTGGAGAGGGGACATGGGGGACAGAGACACTGGGGACATGGGGACATGGGGGACAGGGACACTGGGGACATTGGGGACATGGGGACAGGGACATTGGGGACACTGGAGATCAGGGACACTGGGGACACTGGGGACATGGGGGACATTGGAGATACTGGGGATGGGACATTGGGGACACTGGAGACAGTGGGGACACTGGGGACACTGGGGACATGGGGACACGGGGACATGAGGGACATTGGGGACATGGGGGACAGGGACATTGGGGATATTGGGGACATGGGGACACGTACACTGGGGACATCGGGGACACGGGGACAGGGACACTGGGGACATTGGGGACAGTGGGATCAGGGACATTGGGGACACTGGGGACATGGGGTACAGGGACATTGGGGACATTGGGGACATTGGGGACATGGGGACAGGGACACTGGGGACACTGGGGACAGTGGGATCAGGGACATTGGGGACATGGGGACAGGGACACTGGGGACATTGGGGACAGTGGGATCAGGGACATTGGGGACACTGGGGTCATGGGGACATTTGGGACATGGGGACATTGGGGTCAGGGACATTGAGGACATGGAGACACTGGGGACATTGGGGACATGGGGTCAGGGACACTAGAGATGGGACATTGGGGACATTGGGGACAGAGGGACCATAGAGACATTGGGGACATAGGGACAGTGGGGACAGGGACACCGGAGATGGGACAATGGGGACATTGGGGGACACTGGGGATGGAACACTGGGGACATGGGGACACCGGGGACACACAGGTGTCAGTGCCCGCGGGCCGGTGGCAGCAGGAGGACCCCGGTGACACTGGCGGTGACACTGGCGGTGACAATGGCGGTGACACTGGCGGTGACAATGGCGGTGACAATGGTGACGATGCCGCGGCCGCCGCGCGGGGGCGCCTCGGAGCAGGGGGGGCTGCAGGGGGCACCTGGGGGGGGGCGAGAGGGGCGACCCTGAGGGGCTGCACCCCCAAACCCCACAGAGACCCCCGAGAGACCCCAAACCCCACAGAGACCCCCGAGAAACCCCAAATCCTACAGAGAGACCCCAAATCCCACAGAGACTCCTCAGAGACCCCAAATCCCACAGAGACCCCCCCCAAGAGACCCCAAATCCCACGGAGACCCCACAGGACAGACCCCAAATCTCACAGAGACCCCAAATCCCACTGAGCCCCCCCGGAGACACCCCAAATCTCACAGAGACCCCCCCCCCCCAAATCCCATGCGGACCCCTCAGAGACCCCAAATTCTACAGAGACCCCCCCCCAAGAGACCCCAAATCCCACGGAGACCCCAAATCCCACAGAGACTCCTCAGAGACCCCAAATCCTACAGAGACCCCAGATCCCACTGAGCCCCCCCGGAGACACCTCAAATCCCACAGAGAACCCACGGAGACCCCAAATCCTACAGAGAGACCCCAAAGAGAGACCCCCAATCCCACAGAGACCCCAAATCCCACTGAGCCCCCCGGAGACACCCCGTGGACCCCTCAGAGACCCCAAATCCCACAGAGACCCCCCAAGAGACCCCAAATCCCACAGAGACCCCCCCCCCAAATCCCATGCGGACCCTTCAGAGACCCCAAATCCCACAGAGACCCCAAATACCCCCGAGACCCTAAATCCCCCCGGGAGAGACCCCAAATCCTACAGAGACCCCAAATCCCACGCAGACCCCTCAGAGACCCCAAATCCCACAGAGTCCCCCCAAATCCCCTCAAGCCCCCAGACCCAACACGGGGGAAGGGCCCGGGGGTGTCCCGGGGGTGTCCCCGGGGGTCTCACCGGGTGCCACCCGCAGTGTCACGGTGCCACACGCGCAGTCGCTGTCCCCCACCAGCAGACACGTGAAGGTGCCGCTGTCCCCTCCCCGCACGTCCCGCAGCTCCAGTGACACCGGGGCGACATCGGCGGCGACAACGGGGGAGACACCGGGGGTGACACCGGGTGCCACCAGCGCGGCCCTGGCGCCGTACGGGGGGTGGCACCGAGGGGGACCCCGGCCCAGGGCGCACACGGGGACAGCGGGGACAGCGGGGTCACCGCCCAGGTGCCACCAGCGCGCTGTCACCAGCCGGCCCAGGGGCGCGCCCGCCGCGGGACAGCGCAGGGTGACACTGGAGCCCCGAGTGGCGTTGGCCACCGCCAGGCCACCGTGAGGGCTGCGACAATGCTGGCACCCCCCCGCGGGGCCGCCGCGACCTGGGGACAACGCGCGGTGTCACACCGGGGGTGGCACCGGAGCCGCGGTGGCGCTGGGGACAGATGGGAGGGGTCCATGAGGGGACCCTGGAGGTGTCACTGTGCCGTGGGAGGGGGTGACACTGCTGGGGGGGGACATTTGGGGACAGCCAGCAGCTCCGGACAGCGGGGGGACAGCGATGGGGACAGCGATGGGGACAGGAATGGGGACAGCGATGGGGACAGCAGAGCGACATCCCCCCAGCCCAAATGCCGCCCCTGCGAGCCCCCCAGGACCGCCGAGACCCCCAGGTCCCCCCAGGTCCCCCACAAGCCCCCCCCTCACCCTCAGTTCCGCCCCCAGAGCCCCAAAACCGCCCCGAACCCACAAAGCCCCAGAGGCCTCGGACCCCCCCAGAACCCCCCGGACCCCCAAGACCCTCAGGACCCGCCCGGAGCCCCAAAACCCCCCTGGAACCCCTCGAACCCCCTGAATCCTAAACCCCACAGACCCCGGAACCCCCTGGACCCCCAAAACCCCCCTGGACCCCCCCCCCCCATAACCCCAAACCCCACCGAGCCCGGACCCCCCTGAACCCCCCCGAGCTCCCCCCAGAACCCCCAAACACCCCCGGACGCCCCCAGAATCCCTTGAACCCCAAATCCCCCTGGACCCCCCCTGGACCCCCCAACACCTCGAATGCCCCAACACCCTCAGGACCCGCCCGGACCCCCCCAAACCCCCCCAGAACCCCCAAAACCCCAAACCCCACAGACCCCAAAACCCCCCTGAACCCCCCTAAAACCCCCCCAAAACCCCCCTGAACCCCAAACCCCACAGACCCCAAACCCCCCCAGAACCCCCCTAAACCCCCCCAAAACCCCCCCAGAACCCCAAACCCCACAGACCAGAAAACCCCCAGAACCCCCCCAAAACCCCCCCAAAACCCCCTGAACCCCAAACCCCACAGACCCCAAACCCCCCCAGAATCCCCCAAAACCCCCTGAACCCCCCTGAACCCCAAACTCCACAGACCCCAAAACCCCCCAAAACCCCCCAAACCCCCCCCTGAACCCCAAACCCCACAGACCCCAAACCCCCCGAACCCTCCCAGAGCCCCCCTGGACCCCCCAGAACCCCCCGAGCCCCCCCAAACCCACCGGGGGTCCCCAGGGCCGCCCCCAGCCCCAGGGGCAGCAGCAGCAGCTCCCACATGGCCGCGGGGGGACACACGGGGGACACACGGGTGACACACGGGTGACACACGGGGGACACACGGGGGACACGGGTTGGTCACAGGGCCCGGCCCTGCCACGTGGCAGCCGCTCCTCCCCGCGGGCCGGCCCCAATGTCCCCAAATGTCCCCAAATGTCCCCGAATGGCCCCGAATGGCCCCGCGGGTGTCCCCACGCCAGCCCCGGCCAAGTGCTGGGGTCACCTCCCGTGTCGCTGTCACCTCTGTGTCCCTGCCAGGGTGTCGCTGTCACCCCCGTGTCCCTCTCAGGGTGTCCCTGCCACGCCCGTGCTCCCCCCAGGGTGTTCCTGCCACCCTCCTGTCACCCCAAAGCGTCCCCATGTCCCATCCAGGGTGTCCCTGTCACACCCGTGTGCCCTCAAAGTGTCCCCGTGTCCCTGCCGGCGTGTCACTGTCACCCTTGTGTCCCATCCAAGGTGTCCCCATGGCCCCCCTCTGGGTGTCCCTGTCACTTCCATGTCCCTCCCAAGTGTCCCTGTGTGCCCCCAAAGGGTCTCTCTGTCCCTCTCAGGGTGTCCCTGTCACCTCCTATGTCCCTCCAAAGTGTCCCCGTGTCCCCACCAGGTGTCCCTGCCACCTCCATGTCCCAGTCAGTGTCACCCCCATGTCCCCCACAGGGTGTCCCCTCCCCATCAGAGTGTCCCTGTCACCCCCATGTCCCTCCAAAGTGTCTCCATGTCCCCTCAAAGTGTCCCCATGTCCCATCCAGGGTGTCCCTGCCACCCCCGTGTCCCCCCTCAAAATGTCCCCATGTTCCTCCAGGTGTCTCTGTCACCCCCATGTCCCCCTTAGGGTGTCCCTGTCACCTCCTATGTCCCTCCAAAGTGTCCCCGTGTCCCCACCAGGTGTCCCTGCCACCTCCATGTCGCAGTCAGTGTCACCCCCATGTCCCCCACAGGGTGTCCCCATGTTCCCACCAGGTGTCCCTGTCACCCCCATGTCCCTCCAAAGTGTCCCCATGTCCCCTTTAAGCGTCTCCGTGTCCCATCCAGACTGCTCCTGTCACCCCCCTGTCCCAGTCAGTGTCACCCCCATGTCCCCCACAGGGTGTCCCCCCTCCTCAGGGTGTTCGTGTCACCCCCCTGTCCCCCCAAACTGTCCCTGTGTCCCATCCAGGCTGTCCCTGTAACCCCCTTGTCCCTCCCCCAACCCCCTCAAGTGTCCCCATGTCCCCTCCAGGTGTCCCTGTCACCCCCATGTCCCTCCAAAGTGTCCCCATGTCCCCCCCCAGGTGTCCCTGTCACCCCCCTGTCCCCCCTGGCTGTGTCCCCCTCCCATCCTGTCCCTGTCTCCCCCCCCAAGTTGTCCCCATGTGTCCCCCCAGGGCTGTCCCCACCCTCCCCGTGTGTCCCCACCCGCGATGTCACACAGAGCGGGGGTTGAACAACCCAAACCCCCCCCCATTGTCACCCCCGGTGTCCCCCCCCCCCATTGTCACCCCCGGTGTCCCCCCCCCCCACTGTCACCCCCGGTGTCCCCCCCCCCCCCCATTGTCACCCCCTCCCGGTGTCACCGGACGCTGCCGCCCTCCTCGGGAAAGCCACGCCCGGCTCTCTCAAGTGCCACCACTTTATTGTGGAGGGCGGGGGGACCCTGGGGACCCCCCCCCCATCCTGTGTCCCCCCCCATGTCCCCATCCTGTGTCGTCCCCCCCCCTGTCCCCATCCCGTCCCCCCCTCAGTCCTGCAGGTTGCGGAACGCCGCCACCATCTCCTCCTGCAGCTGCGCGTAGCTGGCCAGGATGCGCTGCTCGCCGTCCTTCACCGGGTCCTGGGGACACGGCGACACCGCGGCGACACCGCGGGGACACGGGGGTGGCACCGTCAGAACCCCCCGGGTCACCCACATTGAGATCCCCCCCCCCAAAAATCTACCTGAGACCCCCAAATGGGGTCACGCCCCCCCCCTCGTTCTGATGGTCACATGGGGACACCGAGGGACACGGGGGTGGCACCGTCAGAGCCACATTGGGGTGTCCCCAAACCCCCCCGGGTCACCCACATTGAGATTCGTGTGGGACCCCCCCCAAAAAATCCACCTGGGATTTATTGTGGGACCCCCAAATGGGGTCACGCCCCCCCCCCTCGTTCTGATGGGCACAAGGGACATGGGGGGGACACGGGGGTGGCACCATCAGAGCCACATTTGGGGGGGGGGGGGGTCCCCACATTGAGATTCGCACGGGACCCCCTCCCAAAAATCCAGCCGGGACCCCCCAAATGGGGTCACAACCCCCAAATCGCCTTAACATTCATGTGAGGACCCCAAAATCCCCCATTAACCCTCCCCTAGCACCCCCAAATCCCCCATTAACCCTCCCCTAGCACCCCCAAACCCCCTTAACTCTCCCCTAGCACCCCCAAACTCCTCCTTAACCCTCCCTGGGACCCCCAAATCTCCCCTTAACCTCCCCCCAGGACCCCCCTAATGGGGTTCTTGCCCCTCAAACCCCCCCTCTACCTTCCCCCAGGACCCCCAAATCCCCCCTTTAACCCTCCTGTGGGATCCCCAAACTCCCCCTTTAACCTCCCCCAGGACCCCCCAAACCCCCTTTAAAATCCCCCAGGACCCCTAAATCCCCATTCAACCCTCCCATGGGACCCCCAAACCCACTTGAACCTCCCCCAGGACCCCCAAACTCCCTCTAATCTTCCCCCAGGACCCCCAAATCTCCCCTTAACTCTCCCCTAGGACCCCCAAATCTCCCCTTAACCTCCCCCCAGGACCCCCAAACTCCACTTAACTCCCCCCAGGACCCCCAAATCCCCCCTTAACCCTCCTGTGGGACCCCCAAACCCCCCCAGTCTTCCCCCAGGACCCCCCTAATGGGGTTCTCACCCCTCAAACCCCCCCTCAACCTTCCCCTAAGACCCCCAAACTCCCCCTAATCTTCCCCCAGGACCCCCAAATCCCCCCTTTACTCTCCCATAGGACCCCAAACCCCCCTTTAACCTCCCCCAGGACCCCCCCACGGGGGTCTCTGCCCCCAAACCCCCCCTTAACCCTCCCATGGGACCCCGAAACCCCCTTGAACCTCCCCCAGGACCCCCAAACTCCCTCTAATCTTCCCCTAGGACCCCCAAATCTCCCCTTAACCTCCCCCCAGGACCCCCAAACCCCCTTGAACCTCCCCCAGGATCCCCTAAACCCCCTTTAAAATCCCCCAGGACCCCCAAATCCCCACTCAACCCTCCCGTGGGACCCCCAAACCCACTTGAACCTCCCGTGGGACCCCCAAACCCCCCCACCTGGAACTTCATGGCGCTCAGGCGGTACAGGATGTCACCGAGCCCCTCGCGGATGGTGGCCCAGGTGACGCGCTGCTCCTCGGGCCCCGCGCCCTCCACCGCCCCCCGCGCCAGCTCGTAGAAGGTGACGAGGTTCTGCAGCATGCCCACGGTCTTGTAGAAGGGGCAGAACCTGGGGGGGGTCACGATGAGGGGGTTTGGGGGGTCAGGGAGGGAATTTGGGGGGTTTGGGGGGTGTTTGGGGGATTTTTGGGGAAGTTTGGGGGGTCAGAATTGGGTTGGGGGTCTCAAGATGCAGCGTGCCCACGGTCTTGTAGAAGGGGCAGAACCTGGGGGGGCCCGGGGGGGTCACGATGGGGAAGTTTGGGGGGATTTGAGGGAGTTTGGGGTGTCAGGGAGGGAATTTGGGGGGGTTTGAGGGTGAGTTTGAGGGGTCAGAATTGGGTTGGGGCTCTCAGGGTGCAGCATGCCCACGGTCTTGTAGAAGGGGCAGAACCTGGGGGTGTCACAATGGGGGGGTTTGGGGGTGTTTGGGGGGAGTTTGGGGTGATTTGGGGGGTCAGGAGGGAGTTTTGGGGCATTGGGGGATGTCAGGGTGAAGCACGACCACGGTCCTGTAGAAGGGGCAGAACCTGGGGGGAGGTTGGGGGGGTCACGATGGGGAAGTTTGGGGGGTCAGGGTGGGAATTTGGGGGGTTTGGGGGGAGTTTAGGGGATTTTGGGGAAGTTTGAGGGGTCAGAATTGGGTTGGAGGTCTCAGGGTGCAGCATGGCCACAGTCTTGCAGAATGGGCAGAACCTGGGGGGAGGTTGGGAGGTCACGATGGGGGAGTTTGGGGGGTCAGGGAGGGAATTTGGGGGGGTTTGGGGGTGGTTTGGGGGGTCAGAATTGGGTTGGGGGTCTCAAGATGCAGAGTGCCCACGGCCTTGTCGAAGGGGCAGAACCTGGGGAAGGGGGGATCGGGAGGGCCCAGAGGGGTCCAGGGTGGGGGTTTGGGGATGTTGGGGGGGTCAGGGTGGTTTTGGGGGGTAAAAGGGTTTGGGGGTCCCAGGGGGGGTCCCGGTACCGGTCGTAGGCCGAGTATCCGTTCTGCTGCAGGAAATCGTCCTTGAGCAGTTTGGCCACCTCCAGTGTCACTTTGTCACCCTCGGCCAGCGACGCCTGCGGGGACAGCGCGGTCCTGGCACTGCCCGGGGCCCACAGAGCCCGGCCCGGAGCCCAAATCCCATAAAACCCATCGATCCCATTGATCCCACAAATCCCACAAACCCCACTGAGCTCATTGATCCCACAAACCCCATTGAGCTCATTGATCCATAGACACAAACCCCATCAATCCCACAAATCCCAAAAAACCCATCGATCCCATTGATCCTATTGATCCCACAAACCCCATTGATCCCATAGATTCCATAGACACCAATCCCATCAATCCCATTGATCTCACTGATCCCATAGATCCCATCAATCCCACAAATCCCATAAAACCCATCGATCCCATTGATCCCACAAATCTCAGAAACCCCACTGAGCTCATTGATCCATAGACACAAACCCCTATCAACCCCATAGATCCCATCAATCCCATTGATCTCACTGATCCCATAGATCCCATCAATCCCACAAACCCCATTGAGCTCATTGATCCATAGACACAAACCCCATCAGTCCCATAGATCCCATCAATCCCACTGATCTCACTGATCCCATAGATCCCATCAACCCCACAAATCCCAAAAAAACCCATCGATCCCATTGATCCTATTGATCCCACAAACCCCATTGATCCCATAGATTCCATAGACACCAACCCCATCAATCCCATTGATCTCACTGATCCCATAGATCCCATCAATCCCACAAATCCCATAAAACCCATCGATCCCATCAATCCCACTGATCCCATCAATCCCACCAACCCCATCGGTCCCACAAATCCCATAAACCCCATCGATCCCACCTGCCCCATTGATCCCTCTGATCCCACAGATCCCATTCATCTCAAAGATCCCATCAGTCCCACAAACCCCACAAATCCCATAAATCCACCGTGCCACGAGCTACACAGCCTCGGCCAGCTCCTCCTCCTCCTGCAGGCTCCCACATCCCACATCTCACATCCCAGACCCCACATCCTGGACCCGATATCCCAGACCCCACAGACCCCACATCCTACACCCCATATCTCACATCCCAGACCCCATAAACCCCAAAAACCCCAACCCCGGACCTTCCCCACGAGCTGCACGATCTCGGCCAACTCCTCCTCCTCCTGCAGGGTCCCATATCCCATATCCCACACTCCATAGCTCACATCCCGGACCCCACAAACCCCACAAATCCCCTAAAAGCACTTTCCCCACAAGCTGCACGATCTCGGCCAGCTCCTCCTCCTCTAGGATCCCATATCCCACAACCCACACCCCATATCCCACATCCCAGACCCCACAGGCCCCAGCAAAACCCCCAGATCCCAATCCCAGACCTTCCCCACGAGCTGCACGATCTCGGCCAGCTCCTCCTCCTCCTGCAGGCTCCCACATCCCATATCCCAGACCCCATATCCCACATGCCACACCCACATCCCAAACCCCATATCTCACATCCCACACCCCATAAGCCCCCCAAACCCCACAAACCCCCTCAAAGCACCTTCCCCACGAGCTGCACGATCTCGGCCAGCTCCTCCTCTTGTAGGATTCCGTATCCCACATCCCACATCCGTATCCCACACTCCATATCTCACATCCCACACTCCATATCTCACATCCCAGACCCCATAAGCCCCCCAAACCCCCACAAATCCCAATCCCAGACCTTCCCCACGAGCTGCACGATCTCGGCCAGCTCCTCCTCTTGTAGGATTCCGTATCCCATATCCCACACCCCATATCTCACATCCCAGACCCATATCCCACATCCCACACCCCATATCTCACATCCCACACCCCCCAAACCCCACAAATCCCAATCCCAGACCTTCCCCACGAGCTGCACGATCTCGGCCAGCTCCTCCTCCTCCTGCAGGATGCGCCGGGCGCGGTCTCTCAGCGCGGGCAGCTCGGGGTGGGCGCGCTCGTAGTGCGGCTCGAGGGCGCGCAGGTACCGCGAGTACGAGATCAGCCAGTTCACCGACGGGAAGTGCTTGCGCTGCGCCAGCTTCTTGTCCAGCCCCCAGAACACCTGGGAATGTCACCAAGGGCCACCCAGTGTCACCCAGCGTCACCCCCGGGTCATCCGGGGCGTCCCCGAGCTTCTTATCCCCATGGAACGCCTGCCAGCGTCACCCCCGTGCCAGCCTTGTGTCACCCAGCATCTCCCTGTGTGTCCCCGTGCTTCTTGTCCAGCCCCCAGAACACCTGGGAATGTCACCAAGGGCCACCCAGTGTCACCCACCCTGTCCCCGAGTTTCTTATCCCCATGGACTACCTGCCAGTGTCACCCCTGGGTCACCCCCGTGCCACCCATGTGTCACCCAGCATCTCCCTGTGTGTCCCTGTGCTTCTTGTCCAGCCCCCAGAACACCTGGCAGTGTCACCTCGGGTCACCCAGTGTCACCCCCGGGTTGGGAATGTCACCCCTGGGTCACCCATCCTGTCCCCAACCTTCTTATCCCCATGGAACACCTGCCAGTGTCACCCCCGTGTCACCCAGCATCTCCCTGTGTGTCCCTGTGCTTCTTGTCCAGCCCCCAGAACACCTGAGAATGTCACCAAGGGCCACCCAGTGTCACCCAGCGTCACCCCCGCGTCATCCAGGGCATCCCCGAGCTTCTTATCCCCATGGAACGCCTGCCAGTGTCACCCCCGTGCCAGCCTTGTGTCACCCAGCATCTCCCTGTGTGTCCCTGTGCTTCTTGTCCAGCCCCCAGAACACCTGAGAGTGTCACCAAGGGTCACCCAGTGTCACCCAGTGCCACCTCGTGTCACCCCCAGGTCACCCAGGGCATCCCCGAGCTTCTTATCCCCATGGAATACCCAGCAGTGTCACCCCCGTGTCACCCTGTGTGTCCCTGTGCTTCTTGTCCAGCCCCCAGAACACCTGGCAGTGTCACCCAGTGTCACCCAGTGTCACCCATCCTGTCCCCGAGCTTCTCATGCCCCCAGAACACCCGGTAATGTCACCTCGTGTCACCCCCGTGTCACCAAGTTTCTGGTCCAGCCCAGAGCACCAGAGACACCGGGGATGTCACCGTGCCGTCATCCAGGGGTCACTGTCACCATGTCCCTGTGTCCCTGTCCCTTCCATGTCCCCCCGTGTTTCCTCTCGTGGTGTGTCCCTGTCCCACTCACACCCCCCGCTGTCCCCAGTGTCCCCTGTGAGTGTCCCCAGTGTCCCCGCTGTCCCCAGTGTCCCCGCTGTCCCCAGTGTCCCCTGTGAGTGTCCCCAGTGTCCCCGCTGTCCCCAGTGTCCCCAATGAGTGTCCCCAGTGTCCCCGCTGTCCCCTGTGTCCCCTGTGAGTGTCCCCAGTGTCCCCGCTGTCCCCAGTGTCCCCGCTGTCCCCAGTGTCCCCAATGAGTGTCCCCAGTGTCCCCGCTGTCCCCTGTGTCCCCTGTGAGTGTCCCCAGTGTCCCCGCTGTCCCCAGTGTCCCCGCTGTCCCCAGTGTCCCAGCTGTCCCCTGTGTCCCCTGTGAGTGTCCCCAGTGTCCCCGCTGTCCCCAGTGTCCCAGCTGTCCCCTGTGTCCCCTGTGAGTGTCCCCAGTGTCCCCGCTGTCCCCGCTGTCCCCTGTGAGTGTCCCCCATGTCCCCGCTGTCCCCTCACCTGCACGATGCCCAGCGTGGCCGAGGTGACAGGATCTGAGAAGTCCCCTCCGGGTGGGGACACCCTGCGTGGGGAGGGGGGGTCGAGGTGAGATGGGGGTGCACAGGGGGGTCCCCCCATCCAGGACATGGGGACACGGTGACACACACGGGGACATTCATAGGGACACTCACAAGGACATGGGGACATGGGGACACAGGACACGGGGACAGGGGGACACTCACAGGGACATGGGACACAGGGACATGGGGACATATGGACACAGGGACACTCATGGGGATACGGGGACAGGGGACACAGGGACATGAGGACACAGGGACATGGGGACACAGGGACACTCACAGGGGACATGGGGACACACACGGGGACATTGAGGGGGACATGGGGACTCTCATAGGGACACACATGAGGACATGGGGACATGTAGACACACATGGGGACACTCACAGGGACAGGGGACACAGGGACATGGGGACATATGGACACAGGGACACTCATGGTGACACGGTGACGCAGGGACATGGGGACATGGGGACACAGGTGGCACTCATGGGGACACGGTGACACAGGGACAGGGGACATGGGGACACAGGTGGCACTCATGGGGACACGGTGACACGGGGACAGGGGACATGGGGACACAGGGACAGGGGACATGGGGACACAGGTGGCACTCATGGTGACACGGTGACACAGGGACACAGGTGGCACTCACGCCCCGACGATGCTGACGCTGCCCTCGCGCTCGGGGCTGCCCAGGCACCGCGCCCGCCCCGCGCGCTCATAGAACGAGGCCAGGCGGGCACCGAGGTACGCGGGGTACCCGCTGTCTGTGGGGACACGGCTGTCACCTCATTGTCACTGCCCTGTCACCTCCCTGCCACCTCCTTGTCACTGCCCTGCCAGCCCCAGTACCCGCTGTCTGTGGGGACACGGCTGTCACCGCTCTGTCACCTTCCTGTCACTGCCCTGTCACCCCCAGTACCCGCTGTCTGTGGGGACACGGCTGTCACCGCTCTGTCACCTCACTGTCACCTCACTGTCACTGCCCTGCCAGCCCCAGTACCCGCTGTCTGTGGGGACACGGCTGTCACCTCACTGTCACCTTCCTGTCACTGCCCTGCCAGCCCCAGTACCCACTGTCTTTGGGGACACGGCTGTCACCTCACTGTCACCTTCCTGTCACTGCCCTGCCAGCCCCAGTACCCACTGTCTTTGGGGACACGGCTGTCACCTCACTGTCACCTTCCTGTCACTGCCCTGCCAGCCCCAGTACCCGCTGTCTTTGGGGACACGGCTGTCACCTCACTGTCACTGCCCTGTCACTGCTCTGTCACCCCCCGGTACCCGCTGTCTGTGGGGACACGGCTGTCACCTCACTGTCACCTCCCCGTCACTCCCAGTACCCGCTGTCTGTGGGGGGACATGGCTGTCACCTCACTGTCACCTCCTGGAACATGGCTGTCACTTCACTGTCACTGCCCTGTCACCTCCTGTCACTGCCCTGTCACCCTCCGGTACCCGCTGTCTGTGGGGACACAGCTGTCACCTCATTGTCACTGCCCTGTCACCTCACCATCACCTCCCGTAACCCCCTGTCACCCTCCTGTCACCCCCAGTACCCGCTGTCTGTGAGGGGACACGGCTGTCACCTCACTGTCACCTCCCTGTCACCCTCCACTACCCGCTGTCTGTGGGGGGACACGGCTGTCACTGCCTTGTCACCTCCCCGTCACCATCCTGTCACCTCCTGTGTTTTTGGGGTCTCCCCAGTGCCCACCCCGCAGTTTTTGGGGTCTCTCTCTGACGCCCACCCCCCCTGGATTTGGGTCCCACCCCACACCCCGCGGTTTTTGGGGTCTCTCTCCCTCCGTCACCTCTTGGTTTTTGGGGTCTCTCCCCCTGCCCACCCCCCTCAATTTTTGGGGTCTCCCCCCTGCCCCCTCCCCAGGTTTTGGGGTCTCCCCCGCGCCCACCCCTCGCAGTTTTTGGGGTCTCTCCTCCCTCATCATCCCACGGTGTTTGGAGTCTCCTCCCCCCCGGGATTTGGGGTCACCGCCCCCTCCCATTTGGTTTTTGGGGTTTCCCCCCCGTGTTTTGGGGTCTCTCCCACCCCAGGTTTTTGGGGTTTCCCCCCTCCCATGTTTTGGGGTCTCTCCCACGCCAGGTTTTTGGGGTCTCCCCCCCATGTTTTGGGGTCTCTCCCACCCCAGGTTTTTGGGGTCTCCCCCCCATGTTTTGGGGTCTCCCCTGTGCCCACCCCGCAGTTTTTGGGGTCTCCCCCCCTTGTTTTGGGGTCTCCCCAGCCCAGGTTTTTGGGGTCTCCCCCCCATGTTTTGGGGTCTCTCTCACCCCAGGTTTTTGGGGTTTCCCCCCTCCCATGTTTTGGGGTCTCCCCTGTGCCCACCCCGCAGTTTTTGGGGTCTCCCCCCCGTGTTTTGGGGTCTCCCCAGCGCAGTTTTTGGGGTCTCACCCGCGGGCATCTCCGCCAGGCGCCCCGAGATCTCCCTGAGCGCCTCGGCCCAGCGCGAGGTGGAGTCGGCCAGGAGGCAGCTGTGCAGCCCCATGTCCCGGAAATACTCGGCCAGCGTGATCCCTGCCACGCGTGACACGTGTGTCACATGTGTGTCACACCGGGCACACCCCCAGGGACAGCGTGATCCCTGCCACGCATGTGTCACACCACCAGGGACAGCATGATCCCTGCCACACGTGTGTCACATGTGTGTCACACCTGGCACACCCCCAGGGACAGCGTGATCCCTGCCACACGTGTCACAGGTATGTCACATGTGTCACACACCTCTCACACACCTGGCACACCCGCAGGGACAGCGTGATCCCTGCCACACGTGTGTCACATGTGTGTCACACCACCAGGGACAGCGTGATCCCTGCCACACGTGTGTCACATGTGTGTCACACCTGTCACACACTTGTCATAACCCCAGGGACAGTGTGATTCCTGCTATGTGTCACACGTGTGTCACATGTGTGTCACACCACCAGGGACAGCGTGATCCCTGCCACACGTGTGTCACATGTGTGTCACACCCCCAGGGACAGCGTGATCCCTGCCACACGTGTGTCACATGTGTGTCACACCTGGCACACCCCCAGGGACAGCGTGATCCCTGCCACACGTGTGTCACATGTGTGTCACACCCCCAGGGACAGCGTGATCCCTGCCACACGTGTGTCACAGGTGTGCCACATATGTCACACACCTGTCACACACCTGTCACACCCCCAGGGACAGCCCCAGCCTTGTCACACACCCATGTCCCTGTCCCCCTGTGTCCCCCCATGTCCCTGTCACACACACACGTGTCCCTGTCCCCCCATGTCCCCATCACACACACACACGTGTCCCTGTCCCCCCATGTCCCCCAGTGTCCCCTCCATGTCCCCATGTCCCCCATGTCCCTGTCCCCTCCAGGTCCCTGTGTCTCCGTGTTCCCCCGTGTCCCCCCATGTCCCCGTCACACACACACGTGTCCCTGTCCCCACCAGGTCCCTGTGTCCCCGTGTTCCCCCGTGTCCCCCCATGTCCCCGTCACACACACACGTGTCCCTGTCCCCCCAGTGTCCCCCGCGTGTCCCCAGTGTCCCCACCGGTGTAGATGGAGGCCTCTCGGGCAGCCACGGGCATGTTGGACGTGTTGGCCACGAGCGTCGTGCGCTTCATGATGGACTCGGAGCGGCCACCGACCTCCATGGTCAGCTGGGGACAGCAGTGTCACCTTGTCACTGCCTGTGGCGCCACGGGACAGCCCTGCCACCCCGATGTCCCGCCGTGTCCCCCCGCGTGGCACTGTCACCTCGGGGAAGTCCCTGCAGACCCGCCATGAACTGCCGCGTCACTGTCACTGCCCTGCCACCCCCGTGTCCCGGTGCCACCCCAATGATCCCCCCGTCCCAGTGCCACCCTGATGTCCCTGTGTCCCCATGTCACTGTGTCACCTCAGGGAAGTCCTTGAGGACTCTCCATGAACACTCGTGTCACTGTCACTACCCTGTCACCCGATGTCCCCTGGATGTCCTGGTGTCCAGTGTCACCGTGTCACCTCGGGGAAGTCCCACGAACACCCATGTCATTGTCACTGCCCTGCCACCCCCATGTCCCCCTGTGTCCCCATATCCTGGTGCCACCCCAATGTCCCCTGGATGTCCCAGTGTCTGGTGCAGTGGTGTCACCTCGGGGCAGTCCCATGAACACCCGTGTCACTGTCACTGCCCTGCCACCCCCGATGTCCCCAATATCCCCACATCCCGCCATGTCCCAGTGCCACCCCCTGTGTCCCAGTGCCACCCCGATGTCCCCCGGCTGTCGCGGTGCCCGGTGCGGCGCTGTCACCTCGGGGAAGTCCCATGAACACTCGTGTCACTGTCACCCCCATGTCCCCCTGTGTCCCCACGTCCCAATGCCACCCCGGTGTCCCGGATGTCCCGGTGTCCCGGCTGTCCCGGTGTCCCCCGGCTGAGCCGGTGTCCCCAATATCCCGATGTCCCCCGGCTGTTGCGGTGTCGGTGCGGCGCTGTCACCTCGGGGAAGTCCCATGAACACCCGTGTCACTGTCACCCCCATATCCCCCTGTGTCCCCACGTCCCGATGCCACCCCGGTGTCCCGGATGTCCCGGTGTCCCCGGGCTGTCGCGGTGTCCCCGGGCTGTCGCGGTGCCGGTGCGGCGCTGTCACCTCGGGGAAGTCCCGCAGCACCTCGGACATTTCGTTGCCGCGCTCCCCGCAGCCCACGTAGACGATGACATCGCTGTTGGAGTACTTGGACAGCGACTGCGAGATCACCGTCTTCCCGCAGCCGAACGCGCCCGGGATGGCCGTGGTGCCGCCCTGCACGCACCTGGGGACACCGCGGGGACACTGCACGGCGGGGGTGGCACTGCAGCGACACCCCGTGCCTGTCCCCATGGCCGTTCCCACCCGTGTCCCTGCGCCAGCCCCGTCCTGTCCCCATCACTGTCCCCAAATCCATCTCTCCCTGTTCCCATTCCTGTCCCCATCACTGTCCCCAAATCCATCTCTCCCTGTCCCCATCACTGTCCCCATCCCTGTCCCTGGTCCTGTCCCCCAATCCAGCTCTGCCTGTCCCCAAATCCAGCTCTGCCTGTCCCCATCACTGTCCCCATCGCTGTCCCCAAATTTATCTCTGACTGTCCCCTTCCCTGTCCCCAAACCCATCTCTGCTGTCCCCATCCTTGTCCCCATCCCTGTCCCCAAGTCCATCTCTGCCTGTCCCCAAATCCAGCTTTGCCTGTCCCCATCCTTATCCCCATTCCTGTCCCCAAATCCATCTCCGCCTGTCCCCATTCCTGTCCCCAAATCCATCTCTCCCTGTCCCCAAATCCAGCTCTGCCTGTCCCCATCCCTGTCCTCAAATCCATCTTTCCCTGTCCCCTTTCCTGACCTCAGCTCCATCTCTCCCTGTCCCAAATCCCATCCCTGTCCCTGTCCTTGTCCCCAGCCCTGTCCCAATCCCGCTCCCTACAGGAACAGCACACTCCCCCAATCCCAATCCCAATCCTGATCCCAGTCCCAGTCCCAATCCCGGTCCCAGTCCCTGTCCCAGTCCCAATCCCGTTCCCGGTCCCAGTCCCAATCCCGTTCCCGGTCCCAGTCCCTGTCCCAGTCCCAATCCCGTTCCCGGTCCCAGTCCCAATCCCGTTCCCGGTCCCAGTCCCAGTCCCAGTCCCAATCCCAGTCCCGTTCCCGGTCCCGTTCCGTACGGGAAGAGCGCGTCCAGGACCCTCTGGCCGGTCAGCAGGGGGTGATTGGCCGGGAGCTTCTCGGCCACGGGCCGGACCTGCCGGACCGGCCACACCTGGATCATGGAGAGCGGCTCACGGACGCCCTGGAACTCCAGCTCCAGCACCACGTCCTGCGGGATCGGCGGGGATCAACCCGGGATCGGCGGGGACCAGCCCGGGATCAGCCCGGGATCGGCGGGGATCAACCCGGGATCGGCCCGGGATCAGCGGGGATCAACCCGGGATCGGCGGGGATCAACCCGGGATCAGACCAGGATCGGCGGGGATCAGCCCGGGATCGGCGGGGATCAACCCGGGATCAGCCCAGGATCGGCGGGGATCAACCCGGGATCAGCCCGGGATCGGCGGGGATCAACCCGGGATCAGCCCCGGATCAGCCTGGGATCAGCCCAGGATCAGCGGGGATCAGCCCGGGATCGGCAGGGATCAACCCGGGATCAGCGGGGATCAACCCGGGATCAGCCCAGGATCGGCAGGGATCAACCCAGGATCAGCCTGGGATCAACCCGGGATCAGCCTGGGATCGGCGGGGATCAACCCGGGATCAACCCGGGATCAGCGGGGATCAACCCGGGATCAGCCCGGGATCAACCCGGGATCGGCGGGGATCAACCCGGGATCAGCCCGGGATCAACCCGGGATCGGCGGGGATCAACCCGGGATCAACCCGGGATCAGCCCAGGATCGGCGGGGATCAACCCGGGATCAGCCCGGGATCAGACCAGGATCAGCCCGGGATCAACCCGGGATCGGCCCGGGATCGGCCCAGGATCAGCCCGGGATCAGCCGGGATCAACCCAGGATCAGACCAGGATCAAACCGGGATCAACCTGGGATCGGCAGGGATCAGCCCGGGATTGGCAGGGATCAGCCTGGGATCGGCCCAGGCTCGGCAGGGATCAACCCGGGATCAACCCGGGATCAGACCAGGATCAACCTGGGATGAGCCAGGATCAGCCACAACCGGCCCGGGATCAACCCGGGATCAGCTCGGGACACCCTGCCCGGCCCCCACCCCGCCTATCCTGATCTCCCTGATCCCAATCCTGATCCCGACCCTGATCCCGCTAATCCCGACCCTGCTCCCCCTGATCCCAATCCTGATCCCGACCCCAATCCTGTTAATCCCAATGATCCCAACCCGGATCCCGCTGATCTCAATGATCCCCATCCTGATCCCGACCCCACTCCTGCTGAACC
The DNA here is from genome assembly GCA_021963965.1 of Artemisiospiza belli. Classification (NCBI taxonomy): domain Eukaryota; kingdom Metazoa; phylum Chordata; class Aves; order Passeriformes; family Passerellidae; genus Artemisiospiza; species Artemisiospiza belli. The sequence goes on from JAKDEW010000085.1 coordinate 1,587,048, forward strand.
CGACCCCACTGTTCCCAATGATCCCGACCCCAATCCCACTGATCCCGACCCCACTCCCGCTGATCTCAATGATCCCGATCCCAACCCCGCTCCCACTGATCCAAATGATCCCCATCCTGATCCTGATCCCAATCCCGCTAATTCCAACTCCGATCCCACTGATCCCGACCCCGCTCCCTCTGATCCAAATGATCTCGATCCTGATCCTGATCCCAATCCCTTTGATGCTGCTGGACCCAATGATCCCGATCCCACTGGTCCCGACCCCGCTGATCCCAACGATCTCACTGATCCCGACCCCAATCCCGCTGATCCCAATGATCCCGATTTCAATTCCGTTGATCCTGACCCTGTTAATCCCGACCCCGATCCCGCTGATCCAAATGATCCCCATCCTGATCCCAACCCCGCTGACACCACTGGTCCCAATGATCCCGATCCCGCTGATCCCGACCCCAATTCTGCTGATCCCAATGATCCCCATACTGATCCCGACCCCGATCCTGCTGACACCACTGATCCAAATGATCCCGATCCCGCTGATCCCGACCCCAACCCTGCTGATCCCAACGATCCCACTGATTCCAATCCCAATCCCACTGATCCAAATAATCCCCATCCTGATCCCGACCCCGTTGATGCCGCTGGACCCAATGATCCCGATCCCGCTGATCCCAATGATCCCACTGATCCCGACCCCAATTCTGCTGATCCCAATGATCCCGATCCTGATCCCGACCCTGATCCTGCTGACACCACTGGTCCCAATGATCCTGATCCCACTGATCCCGACGATCCCACTGATTCTAATCCCAATCCCGCTGATCCAAATGATCCCGATCCTGATCCCAACCCCGATCCTGCTGACACCACTGATCCCAATGATCCCAATCCCGCTGATCCCGACCCCGACTCCGCTGATCCCAACGATCCCACTGATTCCAATCCCAATCCCACTGATCCCAATGATCCCCATACTGATCCCGACCCCGATCCTGCTGACACCACTGATCCCAATGATCCCAATCCCGCTGATCCCGATCCCGACCCCGCTGATCCCAACGATCCCACTGATCCCGACCCCAGTCTCGCTGATCCCAATGATCCCAATCCTGATCCCGACCCCAATTCCGCTGATCCCAATGATCCCCATACTGATCCTGACCCCGATCCTGCTGGCACCGCTGGTCCCAATGATCCTGATCCCGCTGATCCCAATGATCCCACTGATCCCGATCCCAGTCTCGCTGATCCCAATGATCCCGATCCTGATCCCGACCCCGATCCTGCTGACACCGCTGGTCCCAATGATCCCGATCCCGCTGATTCCAATCCCAATCCCGCTAATCCCGACCCCGTTGACACCGCTGGTCCCAATGATCCCGATCCCAATCCCGCTGATCCCAGCGATCCCGATCCCGCCGGTGCCGTTCCCGATGCCGTTCCCGGTGCCGTTGCCGCTCACCGTCACTCGGTAATGCCCGGGGGGCGCGATGTAGGTGACGGTGCCGCGGCTGCGGGGCGGGACCATCAGCCGGTGCTGCAGCAGCGAGTTCTCCGCCACCGAGCCGTAAATGTCCCCTCCCGTCACGTGGCTCCCGACCTGGCGACACCGAGGCGACACCGTCAGAGACCCCCGGGGGGCTCCGCGCCCCCCGCCCCGGCTGCCGGGACAACGGCGGTGACCGTGTCCCGCCGTGTCCTGTGTCCCTCCTGTCCCCCGTGTGACCCGTGTCCCCATGTCCTTGTCACCTTCGTGTCCTCATGTCTGCATCCTCAGTGTCTCCGTGTCCCCCAATGGCCCTGTGACACCCGTGTCCCGATGTCCCCTGTGTCCCTGCAACCCCGTGTCTCTGTGTCCCCCCATGTCCCCGCGGCTCTGCGATCCCTGTGTCCCCAAGTCCCCCATGTCCCCAATGTCCCCGCGTCCCCCCGTTCCTGTGTCCTCTCTGTCGTTGTGTCCCCACCCCCTTTTTGGGGTCCCCTCCTTGGCAGGGGTGACAGGGAGGGGACAGGGAAGGACAGAAGGAGGTGACAATGGAGGATGATGTCCCGTGGCAGGGACAGGACGGGACGGAGGGGGACAAAAGGGGACAGAGGGGTTGAGGAGGACAGGGCAGGATGGGAGAGGGGACAGGGAGGGGACAAGGAGGAGACAGGGAGGGGACAGGGGGATGGCAGGACAGGACGGGGAGGGGACAAGAAAGGGAACAAGAAGGGGATGGCAGGATGGAGAGGATGGAGAGTGGACAGGGAGAGGGCAAGAAAGGGACAAGAAAGGGACAAGGAGGGGACAAGGAGGGGACAAGTAGGGGACAGCGAGCCCGGGAAACCAGATGGGGAAGGGAGGACAGGACAGGGATGGGACAAAGGGACAGGAAGGTGACAGGGAGGGGTCACGCACCCGGAGGTTCTTGCTGGGGACAAAGTCCCAGTCCAGGTGTCGCGGCAGCGCGGGGACATTGGTGCCCCGCGGGATGTAGATGCTGCGCGTGGCCTCGGCGATGTCGCGCAGCGGCCGCTGGATGCCGTCGAAGATGGAGCCCAGGATGCCCGGGCCCAGCTCCACCGAGAGCGGCGTCCCCGTGCGCCGAACCGGGTCCCCCACCTGCACCCCCGCTGCGGCCGCTCAGGAATGGCACCGCCAGCGACACCGGGGGGACAGCGGGGACACGGGGGGACAGCGGGGACACGGGGACTGCGGGGACACGGGGACTGCGGGGACACGGGGATAGCGGGGACACGGGGACTGCGGGGACACGGGGGGACAGCGGGGACCGAGGGGACAGTGGGGACACGGGGACTGCGGGGACACGGGGACTGCGGGGACACGGGGACTGCGGGGACACGGGGGGACAGCGGGGACCGAGGGGACAGCGGGGACACGGGGATAGCGGGGACACGGGGACTGCGGGGACACGGGGACTGCAGGGACACGGGGACTGCGGGGACACGGGGGGACAGCGGGGACCGAGGGGACTGCGGGGACACGGGGATAGCAGGGACCGAGGGGACAGCGGGGACACGGGGATAGCGGGGACACGGGGACTGCGGGGACACGGGGATAGCAGGGACCGAGGGGACAGTGGGGACACGGGGACTGCGGGGACCGAGGGGACAGTGGGGACACGGGGACTGCGGGGACCGAGGGGACTGCGGGGACACGGGGATAGCAGGGACACGGGGACTGCGGGGACCGAGGGGACAGTGGGGACACGGGGACTGCAGGGACACGGGGGGACAGGGGGGACACGGGGATAGCAGGGACACGGGGACTGCAGGGACCGAGGGGACAGTGGGGACACGGGGATAGCAGGGACCGAGGGGACAGCGGGGACACGGGGACTGCGGGGACACGGGGATAGCAGGGACACGGGGGGACAGCGGGGACACGGGGGGACAGTGGGGACACGGGGATAGCAGGGACACGGGGACTGCGGGGACACGGGGACTGCGGGGACACGGGGGGACAGCGGGGACATGAGGACTGAGGGGACACGGGAACTGAGGGGGACACGGAGGGGACAGCGGGGACACAGAGACTGCAGGAGGATGCGGGGACCGAGGGGACAACGGGGGCATGGGGGGACCGGGCGGGATAGCGGGGACACGAGGAGGACAGCGGGGACACCAGGACACGGGGACCGGTGGGACAATGGGGACACGAGGACGGGGTGGGGCAGCGGGGACATGGTGGGGGACAGCGGGGACACGAGAAGCGGGGGGGACACGGGGCCTGCGCGGACACAGGGAGCGGGCGAGATAGCGGGGACACGAGGGGGACAGCGGGGACACAAAGGGGACAGCGAGGACACCGGAACCGGGCGGGACAATGGGAACACGAGAAGCGGGGGGGACACGGGGACTGCGGGGACACGGGGAGCGGCAGGACAACGGGGACTGCAGGGACAGCGGGGACACGGGGACTGCAGGGACACGAGGGGGACAGCGGGGACAGCGGGGACACGGGGAGCGGCAGGACAACGGGGACTGCAGGGACAGCGGGGACACGGGGACTGCAGGGACACGAGGGGGACAGCGGGGACGCGGGCACCGGGCGGGACAACAGGGACACGAGAACCGGGGGGACACGGGGACCGGCGGGACAGCGGGGATTGCGGCACACGGGGACCGGGAGGGATAGTGGGGGACACGAGGGGAACAACGGGGACACTGGGGGGACAGCGGGAACAGAGGGGAGACGGGGACAACGGGGACAGTGGGGACACGGGGACCGGCGGGACTGCGGGGACACCGGAATCGGGGGGGACACGGGGACTGGGGGGGACACGGGGAGGGACAGGATGAGGGACAGAGGGCACAGGAGCGGATGGGGATGGCAGGGAGGGGACAGGGAGGGGACAGGGAGGGTGGGGAGGGGACAGGGAGGGTGGGGAGGGGACAGGACGGGGGACAGGGAGGGGACAGAACAGGCTGGGACAGGACAGAGGGGACCGAACAGGCTGGGACAGGACAGAAACTCAGGGGAACAAGGGAGGGGACAGCAGAGGACAACGGGGACAGGGCGGGGCGGTGGGAGGGACAGCGGGCTGGCGGGGAGGGGACATTAGGGACATTGGGGACAGGATACAGGTCTCCTCGTACACCTGCAGCGTGGCCATGTCCCCCTCGAGCCGGATGATCTCCCCCACGAGCTCCGCGTGTCCCACCCGCACCAGCTCGTACATGGCCGCGCCCGCCATGCGCGTGGCTGTCACCACTGCGGGGACACTCCGCTGTCACCCCGGCCCCGGGCCACCACCCCCCTTGTCACCGGGCCAGCCCCGGGGTCACCACCCCACCCAGGGCCCCTCTGTCCCCATCCCTGTCCCCTCCCCAGCACCACCCCCGGGTGCTTTCTCACGCTGTCCCCTCTCCTGTCCCCATTTTAGTGCCACCAACTCCACCGGGATCCCCATCCTCAGATGTCCCCGTCCCCAGGGTGTGCCACGATGTCCCCTCGCTGTTCCCAACCCTGTCCCCTCCCCATTGTCCCCTCCCCAATTTCCCCCTGCCCCTTGTCCCCTGTCCATTGTCCCCCCTCCTGTTCCTCTCTCCCCATTCTCCTCCCGCATTGTCCCCTCTCCTGTCCCCATTTTAGTGCCTGTCCCCCCTCCTGTCCCTCTGTCCCCACTGTCCCCCCTGCATTGTCACCCCTCTTGTCCCTCTGTCCCCATTTCCCCCCCCATTGTCCCCTCTCCTGTCCCTCTGTCCCCCCCCCCATTGTCTCCCCTCCTGTCCCCATTTTAGTGCCACAAACGCCATCGGGATCCCCATTCCCTCTGTCCCCAGGGTGTCCCACGATGTCCCCTCCCCATTGTCCCCTCCCCGGGTGCTCTCCCCATTGTCCCCTCTCCTGTCCCTTTGTCCCCACTGTCCCCCCTGCATTGTCACCCCTCTTGTCCCTCTGTCCCCATTTCCCCCCCCATTGTCCCCCCTCCTGTCCCCGATTCAGCGCCACAAACGCCACCGTGTCCCCATGCCCTGCTGTCCCCAGGTGTCCCCGGTGTCACCGTACCGGGCCCGGACACGCCATGCACGGCCCCCACCAGGCTCTCGCGCTCCTCCTGCCGTGTCCCCTCCATGCTGTCCCCGTGTCCCCTCCCCGCCGCGCTGCCACCGCCGTTAAATGGCCCCGGGCGCCGGCGACAACCGGACAGGGCCACCACGGCAGGTGTGGCACCAATGCCGCGTCCCCACCCCCGGGGACAGCGCGGGGACATTGGGGTGACAGCGGCCGGCGCGGGTGTGGCACTGTGTGCAGTCAACAGCCGAGCGCCGCTGCTGCGGGTGACACCGGGTGACACCGGGTGACACCGGCACGGCCCGGCTCGGGGTGACGGGGACACGGTGTGGGTGTCCTTGTCACCTCCCTGCCGCGTCCTTGTCACCACTTTCTCTCTCTTTGTCACCCCCACGGCTGCATCACCCCCTTTCTTTTGTCACCCTCATGGCCTTGTCACCTCCCTGCCATGTCTTTGTCACCCCCATGTCCTTGTCACCCCCCTTCTCTTTGTCACCTCCTGGCCATGTTCTTGTCACCCCTTTCTCTTTGTCACCCCTATAGCCTCGTCACTCCCTTCCCTTTGTCACCCTCATGGCCTTGTCACCCCCACGATCTTGTCACCCCACTCTCTTTGTCACCCCTCCATGTCCTTGTCACCGCTCATGTCCTTGTCACCTCTTCTCTTTGTCACCTCTCATGGCCTTGTCACCTCCTTGCTCTGTCCTTGTCACCCCCCTTGGTCTTGTCACCCCTATGGCCCTGTCACCTCCCTGCCATGTCCTTGTCACCCCCACATCCTTGTCACCTCCCTGCCATTTCTTTGTCACCTTTGTCACCTCCTTGCACCCTCTGCCCCCCCCCCACCTTGTCACCAGCAAAATTTTGGGGTCCCCCCTGCCCCCCCCCCCAATTTTGGAGTCACATCCCCATTTTTGGGTCCCACTCACATTTTTGGGGTCCCTTTTCCCCCATTTTGGGGTCTCACCCTCCATCTTTGGGCTTCCCTTTTTTCCCCATTTCTGGGTTCCACCCCCATTTTTGGGTCCCTTTCCCCTCATTTTTAGGATCCCCTTTCTTCCCCATTTTTAGGGTCCCCTTTTTTCCCAATTTGGGTCCCACCCCCCATTTTTAGGGTCCCAGCCCCATTTTTAGGGTCTGTTTTTTTCCCCATTTGAGGTCCCACCCCCATTTTTGGAGTCCCTTTTTTCCCCATTTTTAGGGTCCCTTTCCCCCCATTTTTAGGGTTCCCTTTTCCCCCCATTTTTGGGGCCCCCTCTTTTCCCCATTTTAGGGTCTCACCCCCCATTTCTGGGGTCCCTTTTCCCCCCATTTTTAGGATCCCCTTTTTTCCCAATTTGGGTCCCACTCCCCATTTTAGGGTTCCCTTTTCCCTCATTTTTAGGGTCCCAGCCCCATTTTTAGGGTCCCAGCCCCATTTTTAGGGTCTGATTTTTTCCCCATTTGAGGCCCCACCCCCATTTTTGGAGTCCCTTTTTTCTCCATTTTTAGGGTCCCTTTCCCCCCCATTTTTAGGGTCCCGTTTTTGCCCATTTTGGGGTCTCACCCCCATTGTTGGGGTCCCTTCCCCCCCATTTTTGGGGCCCCCTCTTCTCTCCATTTTGGGGTCTCACCCCCATTGTTGGGGTCCCTTTCCCCCCATTTTTGGGGTCCCTTTTCCCCCCATTTTTGAGGTCTCCTCTTTTCCCCATTTTAGGGTCTCACCCCCCATTTCTGGGGTCCCTTTTCCCCCCATTTTTAGGATCCCCTTTTTTCCCCCCATTTGAGGTCCCACCCCCATTTTTTCCCCCATATTTTTCCCCCATTTTGGGGTCCCTTTCCCCCATTTTTTTGGGTCCCACCCCCATTTTTAGGTTCCCCCTTGCCCCCCCCCCCCCATTTGGTGCTCTCCCCTTCCCCCCTCACCCCAAACCCTTTTCCCCACAAAAACCAAACCCGGGGATTGTCCCAAACTCCCGTTTATTACCCAAACCCCCCCAGAAAACGCCCCCAAATCCCTCTGGGAATTTTTTGGGGGGGGTCAGGACACCAAGACCCCCCCGGGCCCCCCCTTGTTCCCCTCGGGGCCGTCCCTGGGGGCGGATTTGGGGTCGTCCTCCCCCACCAGGCGAATGTTGTGGCGTTCCCGAAACTCGGAGAGCTCCCGGCCCTTGGCCTGCAGCTGCTGAGCCAGGGCCTCGATCAGCTTGGAGATCTGGGGGGAAAAACGGGGAAAATGGGAAATTTGGGAATGGGGGAAATGGGGGAAAAGAGAGAGACTTGGTTAGAGTGGAGATCTGGGGGGAAAAACGGGGAAAATGGGAAATTTGGGAATTGGGGAAATGGGGGAAATGGGGGAAAAGAGAGAGACTTGGTTAGAGTGGAGATCTGGGGGGGAAATGGGAAAAATGGGAATTGGGGAAATGGGGGAAATGGGAAATTTGGGAATATGGGAATTGGGGGAAAAGAGAGAGACTTGGTTAGAGTGGAGTTCTGGGGGGAAAAACGGGGAAAATGGGAATTGGGGGAAATGGGGGAAAAGAGAGAGAATCAGCTTGGAGATTTGGGGGGAAAACGGGGAAAATGGGAGAATTGGGAATAGGGGAAATGAGGGAAAAGAGAGAGACTTGGTTAGAGTGGAGATCTGGGGGGAAAATGGGGAAAATGGGAATTTTGGAAATGGGGGAAATGGTGGAAAAGAGAGAGAATCAATCAGCTTGGAGATTTGGGGGGAAAACGGGGAAAATGGGGAAATTTGGAATGTGGGAAATAGGGGAAATGGGGGAAAAGAGAGAGACTTGGTTAGAGTGGAGATCTGGGGGGAAAAACGGGGAAAATGGGAAATTTGGGAATGGGGGAAATGGGGGAAAAGAGAGAGACTTGGTTAGAGTGGAGATCTGGGGGCAAAAACAGGGAAAATGGGAAATTTGGGAATTGGGGAAATGGGGGAAATGGGGGAAAAGAGAGAGACTTGGTTAGAGTGGAGATCTGGGGGGAAAAACGGGGAAAATGGGAAATTTGGGAATTGGGGAAATGGGGGAAAAGAGAGAGACTTGGTTAGAGTGGAGATCTGGGGGGAAAAACAGGGAAAATGGGAAATTTGGGAATTGGGGAAATGGGGGAAAAGAGAGAGACTTGGTTAGAGTGGAGATCTGGGGGGAAAAACGGGGAAAATGGGAATTTTGGGAATTGGGGGAAATGGGGGAAAAGAGAGAGACTTGGTTAGAGTGGAGATCTGGGGGGAAAAACAGGGAAAATGGGAAATTTGGGAATTGGGGAAATGGGGGAAAAGAGAGAGACTTGGTTAGAGTGGAGATCTGGGGGGAAAAACGGGGAAAATGGGAAATTTGGGAATGTGGGAAATGGGGGAAATGGGAAATTTGGGAATATGGGAAATGGGGGAAAAGAGAGAGACTTGGTTAGAGTGGAGATCTGGGGGCAAAAACAGGGAAAATGGGAAATTTGGGAATTGGGGAAATGTGGGAAATGGGGGAAAAGAGAGAGACTTGGTTAGAGTGGAGACCTGGGGGGTAAAATGGGGAAAATGGGAAATTTGGGAATGTGGGAAATGGGGGAAAAGAGAGAGACTTGGTTAGAGTGGAAATTTAGGAGCAAAAGGGAAAATTTGGAATATGGGAAATGGGGGAAAAGAGAGAGAATCAGCTTGGAGATTTGGGGGGAAAACGGGGAAAATGGGAGAATTGGGAATAGGGGAAATGAGGGAAAAGAGAGAGACTTGGTTAGAGTGGAGATCTGGGGGGAAAAACAGGGAAAATGGGAAATTTGGAATGTGGGAAATGGGGGAAATGGGAAATTTGGGAATTGGGGGAAATGGGGGAAAAGAGAGAGACTTGGTGAGAGTGGAGATCTGGGGGCAAAAACAGGGAAAATGGGAAATTTGGGAATGGGGGAAATGGGGGAAAAGAGAGAGACTTGGTTAGAGTGGAGATCTGGGGGGAAAAACGGGGAAAATGGGAAATTTGGGAATTGGGGGAAATGGGGGAAAAGAGAGAGACTTGGTTAGAGTGGAGATCTGGGGGCAAAAACGGGGAAAATGGGAAATTTGGAATGTGGGAAATGGGGGAAATGGGAAATTTGGGAATATGGGAAATGGGGGAAAAGAGAGAGACTTGGTTAGAGTGGAAATTTAGGAGCAAAAGGGAAAATTTGGAATATGGGAAATGGGGGAAAAGAGAGAGAATCAGCTTGGAGATTTGGGGGGAAAACGGGGAAAATGGGAGAATTGGGAATAGGGGAAATGAGGGAAAAGAGAGAGACTTGGTTAGAGTGGAGATCTGGGGGGAAAATGGGGAAAATGGGAATTTTGGAAATGGGGGAAATGGTGGAAAAGAGAGAGAATCAATCAGCTTGGAGATTTGGGGGAAAAACGGGGAAAATGGGGAAATTTGGAATGTGGGAAATAGGGGAAATGGGGGAAAAGAGAGAGACTTGGTGAGAGTGGAGATCTGGGGGGAAAATGGGGAAAATGGGAAAATTTGGAATATGGGAAATGGGGGAAATGGGGAGAAAGAGAGAGAATCAATCAGCTTGGAGATTTGAGAGAAAAACCCAGGAAAATTAGGAAATATGGAAAAAAAAACAGGAAATGTGGGAAATGGGGGAAAAGAGAGAGAGAGATTGAAGATCTGGGGGGAAAATGGGGAAAATGGGAAAACTGGGAAATGGGGGAAATGGGGTTTTTATGGGATCTCAGTGGGTTTGAGGCTATCCCATTGGGTTTTTATGGGATGCCAGCAGGTTTAGGGCTATCCCAATGGATTTTGATGGGATGCCAGGGTGGTTTTGGGGTCACAGACCTGCTCCCTGTTGCTCTCCAGGGCGGGCAGCACCTCCTTGACCGTCCTCTCCACCAGCACCCCCCCGACCATGCGGAAACATTTCCGGGTGGGATCCACCTCGCGCAGGGTCTCGATCACCAGCCTGGGCAGCGTCCCAAATACACCCCAAATACATTCCAAATACACCCCAAACATACCCCAAATATACCCCAAATATATCCCAAATACACCCCAAACACACCCCAAACACACCCCAAACATACCCCAAACATACCCCAAACATATTCCAAATATACCCCAAATACACCCCAAACATACCCCAAATACACCCCAAATATACCCCAAATACACCCCAAACATATTCCAAATACACCCCAAACATATCCCAAATTACCCCAAATACACCCCAAACATATCCCAAATACACCCCAAACATACCCCAAATACACCCCAAATATATCCCAAATACACCCCAAACACACCCCAAATACACCCCAAACATACCCCAAATACACCCCAAATATACCCCAAATACACCCCAAACATATTCCAAATACACCCCAAACATATCCCAAATTACCCCAAATACACCCCAAACATATCCCAAATACACCCCAAACATACCCCAAATACACCCCAAATATATCCCAAATACACCCCAAACACACCCCAAATACACCCCAAATACACCCCAAACATACCCCAAACATACCCCAAATACACCCCAAATATACCCCAAACATACCCCAAACATACCCCAAATACACCCCAAACATATCCCAAATATATCCCAAATACAACCCAAACACACCCCAAACACACTTCAAATACACCCCAAATACATATCCCAAACATACCCCAAATATACCCCAAATACACCCTGACCCACCCCAAATACACCCCAAATCCCCATCCCAAACGTACCCCAAATACACCCTGATCCACTCCCACCACACCCCAAATCCCCATCCCAAAGACACCCCAATCCTGATCCCAAATCCCTGTGCCAAATCCACCCTAAATATACCCCAAATACACCCCAAATCCTCATCCCAAATCCTCATCCCAAATCCTGACCCCAAACCCCCCAAATCCCGACCCCAAATCCCCAAATCCCCCAATCCGAATCTCCAATCCCCATCCCAAACCCTCCAGTCACAATCCCAAACCCAAATCCTCACCCCAAACCCCCCAATCCCGACCCCAAACCCAAATCCTCACCTCAAACCCCCCAATCCCAACCCCAAACCCCCCAAACCTCTGACTCCAAACCCCCCAATCCCGACCCCAAACCCCCCAATCCCGACCCCAAACCCCCCAATCCTGACCCCAAACCCCCCATCCTTGACCCCAAACTCCTCAATCCTGCTCCCAAACCCCCCAATCCTGACCCAAACCCCCCAATCCCCCCAGTCCTGACTCCAAATCCCCAATCCTGACCCCAAACCCCCCCAATCCCGACCCCAAACCCCCCAATCCCGCTCCCAAACCCCCCAATACCTCTCCAAAACCCCCTAATCCCGCCCCCAAACTCCCCAATCCTGCTCCCAAACCCCCCAATCTCGACCCCAAACCCCCAATCCCACTCCCAAGCCTCTCAATCCCGACCCCAAACCCCCAAATCCCGCTCCCAAGCCCCCCATCCTTGACCCCAAACTCCTGAATCCCGCTCCCAAACCCCCCAATCCCGACCCCAAACCCCCCAAACCCCCCAATCCCGCTCCCAAACCCCCTAATCCCGACCCCAAACCCCCCAATCCCCCCAGTCCTGACCCCAAATCCCCAATCCTGACCCCAAACCCCCCATCCTTGACCCCAAACCCTCCATCCTTGACCCCAAACCCCCCAATCCCGCTCCCAAACCCCCCAACCCCCCCAGTCCTGACCCCAAACCCCCCAATCCCCCTAACCCCCACCCCAAACCCCCCAATCCCGACCCCAATCCCCCCAGTCCCGACCCCAAACCCCCCAAGCCCCCTGACCCACGTGTGCTCGTTGAGCTCCAGCTCCAGCTCTGCTGCCTTGGAGGCCAAACCCCGCTGGTCCTGCCGCAGGCGGTTAAACCGGGACACCACCTGCGCCAAACTGGGATCACTGGGATGGACTGGGAGGGCTGGGAGGGGCTGGGATGGGCTAGAAACCACTGGGAAAGACTGGGAATGGACTCGGATGGGAACTGGGGTAACTGGGAGACACTGGGATGGACTGGGATGGGAACTGGGGTGACTGGGAGACACTGGGATGGACTGGGATGGGAACTGGGGTGACTGGGAGACACTGGGATGGACTGGGAACCACTGGGATGAGCTGGGAATGGACTGGGAAGGCTGGGAGGGGCTGGGAATGGACTGGGAGCCACTGGGAATGGACTGGGATGGGAACTGGGGTAACTGGAAGACACTGGGATGGAAACTGGGGTAACTGGGAGACACTGGGATGGACTGGGAGCCACTAGGAGGGGCTGGGAATGGATTGGGATGGGAACTGGAACAAACTGGGAGCCACTGGGACGGACTGGGGGTGGAAACTGGGTTAACTGGGAGACACTGGAATGGACTGGGAACCACTGGGATGAGCTGGGAATGGACTGGGATGGGACTGGTACAGATTGGGAGCCACTGGGACAGACTGGGGAGGGCTAGGATGGGAACTGGGTTAACTGGGAGCCACTGGGATGGGACTGGGGTGGACTGAAAGACACTGAAAAGGGACTGGGATGGATTGAGATGGGACTGGGAGGGACTGGGAATGGGAGGGGGATCGACTGGGATGGGACTGGGAATAGGGATGGGAAAAACTGGGAAAAACCAGGATTGGGATAAATCAGGACTGGAGAAACGGGAGTGGGACTGGATTGGGGTAAACTGGGATTGGGGAACTGGGAATGGGATTGGAGAGTTCAGAACGGGACGGACTGGGATCAACTGGGATTGGACTGGGATGAACCGGGATCAGGATAAACTGGGAATGGGGAACTGGGAATGGGATAAACCCCTGGGATTGGGGTTGGGATCCCACTGGGGGCTTGGGGAGCCCCCCGGGATGAGAGGGAACCCCTCAACTCCAAAGCAGCACCCCCAACCTTATCAGAAACCCCTCCCCATTATCAGGGACCCCTCCTCATTATCAGGGACCCCTCCCCATCATCAGGGACCCCTCCTTGTTATCAAGGACCCCTCCCCGTTATCAGGGACCCCTCCTCATTATCAGGGATCCCTCTCCGTTATCAAGGACCCCTCTCCGTTATCAGGGATCCCTCCCCGTTATCAACAACCCCTCCCCGTTATCAAAGACCCTTCCCCATTATCAAGGACCCCTCCCTCATTCCCATCCCCCCGCTCATCACCACCTTCCCCTCACGCCAGGCCCACCCCCCCTCCGCTTCCCCTTCACTCCTCCTCCCCTCACATCTCCCGGGGACCCCTCCCCATGTCCCGGTCCCCCCGGACCTGCTCAGCGCTCAGCCCCTTCCCCGCCGGGGCCGCCCCTCGCCCCTTCCCCGGCTCCGCCATCTTGTCCCGCTCGGCTCCGCCCCTTCCGCTCCCGCCGCGCTCGCGCCGCCGCCACTTCCGGCCGCCATCTTGGGTGCGGGTGAGGCGGCGCCGCCGCCATCTTGGGTGAGGGCAGCGCTTTATTGGGGGGACTTTGGCCGCGCTGCCGCCGGCGGGGAATGTGCGGGAATGGGGGCGAGAAACGGGGAAAAATGGGGGGGAAAAAGGGGTTTGGGATGGGGGGAGGGCGGAGGTGAGGGGATTTGGGGGTTGGGGACGGGTAGGGGGTGGTGGGGGTAGTTTGGGGGTGTTTGGGGCACTATGGGAGGTGTTTGGGGCGGTTTGAGGGGGTCTGGGGTAGTTTTGGGGATGTTTGGGGGTGTTTGAGGCAGTTTCGGGGGGTGTTTGGGATAGTTTGAGGGGGTCTGGGGTAGTTTTAGGGGTGCTTGGGGCAATTTGGGGTGTTTGGGGGGTCTGGGAGCAGTTTTTGGGGTGCTTGGGGTACTTTGGGATCAACATTGGGGTAGCTGAGGGCATTTGGGGGGGTCAAGGGGCAGTTAGGGGTCCCACCTGGGGCAGTTTTGGGTGTGTTTGGGGCAGTTTTGGGGGAGTTCCAGGTCCCCCCAGCCGTGTGACCCCTCCCCAATTTGGGGTGTCCCCCCCCCCCAGGCTGAGGGTGGCCCCTCGGGCCCTGCTGTGCTGCCCCCCGAGAGCCTCGAGAGCCCCCCAGAGCTCCAGCACCGCGGGCAGGTACGGGGAGAACCCCAAAAACCCCAGGGGGACCCCAAAAATCCCGTGGAAGCCCCCAAAACCCCGGGGGGGGGGGGCTGGGGGTGACCCCAGTTGTGTGGGGGGCGTTCAAGAGTGACCTTGCCCGCCATGGTGTCACCTGGGGTGTCCCTGTCCCCAAGGGGGTGGCCTGTGATGTGACCCCAGTGCCCATAGGGTGACCCCAATCCCTTTGAGGTGTCCCATGGGGTGACACCAGTCCCCGTGGGGTGCCCTTGGTGTCCCCTCCCCACAGCCCCATGCCTGCGTCCTCCTGTCACTGTGAAGTCTCCTCAGTGTCCATAACCATGGCAGTGTCCCCAGCCCCCGCAGTGTCCCCAGGCCCATTGGTGCCCCCAGGCCCCTCCATGTCCTCAGACCCCTCAGTGTCCTTAGGCCCATTGCTGTCCCCCTGTCCCTCACAGTGTCCCCTTCCCCACAGCCCCACAGCCATGGCAGCTCCTCCAGACCCCTCAGTGTCCCAGACCCGTTGGTGTCCCCCTGTCCCTCACGGTGTCCCCTCCCCACAGCCATGGCAGCACCCCCGGCCCCCTCAGTGTCCTCAGACCCCACGGTGTCTCCAGGCCCATTGGTGTCCCCCTGTCCCTCACGGTGTCCCCTCCCCACAGCCCCACAGCCATGGCAGCGCCCCCAGTCCCCACAGTGTCCCCAGACCCATTGGTGTCCCTCACAGTGTCCCCTCCCCACCGCCCCACAGCCATGGCAGTGTCCCCAGGTGCAGCACTGTCCCCAGGCCCATTGGTGTCCCCCTGTCCCTTCAGGTCCCTCACGCTGTCCCCTCCCCACAGCCCCACAGCCATGGCAGCACCCCTAGACCCCTCAGTGTCCCCAGACCCCTTGGTGTCCCTCACGGTGTCCCCTTCCCCACAGCCATGGCAGCTCCCTCAGACCCCTCAGTGTCCCCAGACCCCTTGGTGTCCCTGTGTCCCTCACGGTGTCCCCTCCCCGCAGCCCCACAGCCATGGCAGCTCCCTCAGACCCCTCAGTGTCCCCCAGACCCCTCGGTGTCCTCCTGTCCCTCACGGTGTCCCCTTCCCCACAGCCCCACAGCCATGGCAGCGCCCCCAGCCCCCGCAGTGTCCCCAGGCCCATTGGTGTCCCTCATGCTGTCCCCTTCCCCACAGCCCCACAGCCATGGCAGCACCCTCAGACCCCTCAGTGTCCCCCTGTCCCTCACGGTGTCCCCTCCCCACAGCCCCACAGCCATGGCAGCGCCCCCAGCCCCCGCAGTGTCCCCAGACCCATTGATGTCACTCACAATGTCCCCTCCCCGCAGCCCCACAGCCATGGCAGCTCCCTCAGACCCCTCAGTGTCCCCCAGACCCCTCGGTGTCCTCCTGTCCCTCACGGTGTCCCCTCCCCGCAGCCCCACAGCCATGGCAGCGCCCCCAGCCCCCGCAGTGTCCCCAGACCCATTGGTGTCCCTCACGGTGTCCCCTCCCCGCAGCCCCACAGCCACGGCAGCTCCCTCAGACCCCTCAGTGTCCCCCAGACCCCTTGGTGTCCCTCACGGTGTCCCCTTCCCCACAGCCATGGCAGCTCCCTCAGACCCCTCAGTGCCCCCAGACCCCTCGGTGTCCCTGTGTCCCTCACGCTGTCCCCTCCCCGCAGCCCCACAGCCATGGCAGCACCCCCAGATCCCTCAGTGTCCCCAGACCACTTGGTGTCCCTCACGGTGTCCCCTTCCCCGCAGCCCCACAGCCATGGCAGCACCCTCAGCCCCCGCAGTGTCCCCAGACCCATTGCTGTCCCTCACAGTGTCCCCTCCCCACCGCCCCACAGCCATGGCAGTGTCCCCAGGTGCAGCACTGTCCCCAGGCCCATTGGTGTCCCCCTGTCCCTTCAGGTCCCTCACGGTGTCCCCTCCCCGCAGCCCCACAGCCATGGCAGCTCCCTCAGCCCCTGCAGTGTCCCCAGACCCCTTGGTGTCCCTCACGGTGTCCCCTCCCCACAGCCCCACAGCCATGGCAGCGTCCCCAGATCCCTCAGTGTCCCCAGACCCATTGCTGTCCCCCTGTCCCTCACAATGTCCCCTCCCCGCAGCCCCACAGCCATGGCAGCGCCCCCAGATCCCTCAGTGTCCCCAGACCCCGCAGTGTCCCCAGGCGCCCCGGGCGGGCTGGTGGCGGTGGCGCAGGTGACATCGACGGCGGACAAGGAGCACAACTGGCAGCAGTGCTCGGCCCTGGTGCGGCGCGCGGCCGCCATGGGCGCCCGGGCCGTGTTCCTGCCCGAGGGCTTCGACTTCATCGGGGCCAGCGGGGAGCAGAGCCTGCGGCTGGCAGAGCCCCTGCACGGGGACACCGTGCGGCGCTACCGGCAGCTGGCCAGGTGCGGGCACCGCGGGGCACCGGGGGTGGCACCGTGTGTGTGTCACCGTGTGTGTGTGTGTCACCGTGTGTGTGTGTGTCACCGTGTGTCCCCGGGGGATGGCACTGTGTGTGTGTCACTGTGTGTGTGTGTCACTGTGTGTCCCCGGGGGATGGCACTGTGTGTGTGTCACTGTGTGTGTGTCACCGTGTGTCCCTGGGGAATGGCACTGTGTGTGTGTCACCGTGTGTGTGCGTGTCACTGTGTGTCCCCGGGGGATGGCACTGTGTGTGTGTCACCGTGTGTCCCCGGGGGATGGCACTGTGTGTGTGTCACTGTGTGTGTGTGTCACTGTGTGTGTGTGTCACCGTGTGTCCCCAGGGGATGGCACTGTGTGTGTGTCACTGTGTGTGTGTCACTGTGTGTGTGTGTCACTGTGTGTGTGTGTCACCGTGTGTCCCCGGGGGATGGCACTGTGTGTGTGTCACCGTGTGTGTGTGTCACCGTGTGTGTGTGTCACCGTGTGTCCCCAGGGAATGGCACTGTGTGTGTGTCACTGTGTGTGTGTCACTGTGTGTGTGTCACTGTGTGTCCCCTGGGGATGGCAGTGTGTGTGTGTCACTGTGTGTCCCTGGGGGATGGCACTGTGTGTGTGTGTCACTGTGTGTGTGTGTCACCGTGTGTCCCCGGGGGATGGCACTGTGTGTGTGTCACTGTGTGTGTGTGTCACTGTGTGTGTGTCACCGTGTGTCCCCAGGGGATGGCACCGTGTGTGTGTCACTGTGTGTCCTCAGGGAATGTGACCTTGTGTTCCTAGGGAATGTCATTGTGTGTCCCCAGGGAATGGCGCTGTGTGTCACCGTGTGTCCCCAGGAGATGACAGTGTGTTCCTAGGGAATGTCACTGTGTGTCACCGTGTGTCCCCAGGAGATGACAGTGTGTTCCTAGGGAATGTCACTGTGTGTCACTGTGTGTCCTCAGGGAATGTCACTCTGTGTCACTGTGTGTCCCCAGGGGATGACAGTGTGTCCCTAGGGAATGTCACTGTGTGTCACTGTGTGTCCCCAGGGGATGGCACTGTGTGTGTGTGTGTCACCGTGTGTCCCCAAGGAATGACAGTGTGTGTCCTTGGGGAATGTCACTGTGTGTCACTGTGTGTCCCCAGGGAATGTCACTGTGTGTCACCGTGTGTCCCCAGGGAATGACAGTGTGTCCCTAGGGAATGTCACTGTGTGTCACTGTGTGTCCTTGGGGAATGTCACTGTGTGTCACCGTGTGTCCCCAGGGAATGACAGTGTGTCCCTAGGGAGTGTCACTGTGTGTCCCCAGGGGATGGCACTGTGTGTGTGTCACTGTGTGTGTGTCACTGTGTGTTCTCAGGGAATGTGACCTTGTGTTCCTAGGGAATGTCATTGTGTGTCCCCAGGGGATGGCACTGTGTGTCACTGTGTGTCCCCAGGGAATGACAGTGTGTTCTTAGGGAATGTCACTGTGTGTCACTGTGTGTTCCCGGGGGATGGCACTGTGTGTGTGTGTCACCGTATGTCCCCAGGGGATGACAGTGTGTCCCCGGGGGATGGCACCGTGTGTGTGTCACTGTGTGTCCCCAGGGAATGTGACAGTGTGTCCCCAGGGAATGTCACTGTGTGTCACTGTGTGTCCCCAGGGAATGTCACTGTGTGTCACTGTGTGTCCCCAGGGGATGACAGTGTGTTCCTAGGGAATGTCACTGTGTGTCACCGTGTGTCCCCAGGAGATGACAGTGTGTTCCTAGGGAATGTCACTGTGTGTCACTGTGTGTCCTCAGGGAATGTCACTCTGTGTCACTGTGTGTCCCCAGGGGATGACAGTGTGTCCCTAGGGAATGTCACTGTGTGTCACTGTGTGTCCCCAGGGGATGGCACTGTGTGTGTGTGTGTCACCGTGTGTCCCCAAGGAATGACAGTGTGTGTCCTTGGGGAATGTCACTGTGTGTCACTGTGTGTCCCCAGGGAATGTCACTGTGTGTCACTGTGTGTCCCCAGGGGATGACAGTGTGTTCCTAGGGAATGTCACTGTGTGTCACTGTGTGTCCTCAGGGGATGGCACCGTGTGTGTGTCACTGTGTGTTCTCAGGGAATGTGACCTTGTGTCCCTAGGGAATGTCACTGTGTGTCCCCAGGGGATGGCACTGTGTGTGTGTCACTGTGTGTCTCCAGGGAATGACAGTGTGTCCCCAGGGAATGTCACTGTGTGTCCCTAGGGAATGTGCTCCTAGGGAATGTCACCGCATGTGTCCTCAAGGAATGTCACTGTGTCCCTAGGGAATGTCAGTGCGTGGTGCAACCGTGTGTCCAACTGTGTGTCCCCAGGGAATGTCACCATGTGTCCCCAGATTATGTCCCTTCGTGTCTCCAGGGAATATCACTGTGTGTGCCCAGGAATGTCCCTCTGTGTCCCCAGGGAATGTGACTGTCTGTCCCCAGGGAATGTGGCTCTGTGTCCCCAGGCCCTGCCACTCTGTGTCCCCAGGAGTGTCCCTGTGTGTCCCCAGGCCGTGTCCCTCTGTCCCCAGGAGTGTCCCTGTGTGTCCCCAGGGAGTGTGACGTCTGGCTGTCCCTCGGGGGTTTCCACGAGCGTGGCCAGGACTGGGACAGCACCGGCCGCATCTACAACTGTCACCTGCTGCTGGACAACGCGGGTGGGACACGGCCCTCCTGACCCTGTGCCACCCTGTGCCACCCTGTGCCACCCCAGTGTCACCCCTGTGCCACCCCGTGCCACCCCGTGCCACCCCCGTGTCCCCCAGTCCCTGTGTCCCCGACTTTCCCAACCCTTGGATGTCCCTGTGTCCCCACTGTCCCCAGTCCCCTCTGGCTGTCCCCATATGTGGTGGTGGCCGTGTCCCCACCATTCCCACCCCCTGCTGTCCCAGTGTTCCCAATGCCTGTGGCTGTCCCCAATCCCCATGGCTGTCCTCACTGTCCCCAATGCCTCTGGCTGTCCCCAGTGTCCCCAGCCCCTTGGTGGCTGTCCCCAGTGTCCCCAACCCCTTGGTGGCTGTCCCCAGGCTCGGTGGTGGCTGTCCCCAAGCTCTGTGGTGGCTGTCCCCAGTGTCCCCAACCCCTCGGTGGCTGTCCCCAGGCTCTGTGGTGGCTGTCCCCAGTGTCCCCAACCCCTCGGTGGCTGTCCCCAGGCTCGGTGGTGGCCCTGTACCGCAAGCTGCACCTGTTTGACGCGGCGCTGCCGGGGCAGCCGGCGCTGAGCGAGAGCTCCTTCACCAACCCTGGCCAGGAGCTGCTGCCCCCCGTGGACACCCCCGTGGGCAAGGTAGGGCCCCTGCTGTCCCCAAGTGTCCCCAAGTGTCCCCGAGTGTCCCCTGCCTTCACTGATCCCACATATTCCCAAAAAAAACCTGGGCTTGGTTCTGTGGTACCCAGAGCTGGCCCTGCCCTGATCCTGACCCCAGCCCTGAGCCCAACCCCTGAGCTCACAGTGCCCAGGGCTGTCCCCAAGTGTGCCAGGGTGTCCCTGCTGTCCCCTGCTGTCCCCAAGTGTCCCCTGCCTTCACTGATCCCACATATTCCCAAAAAAAACCTGGGCTTGGTTCTGTGGTACCCAGAGCTGACCCCAGCCCTAAGCCCAGCCCCTGACCCCACAGTGCCCAGGGCTGTCCCCAAATGTCTCCAGGGTGTCCCTGGGTGTCCCCAGCTGTCCCCGGGCTGTCCCCAATGTCCCTCCCTGTCCCCAGGTGGGGCTGGCCGTGTGCTATGACCTGCGCTTCCCGGAGCTGGCCCCAGGTGTCCCCAATGTCCCCAATGTCCCCAGGTGGGGCTGGCCGTGTGCTATGACCTGCGCTTCCCGGAGCTGTCCCCAATGTCCCCAATGTCCCCAATGTCCCCAGGTGGGGCTGGCCGTGTGCTATGACCTGCGCTTCCCGGAGCTGTCCCCAATGTCCCCAATGTCCCCAATGTCCCCAGGTGGGGCTGGCCGTGTGCTATGACCTGCGCTTCCCGGAGCTGTCCCCAGGTGTCCCCAATGTCCCCAGGTGGGGCTGGCCGTGTGCTATGACCTGCGCTTCCCAGAGCTGTCCCCAGGTGTCCCCAATGTCCCCAATGTCCCCAGGTGGGGCTGGCCGTGTGCTATGACCTGCGCTTCCCAGGGTGTCCCCAATGTCCCCAATGTCCCCAGGTGGGGCTGGCCGTGTGCTATGACCTGCGCTTCCCGGAGCTGGCCCAGGCCCTGCGCGGGGCCGGCGCCCAAATCCTGACCTTCCCCTCGGCCTTCACCGTCCCCACCGGAGCTGCGCACTGGGAGGTGAGGGGACAGCCATGGAGGGCTTGGGGACAGCCATGGAGGGCTTGGGGACAACCATGGCGGGGCTGGGGACAGCCATGGAGGGCTTGGGGACAGCCATGGAGGGCTTGGGGACACTCATGGCGGGGCTGGGGACAGCCATGGAGGGCTTGGGGACACTCATGGCGGGGCTGGGGACACCTCTGGGGAGGTTGGGGTGCCTGTGCCATGGTTCTGTCCCCTAAGGTGCTGCTGCGTGCCCATGTCATTGAGTGTCCCTTGTGTCCCCCTTAGTGACACCCCTGTGTCCCCCATGTCCCCTCGGTGACCCTGCTGTCCCCCAGGTGCTGCTGCGTGCCCGTGCCATCGAGTGCCCCCCGTGTCCCCCTTGGTGACAGCACTGTCCCCTCAGGTGCTGCTGCGTGCCCGTGCCATCGAGTGCCCCCTGTGTCCCCCTTGGTGACACTCCTATGTGCCCATGTCCCCCCTCAGTGTCCCCCTGTCCCCAGGTGCTGCTGCATGCCCGTGCCATTGAGTGCCCCCTGTGCCCCCCATGTCCCCTCAGTGTCCCCCCTGTCCCCTCAGTGTCCCCTGTCCCCTCAGTGTCCCCCTGTCCCCTCAGTGTCCCCTGTCCCCAGGTGCTGCTGCGTGCCCGTGCCATCGCGTGTCCCCCGTGTCCCCCTGTCCCCTCAGTGTCCCCCTGTCCCCTCAGTGTCCCCTGTCCCCAGGTGCTGCTGCGTGCCCGTGCCATCGAGTGCCCCCTGTGTCCCCCTGTCCCCTCAGTGTCCCCCTGTCCCCTCAGTGTCCCCTGTCCCCAGGTGCTGCTGCGTGCCCGTGCCATCAAGTGCCCCCCCGTGTCCCCATGTCCCCTCAGTGTCCCCTGTCCTCAGGTGCTGCTGCGTGCCCATGCCATCGAGTGTCCCCCATGTCCCCTCAGTGTCCCCCTGTCCCCCTCAGTGTCCCCCTGTCCCCTCAGTGTCCCCCTATCCCCCTTAGTGTCCCCCCTGTCCCCCTCAGTGTCCCCTGTCCCCAGGTGCTGCTGCGTGCCCATGCCATCGAGTGCCCCCCGTGTCCCCCTGTCCCCTCAGTGTCCCCTGTCCCCCTCAGTGTCCCCCTGTCCTCAGGTGCTGCTGCGTGCCCGTGCCATCGAGTGTCCCCTGTGTCCCCTCAGTGTCCCCTGTCCCCAGGTGCTGCTGCGTGCCCGTGCCATCGAGTGCCCCCTGTGTCCCCCTGTCCCCTCAGTGTCCCCCCTGTCCCCTCAGTGTCCCCTGTCCCCAGGTGCTGCTGCGTGCCCGTGCCATCGAGTGCCCCCCGTGTCCCCCTGTCCCCTCAGTGTCCCCCTGTCCCCTCAGTGTACCCCTATCCCCCTTAGTGTCCCCCATGTCCCCTCAGTGTCCCCTGTCCCCAGGTGCTGCTGCGTGCCCGTGCCATCGAGTGCCCCCTGTGTCCCCCCTGTCCCCTCAGTGTCCCCTGTCCCCAGGTGCTGCTGCGTGCCCATGCCATCGAGTGCCCCCCGTGTCCCCCTGTCCCCTCAGTGTCCCCCCTGTCCCCTCAGTGTCCCCTGTCCCCAGGTGCTGCTGCGTGCCCGTGCCATCGAGTGCCAGTGCTACGTGGTGGCCGCGGCGCAGACCGGCCGCCACAACGCCGCCCGCGCGTCCTTCGGTCACTCGCTGGTGGCCGATCCCTGGGGCACGGTGGTGGCACAGTGCCACGAGGGGCCGGGGCTGTGCCTGGCGCACATCGACCTGCCCTACCTGGAGCAGGTGCGCAGGCAGCTGCCCGTGCACGGCCACCGCCGCGGGGACATCTACGGGACACCGACGGGGACACCGACGGGGACAGCGACGGGGACACCGGGGACGTGATGGCGCCGGGCGAATCCGCTCGGAGTTTGCACCGGCTTTGCTTTTCTGTCCCCAAAATGGGATGGCACAGCGTGTCCTCCTTGTTCTTTTTGGGGTCCCAAATCAGCCCCAAATCTCCTGCAATTCAGCCCCAAGTCAGCATCAATTCAGTCTGAAATCAATCCCAAATGTGCATCAATTCAGTCCAAAATCAGCCCCAAATCAGCCCCAAATCTCCTACAATTCAGCCCCAAATCAGCCCCAAGTCAGCATCAATTCAGTCTGAAATCAATCCCAAATCTGCATCAATTCAGCCCCAAATCAGCCCCAAATCTGCCCTTTGGTACCCAGAACTGAATGGCACAGTGTGTCCCCCCTGCTCTTTTTGGGGTCCCAAATCAGCTTCAAATCCCCATTGAATCTGCACCAATTCAACCCCAAATCAGTCCCAAATCTGCATCAATTCAGCCCCAAATCTGCCCTTTTTGTCCCCAAAATGGGATGGCACAGCGTGTCCTCCCTGCTCTTTTTGGGGTCCCAATTCAGCCCCAAATCAGTTCCAAATCTGCACCAATTCAACCCCAAATCAGTTCCAAATCTGCATCAATTCAGCCCCAAATCTGCCCTTTTTGTCCCCAAAATGGGATGGCACAATGTGTCCTCCCTGCTCTTTTTGGGGGTCCCAAATCAGTCCCAAATCTCCTACAATTCAGCCCCAAATCAGCCCCAAATCAGCATCAATTCAGTCTGAAATCAATCCCAAATGTGCATCAATTCAGCCCCAAATCAGCCCCAAATCTGCCCTTTGGTACCCAAAACTGAATGGCACAGTGTGTCCTCCCTGCTCTTTTTGGGGTCCCAAATCAGCTCCAAATCCCCATTGAATCTGCACCAATTCAACCCCAAATCAGTTCCAAATCTGCATCAATTCAGCCCCAAATCTGCCCTTTTTGTCCTCAAAATGGGATGGCATAATGTGTCCCCCCTGCTCTTTTTGGGGCCCCATATCAGTCCCAAATCTCCTACAATTCAGCCCCAAATCAGCATCAATTCAGTCTGAAACCAATCCCAAATGTGCATCAATTCAGTCTGAAATCAATCCCAAATGTGCATCAATTCAGTCCCAAATCAGCCCCAAATCTGCCCTTTTGTCCCCAAAATGGGATGGCACAGTGTGTCCTCCCTGCTCTTTTTGGGGTCCCAAATCAGTCCCAAATCTCCTACAATTCAGCCCCAAATCAGCCCCAAATCAGCATCAATTCAGTCTGAAATCAGTTCCAAATCTGCATCAATTCAGTCCCAAATCTGCCCTGTTTGTCCCCAAAACTGAATGGCACAATTTGTCCTCTCTGCTCTTTTTGGGGTCTCAAATCAGCCCCAAATCTCCATCAATTCTGAATCAATTCAGCTCCAAATCTGCACCAATTCAGCCCTAAATCAGCCCTAAATCTGCCCTGTTTGTCCCCAAAATGGAATGGCACAATGTGTCCCCTTTATTGGGGGTCCCAAATCAGCCCCAAATCTGCACCAATTTAGCCCCAAATCTGCTCTTTTATCCCCAAAATGGAATAGCACAACATGTCTCCCCTTTCTTTATTGGGGATCCCAAATCAGCCCCAAATCTCCATCAACTCATCCCTAAATCAGCTCCAAATCTGCACCAGTTCAGCCCCAAATCAGCCCCAAATCTGCCCTTTTATACCCGAAACTGAATGGCACAATGTGTTCTCTCTGCTCTTTTTGGGGTCCCAAATCAGTCCCAAATCTGCATTAATTCAGCCCCAAATATTCTCCCAAATCTGCATTAATTCAGCCCCAAATATTCTCCCAAATCAGTCCCAAATCTGCATTAATTCAGCCCCAAATATTCTCCCAAATCAGTCCCAAATCTGCATTAATTCAGCCCCAAATATTCTCCCAAATCTTCACCAATTCAGCCCCAAATCAATCCCAAATCTGCCCTTTTTGTCCCCAAAATGAAATGCCACAACGTCTCCTCCCTGCTCTCCTTTTGGGGGTCCCCACTCTTTTTTGGGGTCCTGATTCAGCCCCAAATTTGCTCCAATTCTGCATCAATTTAGCCCAAAATTGACCCTGAATCTGCCCCAATTTACACCAAATCTGCTCCAAATCAGCCTTTTTGTCCCCAAAGTGAAACAGCACAAGGTGTCCCCCTTCTTTTTTTGGGGGGAGTCCCAAATCTGCTCTGAAACTGCCCCAAAATCAACCCCAAATCTGCTTTGAATCAGCCCCAAATCTGCCCCAATTCACCCCAAAATCTGCATCAATTCACCCCCAAATCAACCCAAATTTGCACTGAATCAGCACTTTTGTCCCCAAATGGGATTTCCACTTTTTGGGGGGGTTCCCCCTTTTTTAGAGGTTTTGGGGGAGGAGGAATTTCTTTCTATTAAAATTTGAAAAATACAAAAATCCCAGGAAATGACCCCAAAGTGTGGAGAAATTTTGGGATGGGAGGGACTGGGGACAACCCTGAACCCCCCAAATGCTGGGTGGGAATGGGGGGGAAAACCAAGAAAAATGGGAAAAAACTCCATCCCTGTTGGGTTTTTGGGGAAAATGGGAATTTTTAGGGGGGAAAACCAGGGATTTGGGGATAAAAATGGGAATTTTGGGGGAATTTGCCATTTGCTTTTCGTTGTCTTTAATGGATATAAATGAGGGGAAAATGAGGGAAAAATAATGGAAAAAAAAAAAGTATTTGGTAAGGAAAATGGGGAATTCTGGAATATTCCACATCTCCAATCCCCAAATCCCAGTGTGTCCCTCAGGTTCTTAAAATGAGATTTTTTTAACCCTTTTTTTTGGCCATTTTTAATGGATACAAAAGAGGAAAAAAAACATGGAAAACACAAGAAGGAGGAATTTGACAAGGAAAACGAGGAATTCTGGAATATTCCACATCCCAAATCCCAACGTGTGGCACCAATGGGATTTTTGTCTTTTCTTCACCATTTTTAATGGATAAAAGAAAAGGAAACGGGGAGAAAACATGGAAAACACAAAGGAGGAATTAACAGGAAAAAGTGAGGAATTCTGGAATATTCCACACCCCTGATCCCCAAATCCCAGTGTGTGGCACCAATGGGATTTTTGCCTTTTCATCACCATTTTTAATGGAAAAAAGAAAAGAAAATAGGGAGAAAACATGGAAAACACAAAGAGAAGGAAGAAGTGACAAGACAAAGTGAGGAATTCCGGAATATTCCACATCCCAAATCCCAACGTGTGGCACCAATGGGATTTCTGCCTTTTCATCACCATTTTTAATGGAAAAAAAAGAAAAGAAAATAGGGAGAAAACATGGAAAACACAAGAAGAGGGAGGAGTTTGACAGGACAAAGTGAGGAATTCTGGAATATTCCACATCCCAGCATGTTGCACCAATGGGATTTCTGCCTTTTCATCACCATTTTTAATGGAAAAAAAAAATAGGGAGAAAACATGGAAAACACAAGAGGGAGGAGTTTGACAGGACAAAGTGAGGAATTCTGGAATATTCCACATCCCAGCATGTTGCACCAATGGGATTTTTGCCTTTTCATCACCAGTTTTAATGGATACAAAAGAAAAAACAGAAGGGGAAAACCCCACGGAAAACACAAGGAGAACCCACCAGGAACCCCCAGAAACCTCCAAATCCCGGAATCCCCCACACCTCCAACCCTCCCCAAATCCACGAGCGCAACTCCGCCGAAGAACCGGGGTGGGGAGGGAGAGGAAAAAAACCAGGAAAATCCCAAAAAAAACCCCAAAAAAAACCCAAACTGGGGGCAGGGTGGGGGCGAATCCCTCAGGGAGCCGTGTGGAGCATCAAGTTCCTGAGGAGTTTCTGGCGACCCAACTCGTAATCCTCCTCGTCCACGTTGACCAGCAGCTTGATGGCCTCGTGGCCCACGGCCTGTTTGAGCGAGTCCGTGATGAAGACGCCCTTGAGGGCCTCCAGGAGGGAGCCGTTGATGTAATCCCGCCAGAAGGCGTCGAGGTAGGTGAGCTCCGAGAATTTGATGTCGCAGATGATGGAGCCCAAATCCCGCGATTTCAGGATGGTGTTGGCCTGGTTGAAGCGCTCGAACTGGCGCTCCAGAGGGTCCTGCTTGTTGGAGAAGACGTTGCCGTGCAGGGCGGAGTCGTGCTGGCAGTACTCGGCGCGCACGCGCAGGCGGATGTCTGGGGTTGGGGGAAACGGGGGATTTAGGGGTTTGGGATTGGGGGAATTGGGGGATTTAGGATTGGGGGATGTGGGGTTTAGGGGTTTTAGGGGGTTTGGGATTGGGGAAATGGGGTTTGGGATTGGGAGATGTGGGGTTTATTGACTGGCAGTACTCGGCGCGCACGCGCAGGCGGATGTCTGGGGTTGGGGGAAATGGGGGATTTAGCGGTTTGGGATTGGGGGAATTGGGGTTTAGGGGGTTGGGATTGGGGGAAATGGGGTTTGGGATTGGAGGATGTGGGGTTTAGGGACTGGCAGTACTCGGCGCGCACGCGCAGGCGGATGTCTGGGGTTGGGGGAAATGGGGGGTTTAGGGGGTTTGGGATTGGGGGAATTGGGGTTTAGGGGGTTGGGATTGGGGAAAATGGGGTTTAGGGGTTTGGGGTTGGGGGAAATGGGGTTTAGGGGGTTTGGGATTGGGGAAACGGGGTTTAGGGATTGGGGAAACGGGGTTTGGGATTGGGGAATGGGGGTTTAGGGACTGGCAGTACTCGGCACGCACGCGCAGGCGGATGTCTGGGATTGGGGGAAATGGGGGATTTAGGGGTTTGGGATTGGGGGAATTGGGGTTTAGGGGGTTTGGGGTTGGGGGAAATGGGGTTTAGGGGTTTGGGATTGGGGAAAATGGGGGATTTAGGGGTTTGGGATTGGGGAAAATGGGGTTTAGGGGTTTGGGATTGGGGAAAATGGGGGATTTAGGGGTTTGGCATTGGGGAAAATGGGGTTTAGGGGTTTGGGATTGGGGAAAATGGGGGATTTAGGGGTTTGGGATTGGGGAAAATGGGGGATTTAGGGGATTTAGGGGTTTGGGATTGGGGGAATTGGGGTTTAGGGGGTTGGGATTGGGGAAATGGGGTTTAGGGGGTTTGGGATTAGGGAATGTGGGGTTTGGAATTGGAGGATGTGGGGTTCAGGGACTGGCAGTACTCAGCGCACACGCGCAGGCGGATGTCTGGGCGTGGGGAAATGGGGGATTTAGGGGTTTGGAATTGAGAGATCTGGGGTTTAGGGATTGGGGAATGTGGGGTTTAGGGGGTTTGGGATTGGGGGAATGTGGGTTTGGGATTGGGGGATGTGGGGTTTAGGGACTGGCAGTAGTCAGCGCACACGTGCAGGCGGATGTCTGGGCATGGGGGAAATGGGGGATTTAGGGGTTTGGGATTGGGGAAAATGGGGGATTTAGGGGATTTAGGGGTTTGGGATTGGGGGAAATGGGGTTTAGGGATTGGGGAATGTGGGGTTTGGAATTGGAGGATGTGGGGTTTAGGGACTGGCAGTACTCGGCGCGCACACGGATGTCTGGGCATGGGGAAATGGGGGATTTAGGGGTTTTAGGGGTTTAGGATTGGGAAATGTGGGGTTTAGGATTGGGAAAATGGGGTTTAGGGGGTTTGGGATTGGAGAAACAGGGTTTGGGATTGGGGAATGTGGGGTTTAGGGACTGGCAGTACTCGGCGCGCACCCACAGGCGGATGTCTGGGCGTGGGGAAACGGGGGGATTTAGGATTGGGGGAAATTTGGGGGATTTAGGGGGTTTTGGGATTGGGGAAATTGGGGTTTAGGGATTGGGGGATGTGGGGTTTAAGGGGTTTGGGATTGGGGAATGTGGGGTTTAGGGACTGGCAGTACTCAGCACGGCGGATGTCTGGGCATGGGGGAAATGGGGGATTTAGGATTGGGGGAAAATAGGGGATTTAGGGATTTTGGGATTGGGGGAATTGGGGTTTAGGGGGTTGGGATTGGGGAAATGGGGTTTAGGGGGTTTAGGGATTGGGGAATGTGGGGTTTGGAATTGGAGGATGTGGGGTTTAGGGACTGGCAGTACTCGGCGCGCACGTGCAGGCGGATGTCTGGGATTGGGGGAAATGGGGGATTTAGGATTGGGGGAAAGTAGGGGATTTAGGGGGTTTGAGATTGGGGGAATTGGGGTTTAGGGGGTTTGGGATTGGGAAATGTGGGGTTTAGGGACTGGCAGTACTCGGCGCGCAGGTGGATGTCTGGGGTAGGGGGAAACGGGGTTAGGATTGGGGGATGTGGAGTTTATGATTGGGGGAATGGGGTTTAGGGGTTGGGGGAATGTGGGGTTAGGGGGTTTGGGATTGGGGGAGTGTGGTGTTTAGGATTGGGGGGATGTGGGATTTAGGGAGTTTGGGACTGGGGGAAATGTGGGAAATTTCCCCAGTTTTGGGATGTCTCATGCACTGGGGATCCCAATCCTAATCTTGTATTCCCAATCCCAAATGGCCTTTTACCACAGGTCTGTTTATCTTTAAGGATCCCATTCCCAATCCCACAATCCCAATCCCATTCCCACCCCTCTCACCGCAGCTCTGTTTCTCCCTGGGGGTGCCCAATCACACATTTCAAATCCCAATCCCACAATCCCAATCCCAAATCCCAATCCCAAATCCCCTCTCACCGCAGCTCTGTTTCTCCCTGGGGGTCCCAATCCCACATTTCAAATCCCAATCCCACAATCCCAATCCCAAATCCCAATCCCAAATCCCAATCCCAAATCCCAATCCCAGATCCCCTCTCACCGCAGGTCTGTTTCTCCTTGGGGTCGGGGGTCGCTGACTTTCTCCGTTTCCGTTGGCTCCCGAGGAGGCTCCGGGCCCGGCCCGGGCGCTTGGGGCCCAGCTGGGGCCCCCCCGGGGGGCAGCACAGGGACGGGTGGGGGGCAGGCACTGGGACATGGGGGGAGAAATGGGGTCAGGGACCCCAAATCCAACCCCACAGACCCCAAATGCAACCCCAGAGATCCCAAATCCCACCCCACAGACCCCAAACCCATCCCAAACCCCACCCCGGGGACAGGCACTGGGATATGGGGGGAGAAATGGGGTCAGAGATCCCAAATCCAACCCCACAGACCCCAAATCCATCAAGGGAACCCTAAACCCATCCCAAATCCCACCCCGGGGGGCAGCACAGGGACGGGTGGGGGGCAGGCACTGGGACGTGGGGGGAGAAATGGGGTCAGGGACCCCAAATCCAACCCCACAGACCCCAAATGCAACCCCAGAGATCCCAAATCCCACCCCACAGACCCCAAACCCATCCCAAATCCCACCCGGGGGGCAGCACAGGGATGGCTGGGGGGCAGGAACTGGGATATGGGGGGAGAAATGGGGTCAGAGATCCCAAATCCAACCCCACAGACCCCAAAACCATCCAGGGAACCCCAAACCCCATCCCGGGGGCAGGCACTGGGATAAGGGGGAAATGGGGTCAGGGACCCCAAATCCAACCCCACAGACCCCAAATCCATCCAGGGAACCCCAAACCCCATCCCGGGGGCAGGCACTGGGACATGGGGAGAAATGGGGTCAGGGACCCCAAATCCAACCCCACAGACCCCAAAACCATCCATCAGATCTGGGCACAGTCCCCCAAACCCAGAGCCCTGTGAGGCTCCAGGGCTGGGAACTTTGGGACGACCACAAGGGGGTGGTGACCCCAAATGGGGGTGACAATGACCCCAAGGGGTGACGATAACCCCAAATGGGGGTGATGACCCCAAATGGGGGTGACAACGATCCCATGGGGGGCTGGTGTCTCCAAAATGGGACAGTGACCCCAAAGGGCGATGATAACCCCAAATGGGAGGGACAACGATCTCAAAAGGGGATGGTGACCCCAAAGGGTGACAATGACCCCACATGGGAGTGATGATGACCCCAAATGGGGACAGTGAGCCCAAAAAGGGACAGTGACCCCTAAGGGTGACAGTGACCCCAAAAGGGGGTGACAGTGACCCCAAAAGGGTGGTCATGACCCTAAAAAGGACAGTGACCCCAAAGGGCGATGATGATCTCAAAACGGGGTAGCAGTGACCCCAAAGGGAGGTGACAGTGACCCCAAAGGAGGTGACAGTGACCCCAAAGGGGACAGTGACCCCAAAGGAGGTGACAGTGACCCCAGGGGTCCGTACCTGATTTGTGGGGGTGGCCGAGGCCGGGCGGGGCCCCCCCGGGCGCGCGGGGGGTGACGTAGCGGATGGACGTCTCCTCCAGGTACTTGTCCACCAGGTCCGGGCACACTGAGGACAGAAACGGCAACGGGAATGTCACGAGATGGCACCGGGATGGCACCGGGAATGTCATGGGGACAGGAATGTCATGGGAACATCACGGCAATGGCACCAGGATGGCACCGGGAATGGCACCAGAAATGGCACCAGAACGGCAACAGAATGTCACAGAAATGACACCAGGATGGCATAAGAATGGCACTGGGATGGCACCGGGAATGGCACTGGGATGGCACTGGGATGGCACCGGGAATGGCACTGGGAATGGCACCAGGAATGGCATAAGAATGGCACTGGGATGACACTGGGAATGGCACCGGAATGGCACCGGGATGGCACTGGGAATGGCACCAGGAATGGCATAAGAATGGCACTGGGATGACACTGGGAATGGCACCAGGAATGGCATAAGAATGGCACTGGGATGACACTGGGAATGGCACCAGGAATGGCACTGGGATGACACTGGGATGGCACTGGGATGGCACTGGGAATGGCACTGGGAATGGCACCAGGAATGGCATAAGAATGGCACTGGGATGACACTGGGAATAGCACCAGGAATGGCACCAGGAATGGCACTGGGATGGCACTGGGATGGCACTGGGATGGCACTGGGAACGGGAACATCACGGGAATGGCATGGAAATGGCATGGGATGGCATCGGAATGGCACGGGCACGGCACTGGGAACAGCAGATGACGGTGTGACCCCAATACCCCCATACACTGACGGCGACCCCATATCCCGTGACAATGTCCCTGTATATCGCGATATATCGCGACAGGCACTCACCGGGGCGCCGCCTCTTGAGGCTGACGTAGGGCAGCAGGTCGTGGCGGGTGACGATGTGACCCCAATACCCCAATATCACCCCAAATATCGCGAGTATGACCCTGTATATCGCGATATATCACGATGGACACTCACCGGGGCGCCGCCTCTTGAGGCTGACGTAGGGCAGCAGCCCGTGGTGGGTGATGGTGTGACCCCAATATCACCCCAAATATCGCGAGTATTACCCTGTATATCACGACATATTGCAACAGACACTCACCGGGGCGCCACCTCGAGGCTGACATAGGGCAGCAGGTCGTGGCGGGTGATGACGTGACCCCAATACCCCCATACACTGACAGTGACCCCCTATATCACAACAATGACCCTGTATATCGCGATATACCACACCAGGCACTCACCGGGGCGCCGCCTCTTGAGGCTGACGTAGGGCAGCAGGTCGTGGCGGGTGATGATGTGACCCCAATACCCCATTATCACCCCAAATATCACGAGTATGACCCTGTATATCGCGATATACCACACCAGGCACTCACCGGGGCGCCGCCTCTTGAGGCTGACGTAGGGCAGCAGGTCGTGGCGGGTGATGATGCGCAGCAGCTGCAGCAGCTGCCGCAGGTTGCTCTCGTCGCAGCGGCCCTGGCGCTCCAGGGCCAGCAGGAAGTCGCGGCCCGAGCGGATGCGGCCGCGCTCGGCCTCGTCCAGCACGTCCACGAAGAGGAAGGAGAGCACGCGCACGTCGCGGTGCGTCAGCTGCGCGCCCACGATGTCGAACATGCGGTGCAGCGAGTACAGGCCCTGTTCGCGCTCGCCCGGCTCCTCCGGCCACGGCACCGCGCCACCCGTGCCACCGTGGGCACTGCCAGCGCCGCGCTTCCGACCCGCCATGGGCACCTGGGGACAATGGGACATGGGGTCAGTACAGGACTGGCTCCTCTGGCCACGGCACCGCGCCACCCATGCCACCGTTGGCACTGCCAGCGCCGCGCTTCCGACCCGCCATGGGCACCTGGGGACATGGGGACAGACATGGGGTCAGTGGGACATGGCACTGCCACGCTTCCGCCCTGCCATGGGCACCTGGGGACAGACATGGGGTCAGTGGGACATGGCACTGCCACTGCCATGCTTCCAACCCGCCATGGGCACCTGGGGACACCAATGTGGGACATAGGGTCAGTGGGACATGGGGTCAGTACAGGACTGGCTCCTCCGGCCACGGCACCGCGCCACCCGTGCCACCGTCGGCACTGCCACCACCTGCACCACGCTTCCGGCCCGCCATGGGCACCTGGGGACATGGGGACAGACATGGGGTCAGTGGGACATGGCACTGCCACTGCCATGCTTCCGGCCCGCCATGGGCACCTGGGGACATGGGGACAGACATGGGGTCAGTGGGACGTGGGGACAATGGGACACGGGGTCAGTGGGACATGGCACTACTGGCACTGCCACCACCTGTGCCACGCTTCTGCCCTGCCATGGGCACCTGGGGACATGGGGACACAGGGACATGGGGTCAGTGGGACATGGCACTGCCACTGCGCTTCTGCCCCGCCATGGGCACCTGGGGACATGGAGATCCTGACCCCAAATCCCAAGGGTTCCCATCACAATCTTGACCCCAATCCCAGGATTTTCCATTGGGATCCACTCAGGATCCCGACCTCAAATCCTGGGGGTTTTCCATTGGAATCCAGTCGAGATCCCAATCCCAATCCTGGGGATTTTCCAGTGGGATCCTGACCCCAAATCTTTGGGATTTTCCATCAGGATCCCGACCCCAAATCCTGGGGGTTTCCCATTGGAATCCACTCAGGATCCCAACCCAAATCCCAGGAATTTTCCAGTGGGATCCCGACCCAAATCTCTGGGATTTTCTATCAGGATCCCAACCCCAATCCCAGGATTTTCCATTGGAATCCACTCAGGATCCCAACCCCAATCCCAGGGATTTTCCAGTGAAATCCTGACCCCAGTCCTGGGGATTTTCCATTAGAATCCTGACCCCAATCTCTCCATCTTTCCGTCAGGATCCCAACCCCAATCCCAGGGGTTTTCCATCAGGATCCCGACCCCAATCTTTGGGATTTTCCAGTGGGATCCTGACCCCAAATCCTGGGGGTTTCCCATTGGAATCCACTCAGGATTCCAACCCAAATCCCAGGAATTTTCCAGTGGGATCCCAACCCCAAATCCCTGGGATTTTCCATCAGGATCCCAACCCCAATCCCAGAGATTTTCCATTGGAATGCTGACCCCAATCTTGGGGATTTTCCATCAGGATCCCAGTGGGATCCTGACCCCAATCCCAGGATTTTCCATTGGGATCCCGACCCCAATCTTTGGGATTTTCCATCAGGATCCCGACCCCAATCTTTGGGATTTTCCATCAGGATCCCGACCCCAATCTTTGGGATTTTCCATCAGGATCCCAATCCCAGATTTCCCTGGGATCCACCCCCATCCCTGCTCCGGCCTCTCCCTGGCTACAATCTCCCAAACAAAGGGAAAACATCGGGATCGCGACAGGAACCCCCCACCCACCCCAATTCCTCCCCAAGGAGGAAATTCCCAAAAAAATCCCTGGCAAAAACAGGAATGGGAAACACCTGGTGCTGTGATCCTGATTTTTTTAGGGAGTTTTCATTAAAATGTCTCTTTTTTTCCTGAATTTGGGTGGTGAATTGCACAAAAATTGGGGAAAAAAAATCTTGGATTCATCAGCACCAACCTCCTTGGAATGATCCTGGATGGTTTTCCTCACATGGAAGCCAGAAAAAAGCTGGAATTTGGTGTGAAAATCCCAAGAAATTTGGGAAAATTGAGATTTTATGGAAGTGCTGACCCCTGGGAAAGGGGAATTTTGGGGATTAAACGTTCAAAAAAAAAAAATCCACAAAAATTGTTAAATTCATTTCCAAGCAGGAAATTCTGGCTGGAAATTCCAATGGTTCCCAAAATCCCAAAATCCTGAGGGGTGGGAGCTGGAAATCCCAAAAATTTGTGGATTTTTCCTCAGAAATGAGCAGGAAAAATCCCCCAGAAAAACCCAAAGATCCCCAAATCCCTCAGGAAATCCCTCCCACCCCTTTTCCCAGGAAGAGAATTCCGGGAACATTCAAATAATTTCGGGATCAACGGGAAAAACGAGTTCCTGCAGCTTCCCAGGGCTCGGCCCATGGGATCCCTGAGGATATTTTGGGATTTTTCCCATGAAATCTGGGCCAAAACCATCAAAATTCCAGAATTATCCCTAAAAATCCCAGCCTGGGTGGGGAGAAAAGTCCCAAATCCCAATTTTTAGGTGAATTTTCCAGGGGAAATGGACATGAGGGAGATTCCAGGTGAATTTTTCCCTCACAATTCTCAGGGCTAGGAAAAAATTCCCAAATAATTGGGGAAAAACCCCCAAAATTTGGATTAATCCTGATTTTTCTTCTTTTTTCCTGATGAATTTCCACTCCTAAATCCAGCAAGAATTCCCAAAAATCCATTCCCAGCCCCAATAAATCGGATTTTGGGGAAGAAGAGGATGGAAGGGAGGAGGAGGAAGATCCTGACAAAACATCCCATGGAAAACCAGCTCTGGAATTTGGGAATTTGGGAATTCCCAGGCCTGGAAGCAGCTGGGAATGTGAGAATTGAATTCCTGAGCTTCTCCTGCTCCAGCCCAAACTCCTCTGGATCCATCCCAAACCCCTTTAGATCCATCAGGACCTTCTGGATCCATCATAAACTTCCCTGGATCCACCCCAAACCCCTTTAGATCCATCCTGAACCTCTCCAGATCCATCCCAGAGCTCTCCAGCTCCATCAAGACCTTCTGGATCCATCCTGAACCTCTCCAGATCCATCACGACCTTCTGGATCCATCCTGAACCTCTCCAGATCCATCAGGACCTTCTGGATCCATCCTGAACCTCTCCAGATCCATCCTGACTCTTTCTGGATCCACCAGGATCTTCTGGATCCATCCCAAACCCCTTCAGATCCATCAGGACCCTCTGGATCCATCCTGAACCCCTCTGGATCCATCTCAGACCTCTCCAAATCCATCAGGACCCGCTAGATCCGTTCTTGGATCCATCCCAAACCTCTCCAGATCCATCAGGATCTTCTGGATCCATCCTTGGATCCATCCCAAACCCCTTTAGATCCATCAGGACTCTCTGGATCCATCATAAACTTCCCTGGATCCACCCCAAGCCCCTTTAGATCCATCCTGAACCTCTCCAGATCCACCCTGAACTTCCCTGGCTCCATCCTGAACCTCTCCAGATCCACCCCAGAGCTCTCCAGCTCCATCAAGACCTTCTGGATCCATCCTGAACCTCTCCAGCTCCATCAAGACCTTCTGGATCCATCCTGAACCTCTCCAGATCCATCAGGACCTTCTGGATCCATCTTGAACCTCTCCAAATCCATCTCAAGCCTCTCTGGATCCATCAGGACCCTCTGGATCCATCCTTGGATCCATCCTGAACTTCTCCAGATCCACCAGGATCTACTGGATCCATCCTTGGATCCACCCTGAACCTCTCCAGATCCATCAGGACCCTCTGGATCCATCCTTGGATCCATCCTGAACCTCTCTGGGTCCATCCCAGACCTCCTTGGATTAATCCTGACTCTCTGCAGCTCCATCAGGACCTTCTGGATCCATCTCAGAGGTCTCCAGATCCATCCTGAACCTCTCTGGATCCACTTGGAACTTCTCCAAATCCACCTCAAGCCTCTCCAGATGCATCAGGACCCTCTGGATCCATCCCAAACTTCCCTGGATCCATCCTGAACCTCTCTGGATCCATCAGGACCTTCTGGATCCAACTTAAACCTCTCCAGGTCCATCAGGACCTTCTGGATCCATCCCAGACCTCTCCAGGTCCATCAGGACCTTCTGGATCCATCCCTGGATCCACCCTGAACCTCTCCAGGTCCATCAGGACCTTCTGGATCCATCCCAAATCCCTTTAGATCCATCCCAGATCCCTCCAGCTCCATCAGGACCCTCTGGATCCATCCCTAGATCCATCCCAGACCTCTCCAGGTCCATCAGGACCTTCTGGATCCATCCTGAACCTCTCCAGATCCATCAGGACCCTCTGGATCCATCCCAGACTTCCCAAGATCCATCCTGAACCTCTCTGGATCCATCACAGATCTCCTTGGATTAATCCTGACTCTCTGCAGCTCCATCAGGACCTTCTGGATCCATCCCTGGATCCATCCCAGACCTCTCCAGCTCCATCAGGACCTTCTGGATCCATCCCTGGATCCACCCTGAACCTCTCCAGATCCACCAGAACCTTCTGGATCCACCCTGAACCTCTCCAGGTCCATCAGGACCTTCTGATCCATCCCAAACCCCTTCAGATCAACCCTGAACCTCCCCAGCTCCATCCCTCCCTTCCCTGGATCCCTTTCGCCACCTCCCCCCCAAAGATAAATCCCCAATTAATCAAACCCCCAATTAATTAAACCCCAATCAACCCCCGGACCCACCTCAGCCGTGCCCGCTGGCGGCTCCGGGCGCTCTCAGCGATCTCCGATCCCTTTTTCCTTCTCTTTAATTTTCCAACAAATTCCCCCTAAAAAAATCCCCAAAGTTCCAGCGATGCCTGGAGCGCTCTCAGTCCTTACCGGAATTTTCCCTCCCCAAAAATAAACCCTTTTTTAAATTATTTTTTAATTTCCTAATTAATAATTTAGCGAAGAAAAGCCAAGCGCGGCGTTGCCTTTAAGTCATTCCCGGTTCCAGGGCGGACATTGCCGAGGCAGGAATTCCCTGGATCGCGGATTTTGTTTCGATCAAAACAAAAACCGCAAGAAAAAAACAAAAATAAATTCGCCGGGCTGAAGAAATCCTTGGCATTTCATCCCGTTCCTGCCGCGCCGCAAATCCCGGGATTTTCTCAGCCACGGGAGGAACCGGAATCCCGGAAAAAAAAAATAAAACAGGAAAAGCGCTGTTAAATAAACAAGACAAAAATTAAAAATAAACAAAAAAAAATTCCGATTTTGCCGCGATTTCGGCTGAAATCGGCCCCGAATTCCAGCGAGAAAGAACCAAAACGGGGAGCACCGGGAGGGCTCTCCCCGTTAAAGGCCCTCAAAGCCCCGGTTCAGCCCCGGAGGCCTCGGGAAGGGCCCGGTTCGACCCCAAAAAGCTCCGGTCAAAGCGCGGCGAGGCCCCGGTAAGGCCGCAAACGGCGCCCCCGAGCCCCGGGGATGCCCCAAACGGCCCCGTCGAGCCCCGAAAAGCGGCGGGGAGGCCCCGGTAAGGCCGCAAAAGGCCCCGAGCAGGCCCCGGGGAGGCTCCGGTCAGGTCCCCGGGAGGCTCCGGCGGCGGCAGCGTCGCGAGGAGCGGCGGGGGGAGCGGCGGGGCCCCCCCCTGCGGGCCCGTCCCAGCCCGCCGAGCGCGGGGGCCCCTCCCGGCCCCTCACGGCCCCTCAGGGCCGGCCCAGCCCCGGCGCCGCCATCTTGGCTCCGTCCGCTCCGCTCCCCGCTCCCTGCGGGCGGCTCCGCCCTGACGTCACTTCCGCCAGGCAGAGGCCACGCCCTCTTTGTCGCCTCAGAGCCGCGCCCACATCCGGGCACCTGCACGCCCGCTGCGGCTTCACGCCCATAGGGAAACACAGCAAGGGCGGCGCCATGTTGGGTGAGGGCAAGATGGCAGCTACATCCGGGTTACTGCTGTTGGCTTCAGCGCTATTGGTTAGCACGGGGCGGGCGCCATCTTGAGTGAGGGCAGCCGGGCAGCGCGAGGCTGCGTGGCGGGGCCGGCGCCATCTTGGAAATCGTGAGGCGGAGGCGCCGCCATCTTAACTGAGGGCAGCAAGGGGGGGGGTCTGGGGGGGTTTGAGGAGATTTTGAGGATTTTTTTAGGGCGTTTTGGGGATTGAGGGAAGGGGTGAGGAGAGGAGGGTGGAGATGGGGTCAGGGGGTTCCTGTGAGGGAGGGGAGAGCGGTGGGGTGGGGTAGATTGAGAGGGGATGCGCGGGGGGATGAGGGGGACAATGTGGGGTGAGGACAACGGGAGGAGGAGGAGGAGGAGCCCGTCCTGAGGGCGGGGAGGACACCCTGGCGACAAGGAGGCGACAATGAGGGGGGGCAATGCCACCCCCATGGCCCCGAGCGCTCCCCGCCCCCACCCACGGGTGGGGCCCTTCACCTTTGCCCCTTCCTGGGTGGGGAAACTGAGGCAGGGCAGGGATGGGACGGGGGGGGTGACCTGGGTGTGTCCCCCCCCTCACCATCAATGTCCCCTCCCCCCCTCTCTCTGCTGCCCCGGGGCGCGGCAATGAACGATTGTAATTGTAATTATTGTAATTAGTGTCATTAGCGCGGCACGCGCCACCGCGGCGCCGGGCCCCGAACGAACCGGGGGCGGGGGGGGAACCTCGGTGAGGCCCCCACGGGGTTGGGAGGACACCGGGGAGGGACCGAGGGGACACCGGAGGGGGGACACGGGGAGGTTTTTCAGGGTCACACCGGCGCTTCCCGGGTGGTCCCCGGTGCCACGAGGGGGTCCCGGTGGTGTCCCCCGCTGTCCCGGGTGCCCGAGGGGGTCTCGGAACAGAACCCGGGGGAGTCCCCGGTGAACCGGGAGGGTCCCCGGTGTCCGGGGAAGGTCCCCAGGGGTGTCCCCGCTGTCCCGGGGGTCCCGGAACAGAACCGGGGGTGTCTCCGGTGTCCCCGGAAGATCTCAGAGAGGGTCCCCCATGTCCCCAGGGGGGTCCCGGTGTTGTCCCGTCTGTCCCCGCTGGTGTCCCCGCCATCCCGGGTGGCGCTGATGGCGCTGGGGGCCCCAGCCCGGGGCGGGGCGCGGTGCCCGGGCGGTGTCCGGGCGGTCCCGGTGAGTCACGGTGCCCCCCCCGCGCCCCCCGGTCCGGCCCGCCCCCGCCGTGCCTATCCCGGGCCGGACCGCGCCCCGGCACTGTCCGCACCGAGCACGGGCACCGAGCACCGAGCCCCGCACGCACGGTGAGTGAGAGAGAGCGGCACCCCCGGGAACGGGGACTCGGTCCCGCACCCCAAAACTGGGGAACCCCATCTCCAAATGCCGCTTTGGGGTCGAAATTACGGTTTGGGGTCTAAATTCTGATTTGGGGTCCTCCGTCCGGTAACGGGAACGGGACTCGGGTTGGGACCCCAAAACTGGGGAACCCCATCCCTAAATCCCCGTTTGGGGTCTAAATTCCAGTTTGGGGTCCCCCTCCCGGTCCCGGTAACGGGGAGTCGGTCCTGCACCCCAGAAATGGGGAACCCCATCCCTTAATCCCGGTCTGGGGTCTAAATTCCGATTTGGGGTCCCCCGTCCGGTAACGGGAACGGGGACTCGGTCCCGCACCCCAAAATTGGGGCACCCCATCTCTAAATCCGGTTTGGGGTCCCCCGCCCGGTAACGGGAACGGGAGCTCGGGTTGGGACCCCAAAATTGGGGAACCCCATCCCTAAATCCCGGTCTGGGGTCTAAATCCCGGTTTGGGGTCTAAATTCCGGTTTGGGGTACCCCACCCGGTAACGGGAACCGGGACTCGGTCCCGCACCCCAATAACGGAGAACCCCATCTCTAAATCCCCGTTTGGGGTCTAAATTCTGATTTGGGGTGCCCGGGAACGGGGAGCCCCATCCCGGTGTCCGTTTTTGGGGTGTCTCCATCCCCAAACCCCGTTTTGGGCGGGATCAATCCTGTCCCCAAATTTGGGGTCCCGCTCCCCGATTTTGGGGGGGAATTTTGAGCATCACTTGGGGGACCCCATCCCTGTCCCCCACTTTGGGGGTCTCCATCTCCAAACCCCCTTTTTGGGGGGTCCCACCCTTTTGGGATCTTCACTTTTGGGGTGCTTCCATCTTTTTTTGGGGGGTTCCCCCTTCTTGGGGTGGTTCCCATTTTCTGGGGTCACTTTTGGGGGAGTTCCTCCTTTTTGGGGCGACTCCTCCTTTTTTTGAGGGTTCCCCTTTTTTTTTAGGGTCCCACTTTCCCTGGGGGTCACTTTTGGGGGTATTCCCACTTTTTTTTTTGGGGGGGGGCATTTTGGGAATTGCTCCTTTTTTTGAAAATTCCCCTTTTTTGGGGGATTCTCTTTTTAAGGGGGGGATTCCTCCTTTTTAGGGGATTCCGTGTTTTTAGGGGATTCCTCCCTTTTGAGGGAATTCCTTCTTTTTGAGGGAATTCCTCTATTTTGGGGGGTTCCTCTTTTTTTTTGCGGGGGGGTTCCTCCTTTTTTAGGGGATTCCTCCTTTTTTGGGGGGCTCCTCCCTTTTGGGGGGATTCCTCCTTTTTGAGGGAGTTCCTTTTTGGGGCGTTCCTCCTTTTTAGGGGATTCCTCCTTTTTTGGGGTTCCTCCTTTTTGGGGGTTCCCCCTTTTTAGGGCATCTTAATTTTGGCGGGATTCCTCCTTTTTTTTTTTAGGACATTCCTCCTTTTTGGGGCGTTTCCCATTTTCTCAACTCTTCCCCATTTCCCTCGGTCACTTTTAGGGTGGATCCCTTCATTTTTTACGATTTTTTTTTTTTTGGGGTCCCTCCCCCCGTGAGTCACCGGGGTGTCCCCAAGGGGAGGGGGGGGGGGGTGACACGGCCACACCCTCGGGACGTGTCCCCCTCGTGTCCCCCCCGCCCCATCCCGGGGCTGAGTCACGGCCGGAGCGTTCCCGGACATTGCTGGGAAATCCGCGGCCGGGGGGGGCGGGAATGGGGAGATTTGGGGGGGTCCTGGAGGGATTTGGGGGGTCCTGAAGGGATTTGAGGGGTCCTGGAGGGATTTGGGGTTCCCAGGAGGGGTTTTGAGGGGCCAAGGGGGGGATTTGGGGGGGTCCTGGAGGGATTTGGTGTTCCCAGGAGGGGTTTTGAGGGGCCAAGGGGGATTTTGGGGGGTCCTGGAGGGATTTGGGGGGTCCTGAAGGGATTTGAGGGGTCCTGGAGGGATTTGGGGTTCCCAGGAGGGGTTTTGAGGTGCCAAGGGGGGGATTTGGGGTTCCCAGGAGGGATTTTGGGGGGTCCTGGAGGGATTTTGGGGGGTCCTGGAGGGATTTGGTGTTCCCAGGAGGGGTTTTGAAGGGCCAAGGGGGGGGATTTGGGGGGTCCTGGAGGGATTTGGGGTTCCCAGGAGGGATTTTGGGGGGTCCTGGAGGGATTTGGGGTTCCCAGGAGGGGTTTTGAAGGGCCAAGGAGGGGGGATTTGGGGGGGTCCTGGAAGGATTTAGGGGGTCCAGGAGGGATTTTGGGGGTTCCTGGAGGGATTTTGGGGGGAATTTTGGCGTCCCAGGAGGGATTTTGGGGTTCCCAGGAGGAATTTTGGGATTTCTAAGAAGGATTTTGGGGGGGCCCAGGAGGGATTTGGGGGGTTTCAGAAGGAATTTTGGGGAGCTCAGGTGGAATTTGGGAGATCCAGGATGAATTTTGGGGTTCCCATCGGGATTTTTGGGTTCCCATCAGGAATTTCAGGTTTCCCATTGGGATTTTGGGTTTCCTGTCAGGATTTTTGGGGTTCCCATCAGGATTTTTGGGGTTCCCATCAGGAATTTCAAGTTTCCAATTGGGGTTTTTTGGGTTTCCATCAGGAATTTTGTGTTTCCCATTGGGATTTCGGGTTTCCCATTGGGATTTTTGGGTTCCCATCAGGAATTTCAAGTTTCCCATTGGGATTTTGGGTTCCCATCAGGAATTTCAAGTTTCTGATGGAAGTTTTTGGGTTCCTATCAGGATTTTTGTGTCTCCCATTGGGATTTTTGGGGTTCCCAGTATGATTTTTGTGTTTCCCATCAGGATTTTGGTGTTCCCAGTATGATTTTTGTATTTCCCATTGGGATTTTTGGGGTTCCCAGTATGATTTTTGTATTTCCCATCAGGATTTTGGGTTCCCATCAGGAATTTCAGGTTTCCCATTGGGATTTTGGGGTTTCCATTGGGATTTTTAAGGTTTCTATCAGGAATTTCAAGTTTCCAATGGGGTTTTTGGGTTCCCATCAGCAATTTCGTGTTTCCCATCGGGATTTTGGTTTCCCATCGGGATTTTGGGTTCCCATCAGGATTTTGTGCTTCCCATTGGGATTCTGGGTTCCCATCAGGATTTTTGGGTTCCCATCAGGAATTTCAGACTTCCCATTGGGATTTTTGGGGTTCCCAGTATGATTTTTGTGTTTCCCATCAGGATTTTGGTGTTCCCAGTATGATTTTTGTATTTCCCATTGGGATTTTTGGGGTTCCCAGTATGATTTTTGTATTTCCCATCAGGATTTTGGGTTCCCATCAGGAATTTTGGGTTCCCATCAGGAATTTCAGGTTTCCCATTGGGATTTTGGGGTTTCCATTGGGATTTTTAAGGTTTCTATCAGGAATTTCAAGTTTCCAATGGGGTTTTTGGGTTCCCATCAGGAATTTTGGGTTCCCATCAGGATTTTGTGCTTCCCATTGGGATTTTTGGTTCCCGTCAGGATTTTTGGGTTCCCATCAGGAATTTCAGACTTCCCATTGGGATTTTTGGGGTTACCAGTATGATTTTTGTGTTTCCCATTGGGATTTTGGGGTTCCCAGTATGATTTTTGTATTTCCCATCAGGATTTTGGGTTCCCATCAGGAATTTTGGGTTCCCATCAGGAATTTCAGGTTTCCCATTGGGATTTTGGGGTTTCCATTGGGATTTTTAAGGTTTCTATCAGGAATTTCAAGTTTCCAATGGGGTTTTTGGGTTCCCATCAGCAATTTTGTGTTTCCCATCGGGATTTTGGTTTCCCATCAGGATTTTGGGTTCCCGTCAGGATTTTGTG
This sequence comes from Artemisiospiza belli, assembly GCA_021963965.1. Taxonomy (NCBI): domain Eukaryota; kingdom Metazoa; phylum Chordata; class Aves; order Passeriformes; family Passerellidae; genus Artemisiospiza; species Artemisiospiza belli. The sequence goes on from JAKDEW010000085.1 coordinate 1,630,902, forward strand.
CTTCCCATTGGGATTCTGGGTTCCCATCAGGATTTTTGGGTTCCCATCAGGAATTTCAGACTTCTCATTGGGATTTTTGGGGTTCCCAGTATGATTTTTGTGTTTCCCATTGGGATTTTTGGGGTTCCCAGTATGATTTTTGGTTTTCCCACCAGGATTTTGGCAGCGCCAGGGTCAGGATGCCGTCGCAGCTGGAGCACGCCATGGAGACGCTGATGTTCACCTTCCACAAGTACGCGGGGGACAAGGAGCACCTGGCCAAGGAGGACCTCAGGGCGCTCATGGACAAGGAGTTCCCGGGGTTCCTCGAGGTGGGCACGGCTCTGGGGGGTCCAGGGCGCCCATGGGATCCATGGGGTGGCATCCATGAGTTTTCATCTATGGGATCCATGGGATGGGATCATGGGATGGCATCTATGGGATCCATGGGATCCATGGGGTGAGATCTATGAGAGCCATGGGATGGGATCCATGAGATGGGGTGGAATCCATGGGGTGGGATCCATGGGATCCATGGGATGGGGTGGGATCCATGGGGTGGGATCCATGAGTTTTCATCGATTGGATCCATGGGATGGGATCATGGGATGGCATCTATGGGATCCATGGGATCCATGGGGTGGGATCTATGAGAGCCATGGGATCCATGGGGTGGCATCCATGAGTTTTCATCTATGGGATCCATGGGATGGGATCATGGGATGGGATCTATGAGAGCCATGGGATGAGATCCATGAGATGGGGTGGAATCCATGGGGTGGGATCGATGGGATGGGATCCATGGGGTGGGATCTATGGGATCGATGGGATGGGGTGGGATCCATTAGATGGCATCTATGGGATCATGGGATGGCATCTATGGGATCCATGGGATCCATGGGGTGGAATCTATGAGAGCCATGGGATGAGATCCATGAGATGGGGTGGGATCCATGGGGTGGGATGGGATGGGATCCATGACATGGCATCTATGGGATCCATGGGGTGGCATCTATGGGATCCATGGGATGGCATCTATGGGATGGCATCTATGGGATCCATGAGATCGGGTGGGATGGGATCTGTCTGAGCCATGGGGTAGGATCCATGGGATGGGATGGGATCCATGAGATGACATCTATGGGATCCATGGGATGGGATCATGGGATGGGATAGGATGGGATCTCTGTGAGCCATGGGATGGAATCCATGAGTTTTCGTCTATGGGATCCATGGGATGGAATCCATGAGATTTTATTTATGGGATGGGATCCATGGGACGGGATCAGTGGGAGCTAGAGAACCCCAGGATCAAACCCTATAAATCTTGGGATGGAATCCCATCAACCCTGGGACCAAACCAGACAGAACTCTGGGATCAAACCTTACAGACCCCACACTGGATCCTATAGAACTCTGGGATCAGATCCTGTAGACACCAGGATGAAACCCCATAAACCTTAGGATGGGATCCCATAAATCCTGGGATCAAACCAGGCAGAACCCTGGGATCAAACCCTACAGAGCCCTGGACTTTATCCCACAGAAGTCTGGGATCAGATCCCATAAACCCCAGGATCAAACCCCATAAACCTTGGGATGGGATCCCATAAATCCTGGGATCAAACCAGGCAGAACCCCTGGGATGGGATCCCACAGAACTCTGGGACCAGATCCTGTAAAACCCAGGATGAAACCCCATAAACCTTGGGATCAGGGGGTGATGATCCCCCCATTCCCTCCATTCCCATTTAGGATCTGACCCCATTCCCACTTAGGATCTGATGCATTTTCCCCATTTTTTCCCCCAGAACCGGTGTGACCCCAACACCTTGGACCACAGCCTGTGGGATCCCATTCCCATGTGGGATCTGATCCAATTCCCATTTAGGATCTGACCCCATTCCCATTTAGGATCTGACCCTTTTTTCCCCATTTTTTCCCCCAGAACCAGCATGACCCCAACGCCCTGGAGCTGACCCTGTTGTGGGACCACATTCCCATTTAGGATCTTACCCTTTTTCCCCCAGAACCAGTGGGACCCCCGTTCCCATTTAGGATCTGACCCTTTTTCCCTGTTTTTTCTCCCATTTTCCCCCAGAACCAGCGGGACCCCAACACCCTGGAGTGGGACCCTGTTCCCATTTAGGATCTGACCCCATTCCCATTTGGGATCTGACCCTTTTTCCCTGTTTTTTCCCCGTTTTTCCCCCAGAACCAGCGCGACCCCAACGCCCTGGAGTGGGACCCCATTCCCATTTAGGATCTGACCCTGTTCCCATTTAGGATCTGACCCCATTCCCATTTAGGATCTGACCCCGTTCCCATTTGGGATCTGACCCCGTTCCCATTTAGGATCTGACCCTTTTTCCCTGTTTTTCCCCCGTTTTTCCCCCAGAACCAGCGCGACCCCAGCGCCCTGGAGTGGGACCCTGTTCCCATTTAGGATCTGACCCCATTCCCATTTAGGATCTGACCCTGTTCCCATTTAGGATCTGACCCATTTTCCCCCATTTTTCCCCCAGAACCAGCGTGACCCCAACGCCCTGGAGTGGGACCCTGTTCCCATTTGGGATCTGACCCCGTTCCCATTTGGGATCTGACCCCGTTCCCATTTAGGATCTGACCCTTTTTCCCTGTTTTTCCCCCATTTTTCCCCCAGAACCAGCGCGACCCCAACGCCCTGGAGTGGGACCCCGTTCCCATTTGGGATCTGACCCCGTTCCCATTTGGGATCTGACCCCGTTCCCATTTGGGATCTGACCCCGTTCCCATTTAGGATCTGACCCCGTTCCCATTTAGGATCTGACCCTTTTTCCCTGTTTTTTCCCCGTTTTTCCCCCAGAACCAGCAGGACCCAACGCCCTGGAGTGGGACCCCATTCCCATTTAGGATCTGACCCCGTTCCCATTTAGGATCTGACCCTTTTTCCCTGTTTTTCCCCCGTTTTTCCCCCAGAACCAGCGCGACCCCAACGCCCTGGAGTGGGACCCCGTTCCCATTTGGGATCTGACCCCGTTCCCATTTGGGATCTGACCCTTTTTCCCTGTTTTTCCCCGTTTTTCCCCCAGAACCAGCGCGACCCCAACGCCCTGGACCGCATCCTGCGGGACGTTGAGCAGAGCCGCGATGGCCGCGTCGGCTTCCAGGGCTTCTTCTCGCTGGTGGCCGGGCTCACCATCGCCTGCAACGACTACTTCGTGCAGCACATGAAGCAGCGCGGCCGCCGCTGAGACCCCCACCCATGGGTGCCCCCCACCCATCTTAGGGTGTCACCCCAAACCCGCCTTGGATCCTCCCTTGACCCTAAATGTGTGCCTTGATCCTTCCTTGGGGTTTTGAACCTTTCCTATGAGGTCCTGACCCTCCCTGATGGGCTGAGACCCCCCCCAAAGGGGTGATGAACCCCTCCCCACCCATGGGTGCCCCCCACCCATCTTAGGGTGTCACCCCAAACCCACCTTGGATCATCTCTTAACCCCAAATCCTTCCTCCTAACCCTTGATGTCCCTTTGGGGTTCTGACCCCCTCCCCCCTGAGGGTCCTGAGCCCACCCAGGGGTTCCTGACCCCCCACATTGCAAGCTGAGACCCCCACCCATGGGTGCCCCCCACCCAAAACCATCGTGGATCCTCCCTTAACCCTAAATGTGTGCCCTGACCCTGATTTGGGGTCCTGACCCTCTCCATGGGTGCCTCCATCCCCCCCATGGGTGCCCCCAGCCCCCCCCCAGCTCTGTTGGGACCCTTCATTGTCCCCCCGTGCCCCCATGGGTGCCCCCCCACCCCGGGGTGCTGCCCTGACCCCCCAATAAAGGGTTTTGTACGAACCGGGGTCTCGCTGTTCTTGGGGTCCCTTTGGGATCACTTTGAGATTCCTTTTGGGGTCACATCGGGGTCCTTTTGGGGTCTCTTTGGGGTCTCTTGGGAGTCCTTTTGGGGTCACTTTGGGGGTCTCTTTGGGGTCCTTTTGGGGTCCCTCTCCCCTTGGGGACCTTTTGGGGTCCCTTTGGGGACACTCGGGGTGGTTTGGGGCTGCTGGGAGCTGTGTGGGGTGACAGTGGGGTCCATGGGGGTGCATAGGGCTCTATAGGGGATCTGTGGGGTTCTATAGGGGATCTCTGTAGGGTTCCATAGGGCTCTATAGGGTTCCATAGGGTCTCTATAGGGTTCCATAGGGTCTCTATAGGGTTCCATGGGGTTCCATAGCGCTCTATAGGGCTTCTATAGGGTCTCTATAGGGTTCCATGGGGTTCCATAGCTCTCTATAGGGTTTCTATAGGGTCTCTATAGGGTTCCATGGGGTTCCATAGCTCTCTATAGGGTTTCTATAGGGTCTCTATAGGGTTCCATGGGGTTCCATAGCTCTCTATGGGGCTTCTATAGGGTCTCTATCTCTCTGTAGGGTTTCCATAGGATCTCTATGGGGTCTCTGTCGGGTTTCTATAGGGTCTCTCTCCATAGGGTTCCACAGGGTGCCATTGGGTCTCTATAGGGTTCCATAGGTCTCTGTAGGGTCTCTATGGGGTTCCATAGGTCTCTTTAGGGTCCCTATAGGGTCTCTCTCCATAGGGTTCCACAGGGCTCTATGGGGTCTCCACAAGGTGCCATTGGGTCTCTATAGGGTCTCTCTTTATAGGGGTCTCTCTCTATAGGGTCTCTATGGGGTCTCTATAGGGTTTCTATGGGGTCTCTATAGGGTATCTCTCTATGGGGTCTCTATGGGGTTTCTATGGGGTCTCTATAGGGTTTCTATGGGGTCTCTATAGGGTATCTCTCTATGGGGTCTCTGTAGGGTTTCTATGGGGTCTCTATAGGGTCTCTATGGGGTTTCTATGGGGTCTCTATAGGGTTTCTATGGGGTCTCTATAGGGTATCTCTCTATAGGATTTCTATAGGGTCTCCACAGGTTTTCTCTCTGTACGGCTCCACACGGCTCCCTTCCGGTCTCTCAAGGCCCCGCCCCCGGAAGCGGGGAAACCCGGAAGCGCCGTGAGGTCACGGCGGTGGGCGGGGCCTCGGCGAGCGCGGGTCCGGACAGGGAGGGGACACGGGGGGGACACAGGGGGGACACGGGGGGGACAAAGGGGGGACAGAGCGGGAAGGGCCGGGCAGGGGGAGCAGAGCGGGGCAGGGACCCGGGGGGGACACGGTGACATTGGCAGGGGGCGGGGCGGGCGGGTGACGTCACGGGCAGCGGGGTGGGGGCTGGTGTGACCGCGGTGGTGACGTCACCGGCGGGTGTGATAGCACGGCTGACGTCACTGACTACGTGTGACATCACCAGTGACTGCAGTGACGTCGGCAGCAAGCTGAGTGGCCGGTGTGACATCACCAATGTCACCAGGAACCAGGTGTGACATCAGCAACCGTGTGTGACATCATCAGTGACATCATCACCGAACAGGTGTGACATCCCCAGTGCCACCTCGCTCCAGGTGTGACACCAGCAGTGACCTCATTGTCCCTGTGTGACGTCACCATCGCTGTCACCAAGCGCTGTGACCCTGGTGCCATTGTGGTGCCATTGTGGTGATGTCACTGTGACATCACGGTGACATTGCTGTGACATTAAGGGGAGGTTGTGATGATGTCACGGTGACATCACTGTGACATTGTAGTGACATTGTGGTGACATTGCGGTGATGTTGCGGTGACATTGTGGTGACATCGCAGTGACATCGTGGTGACATTGTGGTGACGTTGCAGTGACATTCTGGTGACATCACGGTGACATTGCTGTGACGTTAAGGGGAGGTTGCGATGATGTCACGGTGACATCACTGTGACATTGTAGTGACACTGCGGTGACATTGCGGTTACATTGTGGTGACATCGCAATGACATCACGGTGACATCGCGGTGACATCGCAGTGACATTGCGGTGATATTGCGGTGACATTGCGGTGACATTGTGATGACATTGTGATGACATCGTGGTGACATCGCAGTGACATCACAGTGACATCACAGTGACATCGCGGTGACATTATGGTTACATTGTGGTGACATCGAAATGACATCGTTGTGACATTGTGGTGACGTTGCAGTGACATCGCAGTGACACTCCGGTGACATCGCGGTGACATTGTGGTGACATCGCAGTGACATTGCGGTGACATTGCGGTGACATTGCGGTGACATCGCAATGACATCGTTGTGACATTGTGGTGACATCGTGGTGACATCACAGTGACATCGTGGTGACGTTGCAGTGACATCGCAGTGACACTCCGGCAACATCGTGGTGACAGCACCGGTGCCATCACGGTGACATCTCGGTGACGGGCGCCACCCCGGCCATGCTGCGCGGTGCCCGGGCGGTGGCCCTGTTCCTGTCCCCTGTCCCGTGTCCCCGGCGCCGCTGTCACCGCCCGTGTCCCCCCCCGCGGGACCTGGCTGTCCCCAACCCCGGCTGGAGCGAGCGCATGCGGGAGCGGCACCGGGAGCTGCTGGAGCGGGGCGCGGGACGAGGGCTGGACACGGGTGCCGAGCTACCGACGGTTCCACCCGCGTGAGTGACGCTGTCATTGTCACCTGTGTCACTGTGTCATTGTCACCCGTGTCATTGTCACCTGTGTCATTGTGTCATTGTCACTGTGTCATTGTGTCATTGTCACTGTGTCATTGTGTGACTGTTCACTGTCACTGTGTCACCATGGGCGTGGGACGAGGGCTGGACACGGGTGCCGAGCTACCGACGGTTCCACCCGCGTGAGTGACGCTGTCATTGTCACCCGTGTCATTGTCACCTGTGTCATTGTGTGACTGTTCACTGTCACTGTGTCACCATGGGCGTGGGACGAGGGCTGGACACGGGTGCCGAGCTACCGACGGTTCCACCCGTGTGAGTGACGCTGTCATTGTCACCTGTGTCATTGTCACCTGTGTCATTGTGTCATTGTCACCTGTGTCATTGTATCACTGTCATTGTCATTGTAATCTGTGTCACTGTGTCACCATGGGCGCGGGACGAGGGCTGGACACGGGTGCCGAGCTACCGACGGTTCCACCCGCGTGAGTGACACTGTCATTGTCACCTGTGTCACTGTGTCATTGTCACTGTGTCACTGTGTCATTGTCACTGTGTCATTGTCACTGTGTCATTGTATCACTGTCACTGTCATTGTAATCCGTGTCACTGTGTCACCATGGGCACGGGACGAGGGCTGGACATGGGTGCCGAGCTACCAGAGATACCGGCCATGTGAGTGACGCTGTCATTGTCACCTGTGTCATTGTCACCCGTGTCATTGTCACCTGTGTCATTGTCACCTGTGTCATTGTCACCTGTGTCATTGTCATTGTCACTGTGTCACTGTGTCATTGTAACCAGTGTCACTGTGTCACCACCATGGGCACGGGACGAGGGCTGGACACGGGTGCCGAGCTACCGACGGTTCCACCCGCGTGAGTGACGCTGTCACTGTGTCATTGTCATTGTCACCTGTGTCATTGTCACTGTGTCATTGTGTCATTGTCACTGTGTCATTGTCATTGTCACTGTGTCATTGTGTGACTGTTCACTGTCACTGTGTCACCATGGGCACGGGACAAGGGCTGGACACGGGTGCTGAGCTACCGATGGTTCCACCCGCGTGAGTGACACTGTCACTGTGTCATTGTCATTGTCACCTGTGTCATTGTCACCTGTGTCATTGTGTCATTGTCACCTGTGTCAATGTCACTGTGTCACTGTGGGCACGGGACGAGGGCTGGACACGGGCACCATTCTATGGAGGTACCGTCCCCGTGAGTGACACTGGCATTGTCATTGTGTCATTGTCATTGTCACCTGTGTCATTGTCACTGTGTCATTGTCACTGTGTCATTGTCACTGTGTCATTGTCACTGTGTCACCCCAGGAGAAGGGGTGAGCAGAGCTGCCGAGCTACCGACGGTACTGTCCACGTGAGTGACATTGGCATTGTCACCTGTGTCACTGTGTCACCTGTGTCATTGTCACTGTGTCACCCATATTACCTCTGTCACCTGTGTCACCTGTGTCACCTGTCACCACTGTCACCTGTGTCACCATATCCCCAATGTCACCTAACGCTGCCATCACTGTATGTGCAGGTCCCCGTGTCATCATTGTCCCCAGTGTCCCCAGTGTCCCCAAACCCCCTGTCCCCATCCCTGCAGTGTCCCCAAGTGTCCCCAGCCCGGTGACAGCGCTGTCCCCGCAGAGATGCTGGGGCTGCCCGGTGACAGTGACGGTGACAGGGACACGCGGCTGTTCCCGAGGGCCATCGAGGGCGACGGGGACGGCTTCGAGTTCGTCACCTTCCTGAGTGTCCCCAAGGGCCGCCTGCGCTGCCTGTGCCAGCTGGGGCCCTTCCTGGAGGGACACCCGGGGTGAGTGTCACCATTGTCACCCAGTGTCACCCAGTGTCACCCACTGTCACCCACTGTCTGCTATTGTCACCTATTGTCACCCATTGCCACCTCCTGTGCCAGCTGGGGCCCTTCCTGGAGGGACACCCGGGGTGAGTGTCACCATCGTCACCCAGTGTCACTCAGTGTCACCCACTGTCACCCACTGTCACCTCCTGTCCCATACTGTCAGCTATTGTCATGTGCTGTCACCTGCTGTCACCTACTGTCACCCATTGTCACCTCCTGTCCCCTGTGTGACACTGCTGCCATCTGTCTGTCACCCTCATGTCCCCTGGTGTCCCTTTCACATCACCCCTGCTGTCCCCAATGTCCCCAGTGAGCCCAATGTCCCCTTTATGTCCCTGCTGTCCCCATGTCCCCCTCCTGTCCCCTCTTGTCCCCAATGTCTCTGATGTCCCCAATGTCCCCTTTTGTCCCTGATGTCCCCTTGCTGTCTTCAGTGTCCCCCTGCTGTCCCTATGTCCCCAACGTCCCCAATGTGCCCCTGCTGTCCCCAGTGTCCCCCTGCTGTCCCCAATGTCCCCAGTGTCCCCCAGCTGTCCCCAATGTCCCCATGCTGTCCCTGCTGTCCCCAACGTCCCCAGTGTTGTCCCCGTGTCCCCAGGCTGGCGCACGGCGGTGCCATCGCCACCCTCATTGACACCTCGCTGGGGACGCTGGCGCTGGCGGTGGCCGGGCGGGTGGTGACAGCCAACCTGAGCATCGACTACCTGGAGTGAGTGCCACCGTCCCCACCGTGTCCCCAAGGGCGTCCCCAAGGGACAGGGCTGTCCCCGAGGGTGTCTCAAATGTCCCCAAAGGGCCAGGAGTGTCCCCGAGGGTCAGGGGGTGTCCCCATCAATCGGGAGGTGTCCCCAAGAAGGGTCTGAGTGTCCCCAAGGGCCGGGAGGTGTCCCCAAGGGTGTCTCAAATGTCCCCAAGGGTGGCCTGAGTGTCCCCAAAGGGTCAGGAGTGTCTCCAAGGAGGGTCTGAATGTCCCCAAGGTGTCCCCAAGGGTGTCTCAGATGTCCCCAAGGGTGGCCTGAGTGTCCCCAGGGGAGGGGACACACACCCAGAGGGACACAAGGGGACACGAGAGTGACAGGGGACACCGGGGTGACCGGGAGGGCACAAAGGGAGGGACAGGGGGACACAGGGTGGCATTGGGGTGACACACAAGGGACATGGGGGTGACCAGGGGGACCCTGGGGGACAGGCCTGGGGACACGAGGGGACACTGAGGGGAGCGGGGGGGACCCGGGGGCTGTGGCAGTGACCAGGGCCTGGTGTCACTCTGTGTCCCCAATGTCCCCTGGCCTGTCCCCCTGGGGACTGTGCTCCTGCTGGGGGTGGCACAGGGGGCTGTGACAGTGACAGGGTGACACAGAGGGGCTGTGACAGTGACAGGGGTGGCACAGTGAGCCCCGATGTCACCTCCTGTCCCCAGGCCCGTCCCCCTGCTCTCGGTGCTCCTGCTCGAGGCGTTCCTGCAGCACAGGGGGCAGTGACAGTGACAGGGTGACACAGAGGTGACACGGGGGGGCAGTGACAGTGACAGGGGTGGCACAGGGGGCCCTGGTGTCACTGTGTGTCCCCACTGTCCCCAGGCCTGTCCCCCTGCTCTCGGTGCTCCTGCTCGAGGTGTTCCTGGGGGTGACAGGGGTGACACAGGGGGCTGTGACAGTGACAGAGGTGGCACGGGGGGCAGTGACAATGACAGGGTGACACGGGGGGGCAGTGTCATTGTCAGGGGTGGCACAGGGAGCCCCGATGTCACCTCCTGTCCCCAGGCCTGTGCCCCTGCTCTCGGTGCTCCTGCTCGAGGCGTTCCTGCAGCACAGGGGGCTGTGACAGTGACAGGGTGACACAGGGGTGACACAGAGGGGCTGTGACAGTGACAGGGGTGGCACAGGGGGCCCTGGTGTCACTGTGTGTCCCCGGTGTCACTGTGTGTCCCCAGGCCCGTCCCCCTGCTCTCGGTGCTCCTGCTCGAGGCGTTCCTGCAGCGCCACCAGGGCCGGAAGCTCTTCCTGGGCTGTGACCTGTGGGACGCTGAGGGGACAACGCTGCACGCCAAGGCCACCGGTGAGGGGACACTCTGGGGACATTGGGGACACTGGGGACATTGGGGACACTGGGGACACTGGGCACATTGGGACATTGGGGACATTGGGGACACTGAGGACATTGGGGACGTTGGGGACAGCCTGGGGACGTCAGGGGCATTGGGGACAAGGCTGCACGCCAAGGCCACCCGTGAGGGGACACTCAGGGGACATTGGGGACACTGGGGACACTGGGGACACTGGGGACATTGGGACTTTGGGGACATTGGGGATATTGGGGACATCAGGGACATCAGGGACATTGGGGACAACGCTGCACGCCAAGGCCACCGGTGAGGGACACTCAGGGGACACTGGGGACACTGGGGACATTGGGACTTTGGGGACACTGGGGACATTGGGGACACTGGGGACATTGGGGACACTGGGGATATTGGGGACATTGGGACATTGGGGACATTGGGGACACTGGGGACACTGGGGACACTGGGGATATTGGGGACATTGGGACATTGGGGACATTGGGGACACTGGGGACATTGGGGACAGCCTGGGGACATCAGGGACATTGGGGACAAGGCTGCACGCCAAGGCCACCGGTGAGGGGACACTCAGGGGACATTGGGGACACTGGGGACATCGGGGGACATCAGGGACATCGGGGGACATCGGGGACATTGGGGACAGCCTGGGGACATTGGGAACACTCTGGAGACATTAGGGACATGGGGACACTGGGACATTGGGAACATTGGGGACATCAGGGACAACGCTGCACGCCAAGGCCACTGGTGAGGGGACATGGGGACACTGGGGACATTGGGGACACTGGGAATATTGGGGACACTGGGGACATTGGGGACATTTGGAACATTGGGGACATTGGGGACACTGGGCACATCCTGGGGACATTGGGGACACTGGGCTCAACGCTGCACACCAGGGCCACCAGTGAGGGCCACTGGGGACAGGGCTGGGGACACACGCGGGGACACTGGAGGGGGAGGTGGGGACGCGCTTGGGGACACCGTGGGTCCCCGCCTGAGGTGTCCCCTCTGTCCCCAAGGGCTCTTCATCCAGCAGGACCTGCCCGAGGAGCCACCACGGGGAGGGGACAGCGGCCGGTGACTGTCACCCGTGTCACCTGTGTCACCTGTGCCACCACCTGTGTCACCCTCGGTGCCCTCCCTGTCCCCCAGTGCCACCCTGGCTCTCCTTCAGCCCCCCCTGGCTGTCCCCAAATGTCCCCCCCTCCATGTCCCCAATGTCCCCGTGCCCATCACGGCCGCTGCCACCACCCCTGGTGTCCCTTGTGTCACTTTGGGGTCCTGCGAGGGGGAGTTGGGTGGGGACACCCCAAAATTGGGAACTTTGGGGGTCTCTGTGCCCCAAAATTTGGGACATTTGGGGTCCCCGAACCCCAAAATTGAGCCCAGGGAGGATTTCGGGGTCCCTGCACCCCAAAAATGAGAACTCCGGGGTCTTTGTGCCCCAAAATTTGGGAAATTTGGGGTCTCTGCACCCCCAAAATTTGGAGCTTTGAGGGCTTGGGGAGGGGTGGGGGTCCCTCTACCCCAAAAATGGGAATTTTGGGGCCTGGGTACCCCAAAATGGGGAACTTTGGGGTCCCTGTACTCAAAAATGGGAAATCTGGGGAGTCGGGGGTCCCTGCACCCCAAAATTTGGGAAATTTGGGGTCCCTGTACCCAAACTGGGAACTTTGGGGGGTCCCCGTACCCCAAAATTGAGCCCAGGGAGGAGTTCGGGGTCTCTGAACCCCCAGTTTGGGAAATTTGGGGTCCCTGTACCCAAAAATGGGAACTTTGGGGGTCTTTGTATCCCAAAAATGGGAAAATTTGGGGAGTCGGGGGTCCCTGCACCCCAAAATCGGGAACTTTGGGGTCTCTGCGCCCCAACATTGATCAATTTGGGGGCTCTGAACCCCAAAATTTGGAGCTTTGGGGGCTCGGGGCGTCGCTGCACCCCGAAATTGGGAACTTGGGGAGGATTTGGGGTCCGTCCGTCCCCCCCCCTCCGTGCCTCAGTTTCCCTGCGGGGCAATTCGGAAATTTCCCGCGTTTTTTTTTTTTTTTTTTTCTGGGGGGGGGGAGGGGCAGGATGTCGGGGGGGGGGGGGCGGGGACATTTGGGGGGGGTGGGGGAGGGGCGGGGAAAATTTGGGGGGGGCGGGGGGGGGGGGGGAGCCCCGAGGCCTTAAAGGGGCCGCGCCCGGGTCGGGGCTGGGAGGGAAGCGGAGCCATGAGAGGTGCGGGGCACGCGCGTGTGCAAGGGGGGGGGGGGTGAGTGTGCAAGGGGGGCGGGGTGGGCGTGCAAAGGGCGGGGGGCGCCCCCAGGCGTGCGAGGAGTGGGGGTGAGTGTGCAAGGAGGGGGTTGGAGTGAGTGTGCAAGGGGTGGGGTGAGTGTGCAAGGACGGGGTTGTAGTGAATGTGCAAAGGGTGTGGTGAGTGTGCAAGGACGGGGTTGGGGTGAGTGTGCAAGGGGTGGGGTGAGTGTGCAAGGGGTGTGGGCCCCCAGGGGCGTGCAGAGAAGGGGGCTGTGGGGTGTTTGCACACGCGTGTGCGTGGGCAGGGCGGGGTGGGTGTGCAAAAGGGCTTGCACACGCGTGTGAGCGGGGTGGGGGATGCACGGGTGGCTCTGGGGTTGTGCGGGTGTGTCACGGCGCTCCCATGCGTGTTCCAGTGTGCACGGGTTGTACACGTGTGTCACAGAGCACACACGTGTGTCACAGGCTGCACACGCGCGTTTTGGCGTGCACAGGTGTGTCACAGGCTGTAGATGCACACTTCAGGCTGTACACACCTGTCATGGGGCACACGGGTGTGTCACAGGCCGCACACGCGTGTTTTGGCGTGCACAGCTGTGCCACAGGCTGTACAGGTGTGTCACAGGGCTCACACACGTGTCGCAGGCTGCACACGCGTGTTTCAGGGTGCACAAGGGTGTCACAGGCTGTACGGGCGTGTCATGGGGCACACGGGCGTGTCACGGGCTGCACACGCCTGTTTCAGGGTGTACATGTGTGTTACAGCATGCATGGGTGTGTCACGGGATGCACACACGTGTTCAAGGGGGCGCAAGTTTGTCACAGGCTGTACAGGCGTGCCACAGGCTGCACACGCGTGTTTTGGCGTGCACAGGCGTGTCACAGGCTGTGTGGGTTTGTCACAGGTCGCACACGCGTGTCACAGGCCGCACACGCCTGTTAAGGGGCACACGCATGTGTCACGGGCTGTACATGTGTGTCGTGGGGCACACACGTGTGTGTCAGCATGCACACGCCTGTTCCGGGGTGTACATGTGTGTCACAGCATGTACAAGTGTGTCACAGGGCACACACGCGTGTCACAGGCCGCACAGGCGTGATAGAGATGTGTCACACGTGTCACACGCTGCACACGCCTGTTTTGAGCCGTACATGTGTGTCACAGTGTGCACAGGCGTGTCACGGGGCACACGGGTGTGTCACAGGTGTGTCACGGGCTGCACACGCGTGTTTCGGGGGTCACACTCATGGCACACCTCCCACGCGTGTGTCACAGCCTGTCACACGTGTGTCACCACAGGTCCCACGTGTGTGTGTCAGGTGTCACATATGTGTCCCAGCCTGTCACACGTGTGTCAGGTGTGTGTGACATGTGTCACATGTGTGTCACAGCCCCGGCTGTCACACGTGTGTCACACTCCTACACACGTGTCCCAGCCTGTCACACACATGTCACAGCCGCACACACATGTGCCAGGTGTCACACATGTGTCCCGTGTGTCACACGTGTGTCACAGCCCCGCACGGCTGTCCCAGCCTGTCACACACATGTCACAGCCGCACACACATGTGCCAGGTGTCACACATGTGTCACACGTGTCCCCGCTCCCCCCGCGCACCTGCGGGTCCCTCCCTTGATGTGGCGGCGGCGGCTCCGGGGGGGGGGACCCGGGGGGGACCCTGCGGTGACAACGGCGGCGACAACGCAGGTGGCACCGCGACAGCGCCACCGCAACCCCCGGGAAACGGGGACGGGGCGCTGGGGACCCTCCGTGTGTCCTCTGTGTCCCCATTGTCCCCTCTGTGTCCCCATTGTCCCCTCTGTGTCCCCATTGTCCCCTCTGTGTCCGCATTGTCCCCTCTGTGTCCCCATTGTCCCTTCCGTGTCCCCATTGTCCCCTCCCTGTCCCCGCTGTCCCCCCCGTGTCGCGGTGCCCGGGGGGATCCCGGGGTGTCCCCGGTGGTTGTGGGGACAGGGAGGTGACAGCGCCCGAGGTGATGGGACTGGGATGGACTGGGATGGACTGGGAGGGACTGGGATGGACTGGGAGGGACTGGGATGGACTGGGAGGGACTGGGAGGGACTGGGATGGACTGGGACGGACTGGGACGGACTGGGATGGACTCAGAGGTGGGGATGGCGGATACTGGTGAGGGTTTGTGCGTCCCAGTGTGTCCCAGTTCGTTCCCAGTGTGTTACTGGTGTGTCCCAGTTTGTTACTGGTGTGTCCCAGTCTGTCCCAATCCATTACTGGTGTGTCCCAGTGTGTCCCAGTGTGTCCCAGTCCGTCCCAGTGTGTCCCAGTTCATTCCCAGTGTGGTACTGGTGTGTCCCAGTTCATTCCCAGTGTGTCCCAGTCTGTCCCAGTCCATCACTGGTGTGTCCCAGTTCGTTACTGGTGTGTACCAGTCTGTCCCAGTTAGTTCCCAGTGTGTTACTGGTGTGTCCCAATCCGTTACTGGTGTGTCCCAGTGTGTCCCAGTGTGTCCCAGTTCATTCCCAGTGTGTCCCAGTCTGTCCCAGTTCGTTACTGGTGTGTCCCAGTTCATTCCCAGTTCGTTACTGGTGTGTACCAGTCTGTCCCAGTTCATTCCCAGTCCGTTACTGGTGTGTCCCAATCCGTTACTGGTGCGTCCCAGTGTGTCCCAGTTCATTCCCAGTGTGTCCCAGTGTGTCCCAGTTCGTTACTGGCGTGTCCCAGTGTGTCCCAGTTCATTCCCAGTGTGTCACGGTGTGTCCCAGTGTGTCCCAGTGTGTCACTGGTGTGTCCCAGTCCGTCCCAGTCCCTTACTGGTGGCACTGGTGCCGTTACCGCTCCCGCCGGTCGCCGCCGGTGCCGGGACGAGACACCGGGCACGGGCACCCCCGGTGTTCCCAGTGCTCCCAGTGCCCCCAGTGCGGCCGTTCCCCGGTGCCCCCGGTTACCCCCGGTACCGCCGGTGCCCCCGGTGCCTCCGGGTGCTGCGGTGTCCCCGGTGTCCCGGTACCGCCGGTGCCCCCGGTTCCCCCGGTTTTCCCCGTTCCCCGGTGTCCCGGTACCGCCGGTGCCCCGGTTCCCCCGGTTTTCCCCGTTCCCCGGTGTCCCGGTACCGCCGGTACCGCCGGTTCCCCCGGTTTTCCCCGTTCCCCGGTGTCCCGGTACCGCCGGTGCCCCGGTTCCCCCGGTTTTCCCCCGTTCCCCGGTGCCCGCAGACGCCGTTGGTGCCCCCGGTGCCCCCCGGGCCCCCCCGGGCCGGATGCGCGGGCGGCGCCGGCCCCAAAAAACTGGGGCAGGAGGAAAAGGGGGCGGGGGGGGGGAGCGGGGGTGACACACGTGTGTGGGGTGTCACACATGTCCGGGGTGTCACACGTGTCCTGGGGTGTCACACGTGTCCTGGGGGTCACACGTGTGTGGGGTGTCACACGTGTCCGGGGTGTCACACGTGTGTGGGGTGTCACACGTCTGGGGTGTCACACGTGTGTGGGGTGTCACACGTGTGCGGGGTGTCACACGTGTCCAGGGTGTCACACGTGTGTGGGGTGACACGCGTGTCCCGGGGGTCACATGTGAGCAGGGGTGTCACACGTGTGTGGGGTGTCACACGTGTGCGGGAGGTCACACGTGTCCCGGGGGTGACATGTGAGCGGGGGGTGACATGTGAGCGGGGTGTCACACGTGTCCCAGGGGTGACACGCTTGTGGCAGGGCTGGCACACGTGTCCTGGCGGTCACGCGTGTCCCGGGGTGTCACACACGGGTCTGGGGTGTCACAGGTGTCCAGGTGTGTCACACGCGTGTGCGGGCGGAGGAGCAGCTGTGCAAGTCCCGTACTGGGCCATACTGGGATCTCCCCAGTTCATACTGGGCCATACTGGGATCTCCCCAGTCCCATACTGGGCTATACTGGGATCTCCCAGTTCATACTGGGCCATACTGGGATCTCCCCAGTCCATACTGGGCCATACTGGGATCTCCCCAGTCCCGTACTGGGCCATACTGGGATCTCCCCAGTTCATACTGGGCCATACTGGGATCTCCCCAGTCCCGAACTGGGCCCCGCGCGTTTCCTGTCCCGGGGCCGTGTCCCAGTTGTGGCTTTGTGGCTCCGGCAGCGCCAGCACAGGGTGACAGGGGACACTGGGGACACCATTGGGGACACCACTGGGGACATTGGGGACATTGGGGACACCATTGGGGACACCACAGGGGACACTGGGGACACCACTGGGGACATTGGGGACACCATTGGGGACACCATTGGGGACACCACTGGGGACACTGGGGACACCACTGGGGACACCATTGGGGACACCACTGGGGACACCATTGGGGACACCATTGGGGACACCACTGGGGACACTGGGGACACCATTGGGGACATTGGGGACACCACTGGGGACACCATTGGGGACACCATTGGGGACACCACTGGGGACACTGGGGACACCATTGGGGACATTGGGGACACCACTGGGGACACCATTGGGGACACCATTGGGGACACTGGGGACACCATTGGGGACACCACTGGGGACACCATTGGGGACACCATTGGGGACACTGGGGACACCCTTGGGGACACCATTGGGGACATTGGGGACACTGGGGACACCACTGGGGACACTGGGGACAGCACTGGGTACACCATTGGGGACACCATTGGGGGACACTGGGGACACCATTGGGGACACTGGGTACCCCCCAGCCCAGGGGTGGCACTGGAGCTCGCTGTGACCAAAGGGGACGCTGCCACCAGAGGGGACAGTGGGTGTCAGTGACACCGTGGGTGGCGCAGGTGACACAGGAAGCCGTGGGGTGACGTCAGCACGGAGGGGACACGGGGGTGGCAGCGGCCGCAGGGGACCGGGCGGTGACACGCGAAGCTGTGGGTGACACGTGAGGACACAGGGGACGTGTCCCGCTGGTGACACGTGAGGCCACGGGTGACATCTGATCTCACGGGTGGCACTCGATTCTATAGGTGGCACCTGGTCCCACAGGTGACACGTGAGCCCATAGGGTGACACCTGACCCCACAGGTGACACAGGAGGCCACAGGTGACATTTGGTCCCATGGGTGACACACGAACCCACGGGGACACCTGAACCACGGGAGGACATGGGTGGCACTGCGGGTGCCATGGGAGCCTGGTGACAGGGACCTTGTGCCAGGTGTCCCCGTGCCAATGTCCCCATGCCAGTGTCCCCGTGCCAATGTCCCCATGTCAGTGTCCCCATGTCAGTGTCCCCATGCCAATGTCCCCGTGCCAATGTCCCCATGTCAGTGTCCCCATGTCAGTGTCCCCATGTCAATGTCCCCGTGCCAATGTCCCCGTGTCAGTGTCCCCGTGTCAGTGTCCCCGTGTCAATGTCCCCATGTCAATGTCCCCATGCCAGTGTCCCCATGCCAGTGTCCCCATGCCAATGTCCCCATGTCAGTGTCCCCATGTCAATGTCCCCGTGTCAGTGTCCCCATGCCAATGTCCCCATGTCACTGTCCCCATGCCAGTGTCCCCCTGTCAGTGTCCCCATGTCAGTGTCCCCATGTCAATGTCCCCGTGCCAGTGTCCCCGTGTCAGTGTCCCCATGCCAGTGTCCCCATGCCAGTGTCCCCATGTCAGTGTCCCCATGTCAGTGTCCCCATGTCAATGTCCCCGTGTCAGTGTCCCCATGCCAATGTCCCCGTGCCAATGTCCCCGTGTCAGTGCCCCCGTGCCAATGTCCCCATGTCACTGTCCCCATGCCAATGTCCCCATGCCAATGTCCCCATGCCAATGTCCCCATGTCACTGTCCCCATGCCAATGTCCCCAAGCAAATGTCCCCGTGTCAGTGTCCCCGTGTCAGTGTCCCCATGTCAGTGTCCCCATGCCAATGGCCCCATGCCAATGTCCCCATGTCAGTGTCCCCATGTCAATGTCCCCGTGCCAGTGTCCCCAAGCAAATGTCCCCATGTCAGTGTCCCCGTGCCAATGTCCCCGTGCCAATGTCCCCATGTCAGTGTCCCCGTGTCAGTGTCCCCATGTCAGTGTCCCCGTGTCAGTGTCCCCGTGCCAATGTCCCCGTGCCAGTGTCCCCGTGTCCCCCCAGCCCACATCGAGGTGATTCCCTGCAAGATCTGCGGGGACAAATCCTCCGGGGTGCACTACGGGGTCATCACCTGCGAGGGCTGCAAGGTGACACGGGGACACGGGGGGGACAGGGGACACGGGGGGGACAGGGGGACACGGGGGGGACAGGGGACACGGGGGGGACAGGGGGACACGGGGGGGACAGGGGACACGGGGGGGACAGGGGGACACGGGGGGGACAGGGGACACGGGGGGGGACAGGGGACACGGCGGGGACAGGGGACACGGGGACATGGAAGGACACGGGGGGGACAGGGGACACGGGGACATGGAAGGACATGGGGACAGGCGGGGGATAAAAGGGGACATGAGGATATGAGAATATGGGGACATTGAGGACAAGGGGACATTGGGGATATGGTGAAATGGGGACAATAAGGGACATTGGGGACACGAGGACACGAAGGGGGATGTGGGGACCTTGGGGAGCAAAGGGACATGGGGGGGACAAGGGGGACATTGGGGACACGGGGACAAGGAGGGGCATGGGGACATGGGGGGTGTGTGGGGGGACTTGGGGAAATGGGGACATGGAGGAATATGGGGACAATGGGGGGCATGGGGACATTGGGGACATGGGGACAAAGGGGGACATTGGGGATATGAGGCCATATGGGGACATTGGGGACATGGTGATATGGGGGAACTTGGGGACATGGAGGAATATGGGGACAATGGGGGACACGAGGGGGGACGTGGGGACCTTGGGGAGCAAAGGGACATGGGGGGGACAAAGGGGACATTGGGGACAAGGGGGAACACGGGAACAGGGAGGAATATGGGGACAATGGGGGACATTGGGGACAATGGGGGATGTGGGGGCCTTGGGGAGCAAAGGGACATGGGGACATTGGGGACATGGGGACATTGGGGACATGGGGATCTAGGAGATGTGGGGGGACTTGGGGACACGAGGACACGGACGAATATGGGGACAATGGGGGACATTGGGGACATGAGGACATGGGGGGGGACATGGGGACCTTGGGGAGCAGAGGGACAAGGGGGGACATTGGGACACGGGGGACGCGTGGGACATGGGGACATCGGGACAGGAGCTGCCACGGGCGGCTATGGGGGCACCGCGGGTGACACTGGCGACACTGGCGACACGTGTGACACCGGTGCCACCGCAGGGCTTCTTCCGGCGCAGCGAGCGGCGCGGGCCGAGCCTGGCCCCGTGTCACCGCGGGCAGCGCTGCGACATCGACCGCGCCACCCGCACGCGCTGCCAGCACTGCCGCCTGCAGAAGTGCCTGCGCCTCGGCATGTCCCGCGACGGTGGGTGACAGCGCGGGGACAGCGCGGGGACAGCGCGGGGACAGCGAGGGGACACTGCAGGGACAGCGCGGGGGACAGCGCGGGGACAGCGCGGGGGACACTGGGGACACCGGGGACTGTCCCTTGGGACACTGCTCTGCGACCCCGGGGACAGCTAGACCCCCCTAGGGACATCGATCTGGGACCCTGGGGACATCGATCTGTGCCCTTGGGGACAGCTGTGCCCTCTGGGGACATCGCCCTGTGACCCTGGGGACATCGGGGACTGTCCCTGGGGACACTGCTCTGTGACCCCGGGGACATCACCCTGTGCCCTGGGGACAGCTGGAACCCCTGGGGACACCAGGGACTGTCCCTTGGGACACTGCTCTGTGACTCTGGGGACATCGCTCTGCCTCTGGGGACAGCTGGAACCCCTGGGGACATCGCCCTGTGACCCTGGGGACAGCTAGACCCCCCTAGGGACATCGATCTGGGACCCTGGGGACACCACCCTGTGCCCTGGGGACATCGATCTGTGCCCTTGGGGACAGCTGTACCCTCTGGGGACATCGCCCTGTGACCCTGGGGACATTGGGGACTGTCCCTGGGGACACTGCTCTGTGTCCCCAGGGACAGATGGACCCTCTGGGGACATCAATTTGTGCCCTTGGGGACACCTGAACCTCCTGGGGACATCGCCCTGTGACCCTGGGGACATCGCTCTGCCCCTGGGGACAGTTAGAACCCCCTAGGGACATCAGTCTGGGACCCTGGGGACACTGCTCTGTGCCCTTGGGGACACCTGGACCCCCTGGGCACACTGCCCTGTTACCCTGGGGACATCGATCTACACCCCTGGGGACACCACCCTGTGCTCCTGGGGACACTGCTCTGTGTCCTTGGGGACATCTGTACCCCCTGGGGACATAGATCTGTGTTTTGGGGACATCTGTACCCTCTGGGGACAGCGGGGACTGTCCCTGGGGACATCACCCTGTGACCCTGGGGGCATCGATCTGTACCCTTGGGGACATCTGCACCCCTTGGGGACATCGCCCTATGACCCTGGGGACACCTGCATCCCCTGGGGACATTGATTTGTGCCCCTGGGGACAGCTGGACGCCACCTGGGGACATCGACCTGTCCTCTTGGGGACATCTGTACCCCTTGGGGACATCGCCCTGTGACCCTGGGGACATCGATCAATGCCCCTGGGGACAGCTGGACCCACCCCTGGTGTCCCCGCATTTGGGGACACTTGTCCCCCACAGCTGCAGACACCTGTCCCCTCCCTTGAGGACACTTGTCCCCTGTCCCTGCGCCACCTGAGGACACCTGTCCCCTGTCCCCTGTCCCTGCACCACCTGAGGCCACCTGTCCCCTGTCCCTTGTCCCTGCGCCACCTGAGGCCACCTGTCCCCTGTCCCCTGTCCCTGTGCCACCTGAGGACACCTGTCCCTTGTCCCTGCGCCACCTGAGGACACCTGTCCCCTGTCCCTTGTCCCTGCGCCACCTGAGGACACCTGTCCCCTGTCCCTTGTCCCTGCGCCACCTGAGGACACCTGTCCCCTGTCCCTTGTCCCTGCGCCACCTGTCGCCGCCCGAGGTGTCCCTGGGGAAGGGCCGGCGCCGCTCGGTGTCGCCGGTGTCACCCGCTGTCCCCTGTGTCCCCGCAGCCGTCAAGTTCGGCCGCATGTCCAAGAAGCGGCGGGAGCGGCTGCAGGCGGAGGTGCTGGAACAGCTGGAAAAGAACCGGGAACAGAACCGGGAACAAAACCGGGAAAACCGGGAACAAAACCGGGAACAGACCCGGGAACAGAACCGGGAACACCGGGAACAAAACCGGGAACAAAACCGGGAACAAAACCGGGAAAACCGGGAACAAAACCGGGAACAGACCCGGGAAAACCGGGAACAGAACCGGGAACAAAACCGGGAAAACCGGGAACAAAACCGGGAACAGACCCGGGAAAACCGGGAACAAAACCGGGAACAAAACCGGGAACACCGGGAACAAAACCGGGAACAGACCCGGGAAAACCGGGAACAGACCCGGGAACAGAACCGGGAGAAATGGGAGAAATGGGAAAAGGGGGAACAGGGGGAGAAACGGGAGAAGCGGGGTCAGGACCGGGCGGCCCCGGTGCCACCGCAGCCCCCCCCGTCGTGGCGCTGTCCCCCGCTGTCCCCCGCTGTCCCCGCGGGCTGTCCCGGCAGGGCGTGGCCGGCGGAGGAGGCGACAAGGAGGGGACAGGACGGGGACAGCGCGGGGACAGCGGGGACGGGGCCGGTGCCTCTGCCCGGGGCTGGCGGCGTCCCGGAGTCACCGGCGGGGCTGGAGATCGGTGAGTGGCACCGGGACTGTCACCTGAGGGGGTGGCAGTGTCACCTGTTCGGGCAGGGGCGGTGGCACCTCGGGATGTCACCCGTGGGTGCTCCATGGCGGTGGCGCCGCCTCTGTCAGCCCCGGATGCCACCACGCTGGTGACTCCTTACCCATGGAGGCCACACACCGGGGCCACCCTCCCTGTCCCCACGGCTGTCCCCAAGCCCTGAATGTCCCCTCAGAGCTGGTGACACAGTGTCATGCTGTCACACCGTGCCACCCCAGTGTCCTGCTGTCACCCCAGTGTCCTGCTGTCACACCGTGCCACCCCAGTGTCCTGCTGTCACACCATGTCACCCCTGTGTCCTGCTGTCACCCCAGTGTCCTGCTGTCACACCGTGCCACCCCAGTGTCCTGCTGTCACACCGTGCCACCCCTGTGTCCTGCTGTCACACCGTGCCACCCCTGTGTCCTGCTGTCACCCCAGTGTCCTGCTGTCACCCCAGTGTCCTGCTGTCACACCGTGCCACCCCAGTGTCCTGCTGTCACCCCAGTGTCCTGCTGTCACACCGTGCCACCCCCGTGTCCCCTCAGAGCTGCTGACACAGAGTGTCCTGCTGTCACACCGTGCCACGTGCCACCCCCGTGCCGAGGACATCCAGGGCCACCGCTGGGCCACCTTCAGCCCCGAGGAGATCCGCGCCTACCAGAGCCAGGTGACACGGCTGTCCCCAAGGCTGGGTGACACGGGTGGTGACACGGCTGTCCCCAGGGTGGGTGGGTGACACGGCTGTCCCCAGGGATGAGTGGGTGACATGGGGGTGACACGGCTGTCCCCAGCGGTGGCACGGGGGTGACACGGCTGTCCCCAAGGGTGGGTGGGTGACACGGCTGTCCCCAAGGGTGGGTGACACTGCTGTCCCCAGGGATGGGTGGGTGACACAGGGGGTGACACGGTTGTCCCCAGCAGTGGGTGGGTGACACGGCTATCCCCAAGGAGGGTGACATGGCTGTGTCCCTAGGGTGGGTGACACAGCTGTCCCCAGGGATGGGTGGGTGACATGGGGGTGACACGGCTGTCCCCAGGGATGGGTGGGTGACACGGCTGTCCCCAAGGAGGATGACATGGCTCTGTCCCTAGGGTGGGTGACACAGCTGTCCCCAGTGTCGGTGACATGGTTGTCCCCTGTGGTGGCACAGGGGTGACACGGCTGTCCCCTGCGGTGGCACGGGGGTGACACGGCTGTCCCCAGGGTGGGTGGGTGACGCAGCTGTCCCCAGGGATGAGTGGGTGACACGGGGGTGACACGGCTGTCCCCAGCAGTGGATGGGTGGCACGGGGGTGACACGGCTGTCCCCAGGGGGGGTGACACGGTGGGTGACACGGCTGTCCCCCGCGGTGGCACGGGGGTGACACGGCTGTCCCCAGCGGTGGGTGGGTGGCACGGGGGTGACACGGCTGTCCCCCGCGGTGGCACGGGGGTGACACGGCCGTCCCCAGCAGCCCATGGCGGCCATGTGGCAGCGCTGTGCCCGCCGTGTCACCGAGGCCATCGAGCGCGTGGTGGAGTTCGCCAAGCGCCTGCGCGGCTTCCGGCAGCTCGGCCAGCACGACCAGATCGTCCTGCTCAGGGCGGGTGCGCGGCCACCGCCCGTGCCCTGGCACTGTCACCGACCCAGGGCCACCCCGGGCCATCGTCACCGGCCCCATGGCCACCCCGTCACATTGCCACCACTCCCAGGGCCACCCCACTGCATTGTCACCAGCTCCAGGGCCACCACGACCCCTTGTCCCCAGCCCTAGGGACACCGTGGTCTCTTGTCCCCACCCCAAGGGCCACCCCACTGCATTGTCACCAGCCCCAGGGCCACCCCATCTCACTGTCCCCATCCCCAAGGCCACCCCACCCCATTGTCACCACCCCCAGGGCCACCTCATCTCACTGTCCCCAAAACCAGGGCCACCCCATTCCATTGTCACCAGCTCCAGGGCCACCTCACCCCATTGTCCCCAGCCCCAGGGACACCATGACCCACTGTCACCTCCCCAGGGCCACCCCGAGCCGTGCTGCGCACTCACAGCGACACCCCGGGCCATCGTCACCAGCCCCAGGGACACTGTGACCCCTTTGTCACCACCCCCAGGGCCACCCCACCTCATTGCCCTCGCCCCCAGAGCCACCTCACGCCATTGTCACCAGCCCCAGGGCCACCGTGACCCCTTGTCACCAGCCCCAGGGCCACCCCACCTCGATGTCCCCAGCCCCAGGGACACCCTGTGCCCTTGTCACCAGCCCCAGGGCCACCCTATGATATTGTCCCCAGCCCCAGGGACACTGTGACCCCTTTGCCACCACCCTCAGGATCACCCTATCTCATTGTCACCACCTCCAGAGCCACCTCATGCCATTGTCCCCAGCCCCAGGGCCACCCCACCTCGATGTCACCAGCGCCAGGGCCACCCTATGATATTGTCCCCAGCCCCAGGGCCACCGTGACCCCTTGTCACCACCCCCAGGGCCACCCCATCTCATTGTCACCAGCCCCAGGGCCACCCCACCTCGATGTCCCCAGCCCCCGGGACACCCTGGGCCCTTGTCCCCAGCCCCAAGGCCACTGTGACCCCTCGTGACATTGTCATCAGCCCCAGGAGCACCATGACCCCTTGTCCCCAGCCCCAGGGACACCACATCCCATTGTCACCAGCCCCGGGGCCACCCTGTCCCTTTAGGACAATCCCCTGTGTCCCACAGAGGTGACAGTCCCCAAAGTCCCCCCCCACCCCTCCCTGCAGAGGTGACAATCCCGTGTGTCCCATGGGGGAGGTGACAATCCCCTGTGTCCCGTAGCGAGGTGACAATCCCGTGTGTCCCATGGGGGAGGTGACAATCCCGTGTGTCCCGTAGCGAGGTGACAATCCCGTGTGCCCCATGGGGGAGGTGACAATCCCGTGTGCCCCGTGGGGGAGGTGACAATCCCCTGTGTCCCGTAGCGAGGTGACAATCCCGTGTGCCCCATGGGGGAGGT
Source organism: Artemisiospiza belli (assembly GCA_021963965.1). Taxonomy (NCBI): domain Eukaryota; kingdom Metazoa; phylum Chordata; class Aves; order Passeriformes; family Passerellidae; genus Artemisiospiza; species Artemisiospiza belli. Next base: position 1,656,334 of record JAKDEW010000085.1, read on the forward strand.
GACAATCCCCTGTGTCCTGTAGCAAGGTGACAATCCCCTGTGTCCCGCAGCGAGGTGACAATCCCCTGTGTCCCGTAGCGAGGTGACAATCCCGTGTGCCCCACGGGGAGGTGACAATCCCCTGTGTCCCATAGCGAGGTGACAATCCCGTGTGCCCCGTGGGGGAGGTGACAATCCCGTGTGCCCCGTGGGGGAGGTGACACTCCCCAAACTGCCCTCCCCTCCTCCCTGCGGAGGTGACACCGCCCGGGGCCCCCCCCGTGGCCGGTGTCGCTGTCGCCGGTGCCAGCAGCGCTGTCCCCTCCCCGCGGGTGACAGGTGCCATGGAGGTTGTCCTGCTCCGCCTGTGCCGCGCCTTCGACGCCGCCACGGGCACGGTGCTGTTCGAGGGCAAACTGGCGGGGCCGGAGCTCTTCCGCTCGCTGGGTAGGGCGGCGACACTCGGGGGGGGACACGCGGGGACGCTTGGGGACAGCGGTGACACCGCGGCGCTGTCCCCAGGGTGTCCCGAGCTGGTGGCGGCCGTGTTTGATTTGGCGCGGGGGCTGAGCGCGCTGCGCTGCTCCGAGAGCGAGCTGGCGCTGCTGAGCGCGCTGCTGCTGCTCAACGCCGGTCAGCCGCTGTCCCCGAGTGTCCCCGAGTGTCCCCGAGTGTCGCCGAGTGTCGCTCAGTGTCCCCCTGGCGTCCCCAGCCCTTGTCCTGCTCCGTGTCCCCGCCCCGTGTCCCCGTGTCCCTCCCTGTGTGCTCCCCAAATCCGAAATGGGGTTTGGCCCTAAGCGGGGTGGGCGGCGGGGTGTCCCCAAGGTGTCCCCAAAGTGTCCTCACGGTGTCCCCAAAGTGTCCTTACGGTGTCCCCAAGGTGTCCCCAAAGTGTCCTCACGGTGTCCCCAAGGTGTCCCTAAGGTGTCCTTAAGGTGTCCCCAGGGTGTTCCCAGGATGTCCCCGGGTGTCCCTAAGGTGTTCCCGGGGTGTCCCCAAGGTGTCCCTGAAGTGTCCTCAATGTGTCCCTAAAATGTCCTCAGGGTGTCCCCAAGGCGAACCTAAGGTGTCCCCAGGGTGTCCTCAGGGTGTCCTTAAGGTGTCCCTAAGGCGTCCTCAGGGTGTCCCCAGGGTGTCCCTAAAGTGTCCCCAAGCTGTTCCTAAGGTGTCCTTAAGGTATCCCCAGGGTGTCCCCAGGCTGTCCCCCACAGTGTCCCCAAGGTGTCCCCACTCCCCTGCCCCTGTCCCCATCCCGCTGTCCCTGTCCGTGTCCCCACGCCCTGTCCATGTCCCCCACATCCCTGTCCCTGTCCCTGTCCGTGTCCCCACACCTCTGTCACTGTCCCCACATCCCTGTCCCTGTCCCTGTCCCTGTCCCCACACCCTGTCTGTGTCCCTGCGGTGTCCCCATGCCCCTGTCCCTGTCTCCACCCCTGTCCCCGCTGTCCCCAGGCCCTGTCCCTGTCCCCACTCCCTGTCCCTGTCCCTGTCCCCAGCCGTGTCGGTGTCCCCGCTGTCCCCATGTCCGTGTCCCTGTCCCCACCCTGTCCCCACGTCCGTGTCCCTGTCCGTGTCCCCACCCTGTCCCCACGTCCGTGTCCCCATCCGTGTCCCCACCGTGTCCCCGCTGTCCCCAGGCCGGCCGTGGCTGCAGGACCGCCCGCGGGTGGCGCGGCTGCAGGGACAGATCGATGTCGCCTTCCGGGGGCTGCTGCGCCGGACCCGCCGCGAGGGGATCCTGCCACGGGTGGGGACACCGGGACACCGGGGAGGGGACACCGGGGACATCGAGGGACACGGGGACACCGGGACACCGGGGAGGGGACACCGGGACATCGAGGGACACGGGGACAACGAGAGGGACACTGGGGGGACACGGGGCCGCTGTGAGAGTATAGGAGAAGGGGCACGGGGGGGTTTGGGGACATTGCGGGGGTCAGGGCGGGGGTTCGGGGACATTGGGGGTGGCCCTGGGTCGGGGGGTTCCCTGCACGTGTGTCACGCGTGTCGCCCCAGTGTGTCCCCGCGCTGTCGCAGCCGTGTCCCCGCCGTGTCCCCGCAGCTGCCCGCCCCGGGCCGGCTCCGCGCCCTGTGCTCGCAGCACCTGGAGCAGGTTCAGGCTTTCCGCCGCCTGCACCCCGCGGGGGTCTCGGCCGCCTTCCCGCCGCTCTACCGGGAGCTGTTCGCCCTCGACGCCGCCGATGGCCCCGCGGGGACCCGCTGAGCGCCACCCGGGCACCGCCGGGATTACCGGGATTACGGGGACCACCCCTGCACCTGGGGGTGCTCCCACGCAGGCACCTGCCGGGAATGCGGCGGCGTTTGAGGGCAATAAAGGCGTTTTTGGGGACCGCGCGTCCGTGGGCTCCGTTACGGGGACACGCGGGGACACCGGGAGCGGCGTTAGAGCCCCGCCACGCTCAGCGCTCCGAGTTTCTATAGGCTGTTGTGCCTGTCACTCAAATTAGGAGGCGGGGATTTTTATTTTATGGCTCGCTGATTGGTTTGTCTCCCCGCTACTCGCCGCTGATTGGCTGCTTTATTCCCATTATTTCCCGCCCCCGCATGTGGGAGGTCTCGCGGGATTGGCCGCTGCTCCGTAGGCGCTGATTGGGTGGGAGCCGTGTGGGGCCGCGCTGTGATTGGCTGGGGGGGAGGAGCCGCGATGTGATTGGTGGAGAGCGGCAGGAGGCGTGACCAGCGGCGGGGCGCGGGAGGCGGTGGCGGCGCCGGAGCCGCACCGGGCCCGAACCGGGGCGGGGCCCGAACCGGGGCCTTTCAGGGCCGGGCTGGGCCGAGCCGGGGTCGCTGCGGGGCTGGGGGGCGGCCCTGGCACCTGCAGGTACCGTGGGACCACCGGGGGGGGCGCGGCCGAGGCGGCTGCGGGGGCTCCGCTGCCGCTGCACCGGGCCCGGGGCCTGCACCGGCGCGCCCGGAGCCGAACCCTCCGTGAAGGGGCGGGTGGGGAGTCCCCGGGGTGGGGGTGCAACGCGGCCCGGCCGCACCGGGAGCTCCCGGTGGGCTCCCGGTAACCCCCGGTAACCCTCCGGTAAAGCCCGGTAAAGCCCCGTCCGCAGCCGGCCATGGCGGGACGCGGCCCCGTGCACAGCCTGAGCAGCCTGCAGAAAACCGCCCTGCTGCTGGGCGTCCCGGCCGCCGCCACCGTGCTCTACATCCTGTACCGGCGCTACCGGGAGAGCCGAGGTGGGTCCGGGTCTCACACCGGGGCCTGGCCTGACCCCCCCGGGACTACCGGGAGCTCCCTCGGGGTCCTCTGTGGGGAGCGGGAGCCCGCGGGAGCCGCTTTGCCCGCCGGGAATTCCCTTGTGAGCTCTTCCCTGTCCCTTTGGGGACACCTTGGGGACACTCTTGGGGACACTTTGGGGACACTTTGGGGACATCGTGGGGACACCCTGGGGACACCAGGGGAACTTGGGGACCTTTGGGGACACCCTGGGCACCCTTTGGGGACACCGTGGGGACATCGTGGGGACCCTCTGAGGACACTTTGGGGACACCTTGGGGACACCCTGGGGACATCCTGGGGACACCCTCGGGACCCTTTGTGGACACCAGGGGAACTTGGGGACCTTTGGGGACACCCTGGGCACCCTTTGGGGACACCGTAGGGACATCGTGGGGACCCTCTGAGGACACTTTGGGGACACCCTTGGGGACACCCTGGGGACATTGTGGAGACCCTTTGGGGACACCAGGAGAACTTGGGGACCTTTGGGGACACCTTGAAGACTCCCTGGGGACACTCTGGGGACACTTTTGGGACCCCAATGGGAGGTGCCTTTTTCCCCATGGAATTCCCTGTACCCTGTTTGTCACCCCCGTTCCCGGGGATGTCCCCAGCCCTCGGTGTCCCCTCGGTGACCCAGCCGTGTCCCCGTGTCCCCTCAGAGGCGCAGGTGACGCTGGTGGCAGACGAGGGGCTGGAGGTGACGCTCAGGGTGCCCCGCACGGCCCTGAAATCGCTGATCGGCCGCCGGGGGGCCACCATCAACCAGGTGGGGACAACTGGGGGGACTGGGGACACTGGGGGAACTGGGAGGGCTGGGGGCAGCACTGGGGGAACTGGGAGTGCTGGGGGAACTGGGAACTGGGGGAACTGGGAACACTGGGGGAACTGGGAGTGCTGGAGAACTGGGAACACTGGGGGAACTGGGGGTGCTTGGGAACTGGGAACACTGGGAGGGCTGGGAGGGCTGGGGGCAGCACTGGGGGTACTGGGAGCGCTGGGGGAACTGGGAACTGGGGGGACTGGGAACACTGGGAGTGCTGGGGGAACTGGGAGTGCTGGGGGAACTGGGAACACTGGGAGTGATGGGGGAAATGGGGGAACTGGGAACACTGGGAGGGCTGGGAGTGCTGAGAACACTGGGAGTGCTGGGAACTGGGGGAACTGGGAACACTGGGGGAACTGGGAGTGCTGGGGAACTGGGAGTGCTGGGAGTGCTGGGGGCACCGGTAGTATGGGGAGCACTGGGAGCACTGGAGATACTGGGGGAACTGGGAGCACAGGAAGCACCAGGAGTGCTGGGAGAACTGGGAGCACCAGGAGCTCAGAGAGCACTGGGAGCACTGGGGGAACTGGGAGTGCTGGGAGTACCAAGAGCACTGGGGGAACTGGGATGATTGGGAGTGCCAGGAGCATTGGGGGAACTGGGAGCACTGGGAGCTCAGGGAGCGCTGGGGGCACTGGGAGAACTGGGAATACCAGGAGCACCGGGAGTGCTGGGAACACTGGGGGAACTGGGAGCACTGGGAGAGCTGGGGGGATTGGGAGCACTTGGGGCACCAAGAGCCTTGCGGGAACTGGGAGTACTGGGGGCACTGGGGGAACTGGGAGTACTGGGAGCACTGGGAGCACTGGGGGAACTGGGGGAACTGGGAGCACTGGGGGCACTGGGAGCACCGGCAGCACCAGGAGTGCCACCTCCTCACCGTGGCCGCAGCTGAGGCAGGAGACGGGAGCGCAGATCGAGGTGGAGGAGGAGGAGGAGGAGGAGGAGGAAGGGCAGTCGCTGGTGCAGATCTCGGGCTCGCCGGGCCAGGTGTGCCGGGCCAGGGCGGCCGTGCTGCGCATCGTGGCCGACAGCGCGCCCGTGGCCGAGCAGCTGCGCGTGCCCCAGCGGGCCGTGGGCAGGATCATCGGTACGGGGCACCCCGAAACCCGGGGGGATCCTCCATAGCCACAGGGACACCCCAAATCCCACGGGAACCCCAAATCCCAGGGTACCGAGCAGCTCCATGTGCCCCAGCGGGCTGTGGGCAGGGTCATCGGTACGGGGCACCCCGAAACCCGGGGGGATCCTCCATAGCCACAGGGACACCCCAAATCCCAAGGGAACCCCAGATCCCAAGGGAACCCCAAATCCCAGGGTACCGAACAGCTCCATGTGCCCCAGCGGGCCGTGGGCAGGATCATCGGTACGGGACACCCCAAAACCCGGGGGGATCCTCCATAGCCACAGGGACACCCCAAATCCCAAGGGAACCCCAAATCCCCGAGCAGCTGCGTGTGCCCCAGCGGGCCGTGGGCAGGATCATCGGTACAGGGCACCCCAAAACCTCCCACAGCCCCACATCCTGTGGGGGGAACCCTCCATAGCCACAGGGACACCCCAAAACCCAAGAGAACCCTAAATCCAGTGTGCTGAGCAGCTCCATGTGCCCCAGCGGGCCGTGGGCAGGATCATCGGAACGGGGCACCCCAAATCCCAAGGAAAACCTTCTGTATCCCCAAATCCTGTGGGGGGAACCCTCCATAGCCATAGGGACACCCCAAAACCCTGGGGGGATCCTCCATAGCCACAGGGACACCCCAAAACCCAAGGGAACCCCAAATCCCCGAGCAGCTGCGTGTGCCCCAGCGGGCCATGGGCAGGATCATCGGTACAGGGCACCCCAAAACCTCCCACAGCCCCAAATCCTGTGGGGGGAACCCTCCATAGCCATAGGGACACCCCAAAACCCTGGGGGGATCCTCCATAGCCACAGGGACACCCCAAAACCCAAGGGAACCCTAAATCCAGTGTGCTGAGCAGCTCCACGTGCCCCAGCGGGCCGTGGGCAGGATCATCGGAACGGGGCACCCCAAATCCCAAGGAAAACCTTCTGTATCCCCAAATCCCACGGGGAACCTTCTGTACCCCCTGGGACACCCCAAATCCTGGCTGAACCCCAATGCCAAACTCCCAATCCCCAAACCTCCTTCCCACCCCCAAACCCCTCTCCCCGTCCCTCATTCCCTTTGACCCGCACCCCAAACCTCCTCTCCCCGTTCATCCTCCACCCCGGTTCCGCTCCCGGTTCCCCGCAGGCCGCGGCGGGGAGACCGTGCGGGCCATCTGCCGCAGCTCCGGGGCTCGCGTGGAGTGCGGCGCCCACGACCCCGACGGCAGCCTGGCCCCGCTGCGCGTCATCCGCCTGCTGGGGACGCGCGCCGAGGTGGAGGCGGCCAAGGTGAGCGCGGACCCGCCCTTCCCGGGGGGCTCCTTCACCCCCCGGGACCCTCCTCACCCTCGTCCCGGTGCTCCCGGTAGAAGCTGATCATGGAGAAGCTGTCGGAGGACAAGGCGTTCCGCCGGGAGCTGGCGCAGGCGGCGGCCGCGCGGTGCCCGCGGAAGCAGCCCCTGGGCAGCCGCCGGGAGCCGCCGGTGCCGCCCGCCGGCGGTGCCCCCGGGAGCGCCGCGGGGGCATGGCAGGAGTGCTGGGATGCGGAGTGGGCACCGGCGGGCGGCACCGGAACGGCGGCGGGGAGCGACGGGATGGAGCAGGAGGAGGAGATGGCGAGTGAGGAGCGCCGGGATGCGGGAATGGAGCCCCGGGATGCGGGAGAGGAGCCGCCCGTGGCCAAGTTCGAGGGTGAGAGCGGAGCTGGGGCGGTTCCCGATGGGGATTTTGGGGTGGGGATGGATTTCCTGGGGATTTTGGGATCTGGGGAGGGATTTTGGGCAGTTCCCTCCATCCCTCCACTGCCTTTCCCAGAGGGATTTTGGGGGGTTCCATCCATCCATCATCCATCCATCCATCCATCATCCATCCATCATCCATCCATCCATCCATCCATCATCCATCATCCATCCAACCATCATCCATCCATCCATCCATCCATCCATCCGTCCACCCATCCATCCATCATCCATCCATCCATCCATCATCCATCCATCATCCATCATCCATCCATCCATCATCCATCCATCATCCATCCATCCATCCATCCATCCATCATCCATCCATCATCCATCCATCCATCCATCCATCCATCATCCATCCATCATCCATCCATCCATCCATCCATCCATCCATCCATCATCCATCCATCCATCCATCCATCCATCCATCCATTCATCCATCCATCCATCATCCATCCATCCATCCATCATCCATCCATCATCCATCCATCCATCCATCCATCCATCCATCCATCCATCCATCATCCATCCATCCATCCATCCATCCTGGGATCTCCTGTGCCTTTCCCGGAGAGATTTTGGGGGATTTGGGGAGATTTTGGGGGTTCCCTCCCCCCCAAATGTGCCTGTCCCAGTGGGATTTCAGGGCTCCTCCATGCTGTGGTTGTCCTGGTAGGATTTTGGGTAGATTTCAGTGGATTTGGGATGGATTTCAGTGGATTTTGGGTAGATTTGGGGTGGATTTTGGGTAAATTTCAGAGGGTTTGGGGTGGATTTCAGTGGATTTTGAGTGGATTTCAGTGGATTTTGGGTAGATTTCAGTGGATTTTGGGTAAATTTCAGTGGGTTTGGGGTGGATTTCAGTGGATTTTGGGGTGGATTTCAATGGATTTCAGTGGGTTTTAGTGGATTTTGGGTAGATTTCAGTGGATTTTGAGTGGATTTCAGTGGATTTTGGGTAGATTTCAGTGGGTTTGGGGTGGATTTCAGTGGATTTTGGGTAGATCTCAGTGGATTTCAGTGGGTTTTGGATGGATTTCAGGTAGATGACAGTAGATTTTGGGTTGATTTCAGTGGATTTTGGGTAGATTTCAGTGGATTTTGGGTAGATTTCGGGTAGATTTCAGTGGGTTTGGGGTGGGTTTCAGTGGATTTTGGGTAGATTTTGCGTGGATTTCAGTGGATTAGGGGTAGATTTCATGGGTTCCAGTGGATTTTGGGTAGATTTCAGTGGATTTGGTGTAGATTTCATGGATTTCAGTGGATTTGGGGTAGATTTTGGGTAGATTTCAGTGGATCTGGGGTGGGTTTCAGTAGATTTCAGTGGATTTTGGGTAGATTTGGGGTAGATTTCAGTGGATTTGGGGTGGATTTCAGTGGATTTGGGGTGGATTTTGGGTAGATTTCAGTGGGTTTGGGGTGGATTTCAGTGGATTTTGGGTAGATTTCTGTGGATTTTGGGTAGATCTCAGTGGATTTCAGTGGGTTTTGGATGGATTTCAGGTAGATGACAGTGGATTTTGGTAGGTTTCAGTGGATTTCAGTGGATTTGGGGTAGATTTTGGGTAGATTTTAGTGGCTTTGGGGTAGATTTCATGGATTTCAGTGGATTTGGGGTGGATTTTGGGTAGATTTCAGTGGATCTGGGGTGGGTTTCAGTAGATTTCAGTGGATTTGGGGTAGATTTCAGTGAATTTCAGTGGATTTGGGGTAGATTTCAGTGGGTTTGGGGTGGATTTCAGTGGATTTTGGGTAGATTTCTGTGGATTTTGGGTAGATCTCAGTGGATTTCAGTGGGTTTTGGATGGATTTCAGGTAGATGACAATGGATTTTGGTAGGTTTCAGTGGATTTCAGTGGATTTGGGGTGGATTTTGGGTAGATTTCAGTGGGTTTGGGGTGGATTTCAGTGGATTCTGGGTGGATTTCATTGGGTTTCCGTGCTCTGGGGCCGCCCCAGTGCCCAGCCCCGATTTCAGTTTCCCTGCTGACGAGCACCTGGACGTTTACGTGTCGGCGGCCGAGAGCCCCGGGCACTTCTGGATCCAACTGCTGGGCACGCGGAGCCTGCAGCTGGACAAACTGACGGCTGAGATGGGGCTCTTCTACCAGAGCAGCCCCCCCGTGAGTCCCCTGTGTCCCCTCAGTGTCCCCTGTGTCACCTGTGTCCCCCTGTGTCCCCTCTGTGTCCTCTCAGTGTCCCCTCTGTCCCATCTGTGTCCCCTCTGTGTCCCTCACCATGTTCCTCTGTGTCCCAGCACTGTCCCCTCTGTGTTGCCTGTGTCCCCCCATGTCCCCTCTTGTCCCAGCACTGTCCCCACCGTGTCCTTGTCCCCCTGTCCCTGCTGTCCCACCAGGCCCCCCTGACTGTCCCCATGTCCCTGCTGTCCCCTCATGCCCCTCCCATGTCCCTTGAGTGTCCCCATGTCCCTGTGTCCCTCCTGTGTCCCCTGGCTGTCCCTGCTGTCCCCTCATGCCCCTTCTGTGTCCCCTGACTGTCCCCATGTCCCTGTGTCCCTCTGTGTCCCCTGACTGGCCCCATGTCCCAGCACTGTCCCCACCATGTCCTTTACCCCCTGTCCCCATGTCCCTGCTGTCCCAGCACTGTCCCTTCATGCCCCTGACTGTCCCCTGACTGTCCCCTGAGTGTCCCTCCTGTATCCCCTGACTGTCCCCCTGTCCCTGCTGTCCCCTCATGCCCCTCCCTGTCCCCTGAGTGTCCCCGTGTCCCTGTGTCCCTCCCATGCCCCCCTGACTGTCCCCTGACTGTCCCCTGAGTGTCCCTCCCGTGTCCCCTGACTGTCCCCCTGTCCCTGCTGTCCCCTCATGCCCCTTCCATGCCCCCCTGACTGTCCCCGTGTCCCTGTGTCCCTCCCTGTCCCCTGAGTGTTCCCGTGACCCTGCTGTCCCAGCCCTGTCCCACCATGTCCCCTGACTGTCCCCATGTCCCTGCTGTCCCCTCATGCCCCTCCGTGTCCCCTGACTGTCCCCCTGTCCCTGCTGTCCCTTCATGCCCCTCCGTGTCCCCTGCCTGTCCCCGTGTCCCTGCTCTCCATGCCCTGTCCCACCATATCCTCCCCTGAGTGTCCCCTGAGTGTCCCCGTGTCCCTCCCTGTCCCCATGTCCCCTGAGTGTCCCCGTGTCCCTGAGTGTCCCCTGAGTGTCCCCGTGTCCCCAGGTGCCACCCCCGTCGGTGCAGCCCGGTGCCATCGTGGCCGCGCCGTACCTGGACGATGGCGAGTGGTACCGGGCGCGGGTGTTGGGGACACTGGACAACGGCCACCTGGACCTGTACTACGTGGACTTTGGGGACAACGGCCAGGCCCCCCCCGAGGCCCTGCGCGCCCTCAGGTGTGCGGGGGGTGGCGCCGTCCCCGTCCCCTGGCGTGGTGGCCCTGTCCCCAGGGAGTGCCACCAGCGTGTCCTTGCAGGAGCGACTTCCTGAGCCTGCCCTTCCAGGCCATCGAGTGCAGCCTGGCCGGGATTGTCCCCAACGGTGAGAGGGGTGGCATGTGGCACTGTCACCTGCTGGGGTGGCATGTGGCACTGTCACCTGGGGTGGGACAGCTCTGTCACCTCATGGGGTGGGACAGCACTGTCACCTCTTGGGGGGTGGGACATGGCACTGTCACCTGCTGGGGTGGGATGTGGCACTGTCATCTCATGGGATGGGACAGCTCTGTCACCTGGGGTGGGACAGCTCTGTCACCTGGGGTGGGACAGCTCTGTCACCTCATGGGGTGGGACATGGCAGTGTCACCTCATGGGGTGGGACAGCTCTGTCACCTGCTGGGGTGGGACAGCTCTGTCACCTCATGGGGTGGGACAGCACTGTCATCTCATGGGGTGGGATGTGGCACTGTCACCCTCTGGGGGTGGGACAGCACTGTCACCTTGGGTGGGACATCTCTGTCACCTCTTGGGGGATGGGACATGGCACTGTCACCTCCTGGGGTGGGACAGCTCTGTCACCTGGGGTGGGACATGGCACTGTCAGCTCCTGGGGTGGGACAGCACTGTCATCTGGGGTGGGACAGCTCTGTCACCTCATGGGGGTAGGGACAGCTCTGTCACCTTGGGTGGGACATGGCACTGTCAGCTCCTGGGGTGGGACAGCACTGTCACCTCATGGGGGGTGGGACATGGCACTGTCACCCTCTGGGGGTGGGACAGCTCTGTCACTTTGGCTGGGACATGGCACTGTCACCTGGGGTGGGACAGCTCTGTCACCTCCTGGGGCTGGCACATGGCACTGTCACCTCCCAAGGGTGACACACGTCCCCATCCCCTCTTGGTGTGGCACGTGGCCCATCCTCAGGCCGTGTCACCGCTGTCCCAGTGTGTCTGGTGTCCCAGTGTCACCACTGTCCCAGTGTGTCTGGTGTCCCAGTGTCACCGCTGTCCCAGTGTGTCTGGTGTCCCAGTGTCACCGCTGTCCCCGGCGTGTCCCAGTGTGTAACCGCTGTCCCGGTGTCACCACTGTCCTCCTGTCCCAGTGTGTCCTGTATCACGGCGTCCCTGCTGTCACCGCTGTCCCCAGTGTGTCCCCACAGGTGGCTCGTGGCAGCCCTGGAGGAGTTTGACTGTGTCATTGTCCCCATGTCCCCGTATCCCCACAGGTGGCTCGTGGCCCGAGGCCGCCCTGCAGGAGTTCGAGTGTCCCTGTGTCACTGTCACAGGTGTCTCTGTGTCACTGTCACAGTGTCCCCGTGTCCCCACAGGTGGCTGCTGGCCCGAGGCCGCCCTGCAGGAGTTCAAGTGTCCCCGTGTCACTGTCACAGGTGTCACTGTGTCCCCACAGGTGGCTGCTGGCCCGAGGCCGCCCTGCAGGAGTTCGATCGCCTCACGGGCTGTGCCCAGTGGGCCCCGTTGGTGGCCCGGATCTGCAGCTACGGCCCCGCGGGGCCCTGCCTGCGCCTCTACAGCCACTGCCAGGGACAGGTCAGTGACAGCCGCCACCACCTGCCACCTCGGGCCACCAGAAATGTCCCCAGCGTCACCAGAGCTGTCCCCCAGGGTCACCGGGTCACTAGAACTGTCCCCGTTCCTGGTGTTCCCAGAGCCGCGGGCAGATGCATCACCAGGGTCACCAAGTGTCCTCAGAACTGTCCCCAAGTGCCCCCAGGGTCACCAGAACTGTCCCCGGGTGTCCCCTTTCCTGGTGTTCCCAGTGACATGGGCAGGGGTCACCAGGATCCCTAGAACTGTCCCCAAGTGTCCCCAGGGTCACCAGAACTGTCCCCAGTGCCCCCGTTCCTGGTGTTCCCAGCTACAAGGACAGGTGTGTCCCCAGGGCCACCAAGTGTCCCCAGAACTGTCCCCAGTGCCCCCATTCCTGGTGTTCCCAACTACAAGGACAGGTGTCACCAGGGCCACCAAGTGTCTCCAGAACTGTCCCCAGTGTCCCCATTCCTGGTGTTCCCAGCTACAAGGACAGGTGTGTCACCAGGGCCACCAAGTGTCTCCAGAACTGTCCCCAGTGTCCCCATTCCTGGTGTTCCCAGAGCCACAGGCAGGTGCATCATTAGGGTCCCCAAGTGTCCCCAGAAATGTCCCCAAGTGTCCTCAGCGTCACCAGAACTGTCCCCAGGTGTCCCCATTCCTGATGTTCTGAGAGACATTGGCAGGTGTGTCATCCAGGCCACCAGGTGTCCCCAGAACTGTCCCCAAGTGTCCCCGTTCCTGGTGTTCCCAGTGACATTGGACAGGTGTGTCACCAGGGTCACCAGAACTGTCCCTAAGTGTCCCCAAGTGTCCCCATTCTTGATGTTCCCGGTGACACAGGCAGGTGTGTCACCAGTATCTCTAGATGTCACCAAGTGTCACCAGAACTGTCCCCAAGTGTCCCCAGGGTCAGCATTCCTGGTGTTCCCAGTGACATGGACAAGTGTGCCACCAGAATTGTCCCCGATGTCCCCAGGTGTCCCTCACAACTGTCCCCGTTCCTGGTGTTCCCAGACCCACACAGAGGTGTCACCAGGGTCAGCAAGCGTCCCCAGAACTGTCCCCAGGTGTCCTCAGGGTCATCAAAACTGTCCCGAACTGTCCCCAGTGTCCCCATTCCTGGTGTTCCCAGAGCCATGGGCAGCTGGGTCACCAACTGTCCCTGTGTCTCCTCACAACTGTCCCCAAGTGTCCCCAGTGTCCCCAACATCCCCAGGGTCACCACAAGTGTCCCCAGGTATCCCCGCAAGTGTCCCCGGTGCTCCCTGTGCCACAGCCAGGCGTGTCCCCAATGTCCCCTCATTGTCCCCTGTCCCTGTCCCCGGTGTCCCCGCAGAGCCTGGACGTGGGAGCAGAGCTGGTGCGTTTGGGCTACGCCGTGCCCGGGCCGCCCGAGGAGCCCCCGGTGAGCTGCTCCCGGTACCGGTGTCCCCGTGTCCCGGTGTCCCCATGTCCCGGTGTCCCCGTGTCCCGGTGTCCCCATGTCCCGGTGTCCCCGTGTCCCGGTGTCCCCTGGCGGTGTCCCGGGAGGGCTCATCCCGCTCTTCCCGGCAGGACAATCTCGGCTGCGCCGCCATCCCGAGCCCGGTGGAGCCCGGGGACAGCCCCGGGACCGCGTCCTGCCTCAGCGTGCCCGGTGAGCCCGGCGTGTCCCGGTGACACCATTCCCGGTGTGCCCCCGGAACGGTGTCGGGACCCGCTGACCCCTCCCCGCTCCCTCAGCCGCCGCCGCTGCCGTGCCCGGGGACGCCGTCACGGTGACCTGAAGCTGCCCGGTGCCACCGGGAGCCGCTCCCGGTGCCGCCATGCCGGTAACCGGAGCCGCTCCCGGTGCCACCACCGAGTGCGGTGCCTTCTCCGGAGACCTCCGGGAGGCCGCACCGACAAATCGCGGGGATCTCCGCTTGTGCCTCTTGTCGGGACGCGACACACCGGGGCCGAGGGCCGGCGGTGCCCCTTCCGTTACCGGGAGTTCCCGGTTCCCTCGCATTGTTTTGCTGTTCCGTTGCACTAATTGTGGTTCTGAGTTAATAAAGTTGAAGGTTTCTCAGCGCTCCGTTCTCGCCGCGGCGGCTCCCAAGGGGAACCGGGAGCAGGCGCGCCGCGGGCAGCCTTCGGTGGGGTCCTTGCGCTCCGGTGCGCGCCTCCTGCGCAGGCGCGCCGCGGGCAGCCTCGGCGAGCTCTGCGCAGGCGCCGTGCGGGCAGCGCGGGGTCCTCAGCGCCGTGAGGGGAACGGGGCCGCCATGTTGGGCCCGGGGGCGGCGGGACGGGTGCTGAGCCGGGCCCTGAGCCTGAGCCATGGCCCGGTGAGGGCGGGAACATCGGGAGTGGCGGGGGAACGGGCCCTGAGCCTGAGCCATGGCCCGGTGAGGGCGGGGGCGCCGGGAGTGGCGGGGGGACGGGCCCTGAGCCTGAGCCATGGCCCGGTGAGGGCGGGGGCACCGGGAGTGGCGGAGGGTGCCTGCGGGATGGTACCGGGGGAGGGGGACGGGCTTTGACTCAGAGCGAAGCGGCACCGGGGATGGAGGGGCCGGGGCCGGGCCTGGGGTCGGTACCGGGGGTGGCGGGACGGGCCCTGAGCCGGACCCATAACCCCGTTATGGAACCCTATAGACCCCATAGGCCCTGTAGACCCTATAGACCCCATAACCCCCTTATGGAACCCTACAGACCCCACAGCCCCTGTACCGTACCCAGCCCCAGAACCCCTGCTCGAGTTCCCCTCATAGTGGGGCTGTAATCCCCCATTAGAGCCCCCCCAGACCCCATAACCCCCCCCAGCCCTCAGAGACCCCGTAACGCCCCCATTGTTATGGGAATGTTCCAGAACCCACAGGGCTCAGTGCCCCATTCCCATGGGCACCCTCTGGAACATTCCGTACTCGCAGGGCTCAATGCCCCGTCTCCATCCCATCCCATCAGAAACTTCTGGAACGTTCTGGAACCCTGCAGGGCTCGGTGCCCCATCCCCATCCTGAGCCCCGTTCCCATCAGAACCCTTTAGAACCTTCCAGAACCCCACAGGGCTTGGTGCCCTGTTCCCATCAGAGCCCTTTAGAACCTTCTGGAACGTTCCATGCCCCCACAGGGTTTGGTACGCCATCCCCATCAGAACCCTTTAGAACGTTCCAGAACCCTGCAGGGCTTGGTTCCTTGTTCCCATCAGAACCCTTTAGAACATTCTGGAACCCCACAGGGCTCAGTGCCCTGTCCCCATCAGAACCCTTTAGAACATTCTGGAGCCCCTCAGGTCTCGGTGCCCTGTTCCCATCTGAACCTTCTGGAACGTTCTGGAACCCTGCAGGCCTCGGTGCCCCATCCCCATCCTGAGCCCCATCCCCATCAGAACCCTTTAGAACGTTCCAGAACCCTGCAGGGCTTGGTGCCTCAACCCCATCAGAACCTTCTGGAATGTTCCGTTCTCGCAGGGCTCAGTGCCCCAGCCCCATCCCAAGCCCCGTTCCCATCAGAACCCCTTAGAACCTTCCAGAACCCCTCACGTCTCAATGCCCCGTTCCCATCAGAACCCCTTAGAACCTTCCGGAACCTCACAGGTCTCGGTGCCCCATTCCCATCAGAACCCCTTAGAACCTTCCAGAACCTCACAGGTCCTGGTGCCCTGTTCCCATCAGAACCCTTTAGAACCTTCCAGAACCCCTCACGTCTCGGTGCCCCATTCCCATCAGAACCCTTTAGAACCTTCCAGAACCTCACAGGTCTCAGTGCCCCATTCCCATCAGAACCCTTTAGAACCTTCCAGAACCTCACAGGTCTCAGTGCCCCGTTCCCATCAGAACCCTTTAGAACCTTCCGGAACCCCTCACGTCTCAATGCCCCATTCCCATCAGAACCCCTTAGAACCTTCCAGAACCTCACAGGTCTCAGTGCCCTGTTCCCATCAGAACCCCTTAGAACCTTCCGGAACGTTCCGTCCCGCAGGCCTCGGTGGTGGTGGAGCGCGTGTGGCCGGTGCCGCTGGGCCGGGCAGGAGCCGCCCCCCGGCTGCACCCGCGGCGGCACCGGGTGTACCGAGTGCTGAGGGACGGCAAACACCAACCCCGGGGGGACATGGAGCTGCTGCTGAGCCGGGCCGTGCAGGGTGAGGGGGGGCTCATTCACTGGGTCTGGGGGTGCCTCATTCCATTGGGGTACCTCATTCCCTGAGTCTGGGGGTGCCTCATTCCCTGGGTCTGGGGGTGCCTCATTCCCTGGGTCTGGGGGTGCCTCATTCCCTTGGGGTGCCTCATTCCCTTGGGTCTGGGGTGCCTCATTCCTTTGGGTCTGGGGGAGTCTCATTCCCTTGGTCTGGGGGTTCCTCATTCCCTGAGTCTGGGGGGCCTCATTCCCTTGGTCTGGGGGTTCCTTGTTCCCTTGGGGGGCCTCATTCCCTTGGGTCTGGGGGTGCCTCATTCCCTGAGTCTGGGGGTGCCTCATTCCCTGAGTCTGGGGGTGCCTCATTCCCTTGGGGTGCCTCATTCCCTGGGTCTGGGGGTGCCTCATTCCCTTGGTCTGGGGGTGCCTCATTCCCTTGGTCTGGGGGTGCCTCATTCCCTGAGTCTGGGGTGCCTCATTCCCTGGGTCTGGGGTGCCTCATTCCCTGAGTCTGGGGGTGCCTCATTCCTTTGGTCTGGGGGTGCCTCATTCCTTTGGTCTGGGGTGCCTCATTCCCTGGGTCTGGGGGTGCCTCATTCCATTGGGTCTGGGGGTGCCTCATTCCTTTGGTCTGGGGGTGCCTCATTCCCTTGGGATCCTGGGGGTGCCTCATTCCCTGGGTCTGGGGGAGTCTCATTCCCTTGGGGTTCCTCATTCCCTTGGGGGTCTCGTTCCCTTCATCTGGGGGTGCCTGGGAATTCCTCATTCCCTGGGGGTTCTTCGTTCTCTTGGGATCTGGGGGTTCCTCATTCCATTGGGGTGCTTCATTCCCTTGGGGGGCCTCATTCCCCTGGGTCTGGGGGTGCCTCATTCTCTTGAGGGGCCTCATTCCCTTGGGTCTGGGGGCCTCATTCCCTTGGGTCTGGGGGCCTCATTCCATTGGGTCTGGGGGTTCCTTGTTCCCTTGGGGGGCCTCATTCCATTGGGTCTGGGGGTTCCTTGTTCCCTTGGGGGGCCTCATTCCCTGAGTCTGGGGGGCCTCATTCCTTTGGTCTGGGGGTGCCTCATTCCTTTGGTCTGGGGGTGCCTCATTCCCTGAGTCTGGGGGGCCTCATTCCTTTGGTCTGGGGGGCCTCATTCCCTGGGTCTGGGGGTGCCTCATTCCCTGGGTCTGGGGGTGCCTCATTCCCTGGGTCTGGGGGTGCCTCATTCCTTGGGTCTGGGGGTGCCTCATTCCTTGGTCTGGGGGTGCCTCATTCCCTGGGTCTGGGGGTGCCTCATTCCCTGGGTCTGGGGGCCTCATTCCTTGGTCTGGGGGTGCCTCATTCCCTGGGTCTGGGGGTTTCTCGTTCCCTGGAAATTCCCCATTCCCTGGGAATCTGGAAATTCTGTGTGCCCTTCCTGGGAATGGGATTTTTGACCCTTCAATCCCAACAATTCCCTGAAATTTCTCTTTTAATTTCCTGGAATTTTATATCAAATTTACCCCGCCTTGGGCTGGACTCCCCAGGCTGCTGTGGGAGTTGGGATTTTCCAGCATTCCCAGCTGAATTTTGACTCCCAAACCAAACAACTCCCTGGGATTTCTATTCAATCTCTGCAATTTAACCCCCTTGTGATGGATCCAGATCCCTGCCATGGGAATTGAGATTTTTCCAGCATTCCCAGCTGAGTTTTGACCTCCCAAACCCAACAATTCCCTGGAATTTCTATTCAATCTCTGGAATTTCACCCCCTTGGGATGGATCCAGACCCCTGCTGTGGGAGTTGGGATTTTTCCAGCTGAGTTTTGACTCCCAAACCCAACAACTCCCTGGAATTTCTATTCAATCTCTGGAATTTCACCCCCTTGTGATGGATCCCCACCCCTGCCCTGGGAGTTGGGATTTTCCAGCCTTCCCAGCTGAGTTTTGACTCCCAAACCCAACAACTCCCTGGAATTTCTATTCAATCTCTGCAATTTAACCCCCTTGGGATGGACCCCCATCCCTGCCATGGGAGTTGGGATTTTCCAGCATTCCCAGCTGAGTTTTGACTCCCAAACCCAACAACTCCCTGGAATTTCTATTCAATCTCTGGAATTTCACCCCCTTGGGATGGATCCCCACCCCTGCCATGGGAGTTGGGATTTTTCCAGCTGAGTTTTGACTCCACAATCCCAACAACTCCCTGGAATTTCTATTCAATCTCTGGAATTTCACCCCCTTGTGATGGATCCAGACCCCTGCCATGGGAGTTGGGATTTTCCAGCCTTCCCAGCTGACTTTTGACTCCCAAACCCAACAATTCCATGGAATTTCTCTTTAATTTCCTGGAATTTTATATCAAATTTACCCCCCCTTGGGCTGGACTCCCCAGTCTGCTGTGGGAGTTGGGATTTTTCCAGCATTCCCAGCTGACTTTTGACTCCACAATCCCAACAATTCCATGGAATTTCTATTCAATCTCTGGAATTTCACCCCCTTGTGATGGATCCAGATCCCTGCCCTGGGAGTTGGGATTTTTCCAGCATTCCCAGCTGAATTTTGACTCCCAAATCCAACAACTCCCTGGGATTTCTATTCAATCTCTGGAATTTAACCCCCTTGGGCTGGATCCCTACCCCTGCCCTGGGAGTTGGGATTTTCCAGCCTTCCCAGGTGACTTTTCCCCATTTCCTTTCAGACCTGGGCAGCCGTGGGGACGTGGTGAGGGTGAAGAAGAGCCTGGGCAGGAACAAGCTGCTGCCCCAGGGCCTGGCTGTGTACCCATCCCCGGAGAACCTGCGCCTCTTCCAGCAGGAGAAGGAGGTCAGCAGCTCCTCAGGAGCAGCAAAAGCAGCAGTTGGGCTTTGGAGGCTCTTTGGGATCATCCCACACCATTTTTGGGGTTTTTTGTGGGCTGGGAGGTGCTGGGTTTATTTGGGAGTGCGATCCCAAGGTGAGCCATAAAAAATTCCTGCCCAGGAGGGTTTGGGATGAGGGGAGAACTGTGCTGGCCTTGCCAAGGGATGATTCCTTCCCTTCTATCCTTCTCCACCCTTGGGTTTTTCCATTTTATCCTCCTCAATCCCTGTTTATTCCCACTTCTCCTCAAGCTGTTTTCCTCCACGTCTTCTTCCCAATCCCCATTTTTCCCCTTTATCTTTCTATCTCCCATTTTCCCCCATTATCCTTTCTCGATCCTAATTTCCCCCCTTTCCCAATCCCATCCCCCCTAATCCCATTTTTCCCATTTTCTCCCCTCAACCCCATTTTCCCCCATTTTCCCCATATTTCTCCCATTTCCCCCCATTTCCCAATCCCATCCCCCCTAATATAAATTTTTCCCATTTTCTCCCCTCAACCCCCTTTTTTCCCCATTTTCCCCTCCATATTTCCCCCACATTTTTCCCCATTTCCCCCATATTCCCCCCATATTTCCCCCATATTTTTCCCCCCATATTTTCCCCATTCCCAATCCCATCCCCCCAAATCCCATTTTTCCCATTTTCTCCCCTCAACCCCCTTTTTCCACCATTTCCCCTCCTAAATCCCATTTTACCCCACATTTTCCCCAATTTTCCCCCCATTTCCCCCCATTTCCCCTCCATATTTCCCCCACATTTTTCCCCATTTCCCCCATATTTCCCCCATTTCCCCCCATTTCCCAATCCCATCCCCGCTAATCCCATTTTTCCCATTTTCCCCCCATTTCCCCCCATTTCCCCCCATTTTCCCCCATTTTCCCCTCATTTCCCCCATATTTCCCCCATATTCCCCCCATTTCCCCCCATTTCTCCTCCATATTCCCCCCACATTTTTCCTCATTTTCCCCTCCATATTTCCCCCCCATTTTCCCCCATTTCCCAATCCCATCCCCCAATCCCATTTTCCCCCATTTCCCCCCATTTTTCCCCATTTTCCCTTCCATATTTCCCCCATATTTCCCCCCATTTCCCCACCATATTTCCCCCACATTTTTCCCCATTTTCCCCATATTTCCCCCATATTTCTCCCATATTTTCCCCATTCCCCAATCCCATCCCCCCTAATCCCATTTTTCCCATTTTCTCCCCTCAACCCTTTTCCCCCATTTCCCCCCCATTTCCCCTCCATATTTCCCCCATTTCTCCCCATTTCCCAATCCCATCCCCCCTAATCCCATTTTCCCCACCATATTCCCCCCCATATTCCCCTTTTTCCCCCATATTTCCCCCATATTTCCCCGATTTTCCCCCATTTCCCCCCATTTTCCCCCATTTCCCCTCCATATTTCCCCCACATTTTTCCCCGTTGTCCCCCCATTTCCCCAATCCCATCCCCCCTAAATCCCATTTCCCCCATTTTCCCCCTCCATATTCCCCCCACATTTTCCCCATATTTCCCCCATATTTCCCCCATTTCCCCTCCATATTTCCCCCACATTTTTCCCCATTTTCCCCCCCACATTTTTTCCCTTTTTCCCCATATTTCCCCTATATTTTCCCCATTTTCCCCCATTTCCCCTCCATATTTCCCCCCCATATTTCCCCATTTTCCCCATATTTCCCCATTTTCCCCATATTTCCCCTATATTTTCCCCATTTTCCCCATATTTCCCCCATTTCCCCAATCCCATTCCCCATTCCCACCCCTAACCCCATTTCCTTCCCCCCAGCTGGCTCAGCAGGGGAAGCTGGAGGAGCCCCAAACCCAGAGCGGGCAGAAGGTGAGCAGGAATCCCCCACCCCAAAAAAAAAACCCAAAAACCCCCAAAAAAACCCCAAAATCCCAAGATTTCCCCCATTCCTAAATCCCTTCTCCCCTTTTCAGACCCTGCAGTTCCTGAGGCGCTGCCGGCTCCAGGTGGGGATGAAGAACAACGTGAGCTGGGAGCTCAGCCCCGACATCGTGGCCAGGCACTTCCTCAAAAATGTGAGAGAATTTGGGGGGTTTATGGGATTTTTGGGGGTTTTGGGGATTTCCAGGGTCAAATCCCAGAATTTGGGGTCGTTCCTGAAGGATTTGGGGGTTCAGGCCAGGCCTGCTCCCAGGATTTGGGGCCATTCATGGGTTTTGTGGGGGTTTTGGGATTTAGGGGGTTTTGGGATTTATGGGGTTTGGGGATTTGTGGGGGTTTTGGGATTTGTGGGGGTTTTGGGATTTGGGGGTTTTTGGGATTTGGGGGGGTTTTGGGATTTGGGGGTTTTTGGGATTTGGGGGGGTTTTGGGATTCCCAGGGTCAAATCCCAGAATTTGGGGTCGTTCCTGAAGGATTTGGGGGGTTCAGGCCAGCCCTGCTCCCAGATTTGGGGGGCAGTTTCTGGGTTTTGGGGCCATTCCTGGGATTTGGGGTGGCTCCCTGCTTTTGGGGTTATTCTGGGGCTTTGGGATCATTGCCATGTTTTGGGGCTGTTCCTGAGATTTGGGGCCATTTCCAGGATTTGGGGCCATTCTTGGATTTGGGGCCATTTCCAGGATTTGGGGCCATTTCTGCGGTTTGGGGCCATTCCTGG
Organism: Artemisiospiza belli; assembly: GCA_021963965.1. Lineage (NCBI taxonomy): Eukaryota > Metazoa > Chordata > Aves > Passeriformes > Passerellidae > Artemisiospiza > Artemisiospiza belli. Next base: position 1,677,729 of record JAKDEW010000085.1, read on the forward strand.
GTTTGGGATCATTCCCATGTTTTGGGATTTGGGGTCATTCTGGGTTTTGGGGCCATTTCTTGGATTTGGGGCCATTTCTGGGATTTGGGATCATTCCCATGTTTTGGGATTTGGGATCATTTTGGGTTTTGGGGCCATTTTTGGATTTGGGGCCATTTCTGAGATTTGGGGTCCTTCCCATGTTTTGGGATTTGGGGCCATTCCTGGGATTTGGGGCCATTTTTGGATTTGGGGCCATTTCTTGGATTTGGGGCCATTTCTGGGATTTGGGACCATTCCTGGGTTTGGGGATCATTCCCATGTTTTGGGATTTGGGGCCATTCCTGGGATTTGGGGCCATTTCTGGATTTTGGGGTCATTTCTGGGATTTGGGGCCATTTCTGGAATTTGGGGCCATTCCTGGGTTTTGGGATCATTCCCATGTTTTGGGATTTGGGACCATTCCTGGGATTTGGGGTGGCACCCCAGGGTTTTGGGTGGCACCCCAGGATTTGGGGTGGCACCCCAGGGTTTGGGTGGCACCCCAGGGTTTGGGTGGCACCCCAGGGTTTGGGTGGCACTCCAGGGTTTGGGTGGCACCCCAGGGTTTGGGTGGCACCCCAGGGTTTGGGGTTGCACCCCAGGGTTTTGGGTGGCACCCCAGGGTTTGGGTGGCACCCCAGGGTTTGAGGTTGCACCCCAGGGTTTGGGTGGCACCCCAGGGTTTGGGTGGCACCCCAGGGTTTGGGTGGCACCCCAGGGTTTGGGTGGCACCCCAGGGTTTTGGGTGGCACCCCAGGGTTTGGGTGGCACCCCAGGGTTTGGGTGGCACCCCAGCATTCGGGGCCGTGCCCGTTCTCTCCCGTGCCAGCTCGGGGTGTTCGTGCCCCCCCACGCCCTGCGGCTGCCACCGGAGCCCATCACCCGCTGGGGACACTTCTGGTGTGACGTCACGGTGAGGGGACACGGGGACATGGGGACCCCTTGCACCCCATTTCCCTCCCCATTTCCCCCTCATTTCCTCCCCATTTCCCCCAATTTCCTTTCCACTTTCTCCCTGTTTTCCCCTCATTTCCACCCCATTTTCCTCTCCCATTTTTCCTCTCCTTTTCCTTCCCACTTTCCCCTCATTTCCACCCTATTCCCCCCTCATTTTCTCCCCATATTCCCCAATCCCCCACTCTCAGTTTCCCCCCTCCCTCCCACCCCATTTCTCTCTCCCATTTCCCCCTCATTTCCTCCCCGTTTCCCCTCAATTCTTCACCATTTCCCCCAATTTCCCTTCCACTTTTTCCCTATTTCCCCCTTCACTTCCACCCCATTTTCCTCTCCCATTCCCCCCTCGTTTTCTCCCCATTTTCCCAACTCCCAATTTCCCCCTCCCACTTTCCCCCATTTCCCCCAATTTCTCTTCCACTTTCTCCTCATTTCCTCCCCATTTCCCTCCTCTCCCTTTCTCCTCTTTTTCCCACTTCCTCCTGATTTCCCTTTCCTCTCACTTCCTCCCCATCTTCCTCCCACTTCTTCCCCATTTCCATCCCATTTCCCCCAATTCCCACTCTCAATTTCCACCCCATTTCCCCCTCCCACTTTCCCCTCATTTCCCCCAATTTCTCTTCCACTTTCTCTCAATTTCCCCCTCACTTCCACCCCATTTTCCTCTCCCATTCCCCCCTCATTTCCTCCCCTGTTTCCTTCCCACTTTCCCCTCATTTCCACCCCATTCCCCCCTCCCACTTTCCCCTCATTTCCTCCCTGTTTCCCCCAATTTCTCTTCTACTTTCTCCCATTCCCCCCTCATTTCTTCCCCATTTCCCTCCTCTCCCTTTCCTGCTTTCCTTTCCTCTCATTTCATTCCCATTTTCCTCTCACTTCTTCCCCATTTCCCCCAATTTCCCTTCCATTTTCCCCCCATTTCCACCCAATTCCCCCAATTCCCACTCTCAGTTTTCCCCCCATTTCCCCCTCATTTCCTCCCCATTTCCCCCAATTTCTCTTCCACTTTCTCCCTGTTTTTCCCTCATTTCCACCCCATTTTCCTCTCCCATTTCCTTCCCTTTCCCTTCCCACTTTCCCCTCATTTCCACCCCATTCCCCCCTCACTTTCTTCCCATTTCCCCCTCATGTCCCCCAATTTCCCTTCAACTTCTCCCTATTTCCTCCCCATTTCCCCCAATTTCCTTTCCCATCTCCCCCATTTCCCCTCATTTTCTCTCCATTTTCCCCAATCCTCACTCTCAATTCCCCTTCCATTTTCTCCCCATTTCCCCCCTCACTCCCACCCCATTTCCCCCCAATTCCCTGTCAGGTTTCCCCCCATTTCCACCCCATTTCCCCAAATCCCCAATTTCACTTTCCCCTCTTCCCCCTTCCCCATTTCCAGCTGATTTCCCCCATTTTCCTCTCCCTCTTCCCCCATCTCCCTCCAGCTGGGAACATTGGGGTGGTTTGGGGGGTTTTGGGGTGATCCTGGGGGGTTTTGGGGTGTCCTGGGGGGTTTTGGGGTGTCTTGGGGGGTTTTGGGGTGTCCTGGGGCTGCTTTTGGGGTTCCCATGTGAACGATTTGGACACAGTGCAGGTACCCATGGCCGTGGTGCACCAGGGCTGTTTTGGGATGTTTTTGGGGTTTTTTTTGGGGTGTTTTTCGAGTGACTGAGGTCGTTTTGGGGTGGTTTTGGGGTGACTGAGGTGTTTTTGGGTTTTTTAGGGTATTTTTGGGGGTGACTGAGGTGTTTTTGGGGTCCCCAGGTGAATGGTTTGGACACAGCGCAGGTGCCCACAGCCGTGATGCCCTGGCAGTGTTTTTGGGGTGGTTTTGGGATGTCTTGGGTGATTTTGGGGTATTTTTGGGGGTGACTGAGGTGTTTTTGGGGTCCCCAGGTGAACGGCCTGGACACTGTGCGGGTTCCCATGGACGTGGTTCAGTTCCTGCACCCCAAAACCAAACGCTTCCGCCACTGGCAGCAGCAGCAGCAGCAGCAGCTGGAGAGCAGCAGGGAGAGGCTGCTCTGACCCCCCCCAGGGTGGATTTAGGGGTCCCCAGAGTGGATTTGGGGTCCCCAAGGTGGATTTGGGGTCCCCAGAATGGATTTGGGGTCCCCAGAATGGATTTGGAGTCATTCCCCCTCTTTGGGTTCCCCTCTCACCTCTATGGAACTCCAGACATCGCCCAATTCCCCGAGCAGATTTTGGGGTTTTTTTGAGCCCCCCCAAATCCCTCTGAACCCCACTCTGGTCTGAGGGGTCCCCAGGGTGGATTTGGGGTCCCCGGGATGGATTTGGGGTCCCCAGGGTGGATTTGGGGTCCCCAGAATGGATCTGGGGCCATTCCTCCTCTTTAGGATCCCCCCTCATCTCTGTGGAACTTCCAGATATCTGTGAGCTCCCAGAGCAGATTTTGGGGTTTTTTTTGAGCCCCCCAAAATCCCTCTGAGCCCCACTCTGATCTGGGGGGTCCCCAGAATATATTTGGGGTCCCTGAGATGGATTTGGGGTCCCTGGGGTGGATTTGGGGTCCCCAGGATGGATTTGGGGCCATTCCCCCTCTTTAGGATCCCCCCTCATCTCTGTGGAACTTCCAGATATCTCTGAGTTCCCAGAGCAGATTTTGGGGTTTTTCTGAGCCCCCCCAAATCCCTCTGAGCCCCACTCTGATCTGGGGGGGTCCCCAGAATATATTTGGGGTCCCTGAGATGGATTTGGGGTCCCTGAGATGGATTTGGGGTCCCCAGGGTGGATTTGGAGCCATTCCCCCCTCTTTGGGTTCCCCTCTCACCTCTGTGGAACTCCAGACATCGCCCAATTCCCCGAGCAGATTTTGGGGTTTTTTTTGAGCCCCCCCAAAATCCCCCCGAGCCCCACTCTGGTCTGAGGGGTCCCTGATGTGGTTTTGGGGTCCCCAGGGTGGATTTGGGGTCTCTGAGATGGATTTGGGGTCCCTGGGATGGCCAAGATTTCCCCCCCCCCCCCCCCCAAAAAAAAAAGGGAATTTTGGGATCTGAATTTGAGCCTTCTGAGTCAATTGTTTGGGGACCCACCAGGTGAGCGCTGTGTCCCCAAATTGTCACCAAGGGATGTCCCCTAATTGTCACCACAGGATGTCCCCAAAGTGCCACCACGGGATGTCCCCAAATTGTCACCACAGGATGTCCCCAAAGTGCCACCACGGGATGTCCCCAAAGTGCCACCACGGGATGTCCCCAAATTGTCACCCACGGGATGTCCCCAAAGTGCCACCATGGGGGTGTCCCCAAAGTGCCACCATGGGGGTGTCCCCAAAGTGCCACCACAGGGTGTCCCCCACAGGTGTCCCCAAAGGTGTCACCTCTCGGGGTAGGGGGGGTGTGGCGGTGTCACCGGTGTCACCGGTTGGTTACCATGGCAACGGCACCATGACAACAGCGGGGAGGACACGGCTGGGGACAGCAGGACGTGAAGGGAGGTGGCACCGGAGCAGGGGGTGACACCAAGGGGTGGCACCGGCCTGGGGACACTGAAGGGGTGACACCGACACACAGGGGGTGACACCTCAATGGGGGACACCAGGACATGGAAGGAGTGACACCGCACAGGGGGAGGTGACACTGGGTCTGGGGACACCAGGGCACAGAGGGGGTGACACTGAGGGGGTGACATTGGTCTGGGGACACCGAGGGGTGACACCGAAGGGTGACACCGGTCTGGGGACACCAGGACACGGAGGGGGTGCCATTGTTGGGGTGACACCGCGGGGGCGACACTGAGGGGTGGACACCAGGGGAGGGTGACACCACTCTGGGGACACCGAGGTGGTGACACCGGAGGGTGACACCAGGGGAGGGTGACACCACTCTGGGGACACCGAGGGGTGACACCGGAGGGTGACACCGCCGCCCGGCCGTGGGGCGGTGACACGGGAGGGGAGGGGGCGGGGCCCGCCTTCAGCACCGGGGGACAGCACCGGGAGGCGACAGTGACACACGGGGGGGGAGGGGACACGCGTGGGCGGACACCGGGGCCCTCCCCCCGTACCCCCCCCCTCGCTCTGCGCATGCGCGCGGGAGCGGCCCCGGCCCCGCCCCCTCCCCAAAACATCCCCGACCCCCCCCCCCCCCCCCCCCCCCCCCCCCCCAAAACCGCCCCCGGGCCCGGGCGGGGCCGGTACCGGAGCCCGGCGCCCCCTCCCGGTTCCCGGTCCCCGCTGCCGGTGCCCGGTGTCGGAGTTGTCCCCGGTTCCGAGCGCCCCCTCCTCGCTCCCCGTTCGCAGTCCCGGTGTTGCCGCATCCCGCAGCCGCTCCCGGTGCCCGTTATCCGCCGCTCGGTTGCCAGTGCCGGTAGCCGCTTCCCAGAGCCCCATTCCCGGTGACTCCAGGTCCCGCTGTTGTCGCCGGTGCCCCGGTGCCGGTGCCCGGTATCCGCTCCCGGTTCCCGTAGCCGGTTCCCAGTTCCCGTTCCCGGTCCCCGCTCCCCAGGCCCCGGTGTCGCCGCCGGTGCCGGTCCCCGGTGCCGCTCTGACATCAGCACCGGGCGGGGCGGGGGCGGCCTCCAACCGGGCAAGAAAAGCATCTCCCGGTGCCGATCCCGGTGCCGGTACCCGGTACCCGGTGCCGCTGCCCCAGCGGGCGGCGGGGGGCGGGCTCGGCCACCACCGGGGGGCTCTCGGGGAGCGGCGGGCCGCCATGAACCGAAGCGGGCGTTGAGCTCCCCCCGCCCCCCGCCCGGTACCGGGGACCCTCCCCGAGGCCACCGGGGCGGTACCGGCGGGGCGGGCGCTCGCAGCATCCGCCGGGATTTTGGGGAGCAGCGCCCGGGAAACGGCCGGGACGCACCGGGAGCGCCGGGAGCGCCGCCCCCCCGGGCAGAGCTGCCCCCCGCCCCGCCGCGCCCCGTCCCCGGAGCCGAGCCGAGCCCCGGGGCCGCCTCGTCCTTTGTGTGCGCCGGGGCACCGGGCACCGCCGGGAGCACCGGGAGCCGAGGCCGGGCGGTGATAGCGGGGAGCGGGAGCGGCCCCGGGGCCCGGGGAGCCCCCGGCGGCCCCATGAAGGAACCGGACGCCATCAAACTCTTCGTGGGGCAGATCCCGCGGCACCTGGAGGAGAAGGACCTGAAACCGATTTTTGAGCAATTCGGCAAAATCTACGAGCTCACCGTCATCAAGGACAAGTACACCGGCATGCACAAAGGTACCGGCACCGGCAACCGGCAACCGGGGGACGGGCAAAGGGAACGGGCAGCGGGAATGGGGCAGGGGCAGCCCGGGCAGCGGGGGTGGGTGCGGGGCACGGGGGTGTGGGGAGAGCCCCGGGGTTCGGCCACCGGTTACCGGGGAACGGGCCCCGGTAACGGGATTAGCTCGGGGATGTGGCCCCCGGTACCGGGAACAGCTCCAAATACCGGGATCAGCCCCAGGATGTGGCTCCCCGTACTGAGAGCAGCCCCCGGTCCGGGATTAGCCCCGGGATGTGGCCCCCCGGTACCGGGAATGGCCTCGTGATGTGGCTCCCAGCACCAGGAACAGCTCCCGGCACCGGGAACACCCCCAGGATTTGTCCCCCAGTACCAGGAACAGCCCCCGGTACCGGGAATAGCTCCCAGGATGAGAAATAGCCCCGGGATTCAGCCCCCGGTACCGGGAATAGCCCCAGAAACCGGGATCAGCCCCGGGAGATGGCCCCGGTACCCGGGAGCGGCCTTGTGATACGGCTCTCGGTACTGGGAACAGCCCCCAGCACCGGGAATAGCCCCGGGATCCAGCCCCCGGTACCGGGAGCAGCCCCGTGCACGGCCTCCAGCACCAAGAACAGCTCCCGGTACCGGGAACAGCTCCCAGCACCGGGGATGGCCCTGTGACACAGCCCCGGTACCGGGAACAGCCCCGGGATGGAGTCCCCGGGACTGGGGATGGCCACCGGCACCGGGAACAGCTCCCGGTACCGGGAGTGGCCCCAGGGTACGGCCCCGGTACCGGGAACAGCCACTGGCACCGGGATTAGCACCGTGATACGGCCTGGGGTACCGGGAACAGCCCCTGGGTACAACCGAGGGCACCGGGAACAGCCCCCGGTACCGGGGAACAGCCCCGGGTACAACCGAGGGCACCGGGAACAGCTCCCGGTACCGGGAACAGCCCCGGGTACAACCGAGGGGCACCGGGAACAGCTCCCGGTACCGGGAAAAGCCCCACAAACAGCCCCAGGTACAACCGAGGGGCCTCGGTACCGGGAACAGCCCCCGGTAACCGGAACAGCCCCCAGCCTTGGAAACCACTCCAGATCCAACCTCCGGTACCTGGGAACAGCCCCACGAACGGTACCGGTACAACCACAGGAACTGGGAACAGCCCCCAAAACAGCCCCTGGTACTGGGAACAGCCCCGGGTACAACCGAGGGCACCGGGAACAGCCCCCCGGTACCGGGAACAGCCTCACAAACGGTGCCGGTACAAACCGAGAGCACCAGGAACAGCCGCAGGCCTTGAGCAACACCCACAGCTCAGCCTACAGCCGCAGGCCCTGGGTACAGCCCTGGGCACCGGGAACAGCCCTGGGTACAGCCGAGGGCACCGGGAACAGCCCTGGGTACAGCCGAGGGCACCGGGAACAGCCCTGGGTACAACCCTGGGCACCGGGAACAGCCCTGGGTACAACCCTGGGCACTGGGAACAGCCCCTGGGTACAGCCGAGGGCACCGGGAACAGCTGCAGCCCCCAGCCCCAGCCGGGGTGCCCCATGTCAGGGTGTTGTACCCCGTGTGCTGGGGCTGTGGGCTGTTGGTGTCGGCTGTGGGCTGTTGTGTCCGGCTGTTGTGGGGCTGGGTGAGTGCAGGCTGTTGTTGGGCTGGTTCTTGGGCTGTTGTTGTTGGGGTGTTGCTGTTGTTACTGGGGTGTTGTTGGGCTGGTTTTTTTGCTGGGCTGTTGTTGTTGGGGTGTTGTTGTTTGGGTGCTGTTGGGGGTGTTGTTGTTTGGGTGTTGTTGGGCTGTTGCTGTTGTTGCTGGGCTGTTGTTGTTAGGTGCTGTTGGGGTGTTGTTGTTAGGTGCTGTTGGGGTTTTGTTGTTAGGTGCTGTTGGGCTATTGTTGTTTGGGGTGCTGTTGGGGTGTTGTTGTTTGGGTGTTGTTGGGCTGTTGTTGTCGGGCTGTTGTTGTTAGGTGCTGTTGGGGTGTTGTTGTTAGGTGCTGTTTGGGTGTTGTTGTTTGGGTGCTGCTGGGGTGTTGTTGTTGGGCTGTTGCTGTTGTTGCTGGGGTGT